>JARHVA010000999.1:3292500-3892500 GCA_037957365.1 Torreya grandis | reverse complement strand
TTCAGCTCCAATATATTGTCCCCAATCATAACCTCCATCAATCTCGATGTGTAGCTCTGCGAATAAATGACATAATCTACTACACTTTGGCCATTGTACGTTTTGCATGTGATTTTTCCTGATTCAGGCCATGCTCTCATACCGTTGCAAATGACCATGTTGTAGGAACTACAAAGCCCTAAGAGTTCAGCCCCGAAGTGTGACACTGCACTTTTGCTATCTTGTGAGACCCTATCCCAAAGTTGGTTGTTTTCTTCCTCTAACCAGAGGGGGTTATCTTTCTCTATGTTGTTTTTCAGATTGAGAGCTTGATTGTTTGCAGTTCTTGCATTAACGTCTCCAATTATTACTATTTCTCCCATGTTACTAAAAATAGAAATGTCTTTTTTTAGAGCTGCAAATGGATCTTCACGATCTAGATTCCTTTTCTTATAAAATTTTGATCCCTTTGGAGCAAAGTAACATGCTGCCATCCTTGTTGTGACTTGGTTTTCTGTAATTTTAAGCCATATGAACTACTTGTTTGGATCTTCTTTCTCCACTTTTATGAAATTGTCCCATTCCTCTTTAATTAAGACTGCCACTCCACCATGTCCCTTGCCATTATCAGTTCTTTCATTCCATACTGACGTCTTTTTATACCCTTCAAAATCTGGAATCCTACACCCATCGTGTTCATGGGTTTCAATAAGGATGATGACATCCTTTCCTTCTGCTATGGGCCCCAATCCAGGTCCTCTTCTCCATGGATATCCTCTGCAGTTCCAACTTACCACTGTTAGATACTCCTGGGGGGGCTCGATTTCCTATTTCTTATGTGACATTTTGTCACCTATTTGAGCTTTATCGTTTTGTAGCCAAGCCCATCTACCTTTAGCCCTTGCCACCTTTACTTTCTCCCACTCTTTCCTCCTTTCTTCCTGTTGTATTATAGTGAGGTCCTCATCAATGTAAATTTGGGTGCCTTTAAGGAATCTTTTATTCTTTAGTACCCTGTTTTTGTCCTCTATGTTCCTGAAGGTGATTCTCACATGTCTGTTTTTGCCTCCTATCCATCTTCCTATCCTATTTGCTTGTTGTATGACCCCTGTCCATTGAATTTGATCGTTAAGAAAGTCTCTTGCCAATTCCTTCGTGATTTCCTTCTCGCCATAGTCTTTTAGTCCTTTTATAATGATATTGACAACCCTGTCGTTTCTGTCTTTCTCTTCCTTTATCTGATTTCTAACCTATTTTTCTATGAGTTCTCTTTGTGTGTCTGAAGTGATACAAAATAAGAGGCATATGGATCATTCCATGATGGATGGATTCATAATTCCATTTCCTTCCGAAGGAGTTCCCCTAAATAAAAATATCATTACAACCTATCAAGACAACCATGTGCACTACTGACACACTAATAATTTTCAAATATAGACAATAAACAAATAAAATTGATTTGATTTCACACAATTTTTTTTTTAATTCACACAATTTTTTTAAAAAATTGATATTGAAGATTTCATATTGTAAGGTTTTAAACTTTGTTTTCATACAAATCTTATGATTATAATTATGAATATGATAAAATCATTATAATTTCTTGTTTTAGTTTAATTTGGATTAAAAAGTTAGATTAATCTAATTAAGATAAAATTTTAAAATATAATTCAAATCAATAAATATGATATTCAAATATACATTTAAATATAAAAACTTAAAATTAATTCTTTTAATTTGATTACGACATATAATACATATGAAAAGTATCGAAGAGATCACAATACTTAGTTTTTTTGGTTGAATTTCTGATTATGATTGTATTCTGGAAGTGAAAATCAAGGATAAACATGCCTCTAGTTTGTTTAATTCTAAGTATTGATCTTTTATATGCATTGGGTCAGTTTCACATGATCGGGCCAATATTGTCGATTGATATTGACTAGTGAGAAAGTGTGGCACAGTGATTGTACAGTCACTTACGATTGTCTTTGCTTGTTTTATGTTTGTAATCCCCGACCATGATGAGATGCGTATATCCATAAATCAATGTCCTTTGCCTTGAAACCCTTGATGTGCTTGTAAAGGCTAAAAACCTTTAAAAATGGGGGAAGTGTAATGCACTGAGCTGAACCCAATCACCCTCGCCTAATGATTGCTCATTGTCTATGTATCCAATACTCCAAAAAAAAAAATCAAGCCACACATAGTTCCCCCACCTAGTGTGATTATATAATTATGCTTCTTCACTATGTGTATGTAACTAATGATTGATCTTGATACTTGATAATGCTTATTTTGACTTGGTTTTTGAGTGCTTCAGATTTGGCTTGTGACTACTCTTAGTGATAGCCTTGTAAACTGGGAAGAATAGGGCATATTTGTTTAGTGTGAAATAGTATATAGATGTATAACATATAAGTGTGCAATCTATTTTGAATGAGACCTTAATTTTTTTATATATGAATCCATTTGAATAAATCCTCACATCACTTACGCGTTAAGGTTATGGGTCAACCCTAAAGATGGGTTTGATTTCAAAAAATAGTCATTATTGGGAGCAGGTCAGTTGTAATGCAAGTCGTTATCGACTGGTAATAATGATTACATCTGGAAAATTGACAAAGGTAAAAGTGGACTGAATTAAGAATTTGGAGATGTTTGTGCAAGATATTTAGTAGGTTTAAAACAATCCATGAGATTCATATAGGTGTATAACAATATAACAGATTGGTTGACTCATAAGACAGTATGCAAGTGTAAGAGGATAGCAAATTATGACCTTGTTTATGTGCCAAGTCATGTGTGGTAAATGTATTCAAGCTTGTCATTGTCAAATACCAAAGTCTAATTTTTAATATCTACAAGTGCCCCCCCTTATTCTAGTACTAAAATTACTAAAGTAAAAAGTTTAAAAAAATATTTGAGTGTGTACAACACACTTTGCCTTCTCGAAGATGGCTCTAAGTCTACAACTTTGCTCCATGCAAACCTGCAATAAATGTGTAGTCAATGTCCATTTGTGAAATCTGAAATCTAAAAATTGAAAGAACAAGGGTTATAGTACACTTGTGTGTTGGTGCCAAACATGTTGCATTTGTAGCTTGTTGGAGATGATGTTTCCTTATTGAAGTATTGGAGAGATTGGGTGATCATGCCCCAAACTTGTGTAACTATAAAGAATCTTGGGTTGGGAAGGCAATATGCCCTAACCCTCATGAATGTATGGAAAAGTACACAATATACTAACCCAAATAACTATACAGGGAAAAGAAAGAGAGAACCATGTAGCTAGGTTCAACTAAAGAAGATCACTACATAGGTAAATGAGAGAACCAATCAAGTGAGATTCACTCAAAATGAATCAACCACTATAAATGGCTTATAAATTCAAAATGTAATGTTTTACTCTAATTTAATCAAGTTTAATCCATGTAAAAATAATAGTGCATGATTGCAAGGGAATGAATAATGTTCATGCCCCCATCATGTACATATGTTTGATTATGTAGTTTCACTTGATGTAGAATATAATGCATAATCGAAAGAAATGGACCATGTTCATGACCATATATATGATAAGTGTGAATCGAAATGACAACCAATTTTCATCCAGTTGTAACTATGTTTTTGTGTATATATGCATGAACCAATATCATACCCCCTGAATTTATACCAATTAATATAGAATGTTCTGCATCTATATGCCAAATTTGATAACATGTATCTCAAATGTATGTGTAATGAAAACTTGTAATTTTGTTCTTGTAAAGTATTATGCATATGCATCCAAGTTTGTATGAATTTATGCTCGAATGTTTGTAAAGTGAGTGCATATGCATGGCATATGCCCCTACACTTTGTATCATTGTGCCAATATCTGTCATATATCTAAATCATTATAATATTTGAACCATTTGAATCTATAAAATATTTTAAACATGTACTCTGCTCTATTTTTCTACTCGTTGAAGCTTATGTCTTTATGATAAGCCCAGTATAACGCCCCCCATTTAAGATGAGAGATGTATCATGTAAGTCACTCGTCTCAAAACAAGAATGAATTGTATCATGTCATGTGTAGAGATAACATCATTTAATATCATTTGATCATGCGGAGAATGTGTCATCATTATAATGTATGTATCAATCAAGGCATGTATGTAACATATGGAATGTAGAGCATGTAAGTGTCATGGCTATACAAATGTGTAAATGAAGCATGTAGTAGAAGTTTAATTAAATAAGGCTATGTAGTAATAGTGCATGATATAAATCATGACACCCCTCAATGTCAACAAGCTTAGTAGATGAAAATGTTAATGTCACTATTAAGGCTAAGGGTTGCATACATGAGACATAAAATATCATAATAAATAAGACCAAGGACCATACATAAGAAACATAAAAAATGTTACAAATAAGGAACATTGAGGACGTTACATTAAGTAAGTCCAAGGGCCACACACAGTAGGCACACACAAAGTAGCCTATCGTGTAAAAGAGTAATAACATCAATGAAACATAGAACAAGGAAATAATTTATACCATTCATATATATCAATGTCACATCACAATAAAGTGACATATCATGTATCATTGTGTAAGCGTGTGCACCCTAATTTGGTCAATAAACCACAAGTACAATGTCTTTTGTTGTTTTTTCATAAGAAAGTCTTAGTGATGAATGTGAGTCTTGTTCACGTGGTCATTTAGGGTCTTTTGATATTTATTATGACTTGTTTTCCCTTTTTTTTGCACCTTCAGTGGTCCTATGTCATCCCATCCTAGTCACTGGGAGGGCTTGGCCTGCTTTGCACAGTCTTCACCCAATTTTGTGTTCCCAAGACACTAGTGCGATCTTGGACGCTAGTGCAATGTGCTAGTGTCTAATTCAACACAGTGTCTAATGGTCACTTTTTAGTGTGTTTTGGGTCATAACCCTTCCTTGAGCCTTCTCTTAGGATTTTATCTTTCTTTTGCTTCTAGTCGGCCAACAAACAAGGACCTTAAATTCAAATCAAAGTTCCTTATATATAAATAGTTTCACAAGGCATTTAACATCTAGCACTTACTATTTTGGGATATAATTACATAAAATCAATTAATAGTATAGCTCAACACACTGCATATTACTCAACAACATACATAGACTTGCATGCTTGATCAAATAAGGGCCTAAGCAAAAGTTATTCTAGTATACCATGTGCATTGATTATGCATGTTCCCTAAGGGAGAACTATATGAAATCTCAGACCCCTATCATTGGGGTTAATGTAGGTAGTGGCCAGGATAGTAGGGGTTTTGTATCATGCGATTGTAACATCCCACAACCCATTTTTTTTGCATTTAATCTTGTTGTTGTTTTATGTGTGCATGTGTTTATAAGGTTTTAGAAAATATTCAATAATATAGTGATATAGAAGAATCATTAGAAGCTTAAAACTTGCCTACAATTCCCTGAAACCCTCCCACAACATCCTTGGAAGTCTCAAGGAGTTTATCCCAGAAGGACACTAGTACGATACCTTAGACACTATCACAGTGCACTATTATCCTTCTAAATGTGCTATTATCTGAAGGTATTTTTCAACCCCAATTCTAAAATGAAGGACCCCTAACTAATCTCTAAGCTTATTCCAGCCTTCTTGACATCTGACAATGCATATTTCACTCCAGATAAGTCATTTTTGTTAATGTGCATACATCTCGAGTAAATTAGTTCGATACATTTCTTTGTAATGTTGTCTAAATTTACCCCCTATACCTAGCCCCTTTAACAACTTAGGATTTACATGTCTAAGTCTAAAATAGTTAAAACATTTGGTGAACCTGACTTTGAATATTGCTTAAAATCCTAGTTCTATCTTAGGGTTTACCTTCTACATTTCTATGTAATAAATTAGGGTTTATAAAATTTTGATTTTTTCCTAATTTTTGCACAATCTAACTGATCCAAATCAGTCCTATAATAATGTTTCATTAATTCAATGCACTCTAAATTTATCTACAAAACCCTCAAAAACCCTAGATCTACATACTAGGTCCCAATACATCCAAATATTAACCCTTAGGGTTTCAAATAAAATAATATTTTTTTCACATATTTGGATGAATATCTACCATATTTGCACATATAACTATGTTAGATTACATTTTACCTATTGTGTTCTTGTTTTTCATTCTTTAAATTCTCTCTTTTCAACAAGTTTAAAATGACATCCAAGAAGCCTCTTGCCCCTCACCCAGTTGATGAATTTCTAACATTTTCTCATAATTATAAGAATGAAAGGACAAATTTTCAAGATTCCACATTAGCACATGATAATGATTTCATTTATGATGATGATGATGATGATGATGATTTTAATGATGGATATGATGATTATTATGAACATAACAATGAAAGTGTTGATGAGGATAGATTAGATGCATTTTATTGTCTATTTTCTCCTACTTCTCAAAATCAAACTAACAAGATAATGGCAAAATAACCTCTTGTTGGTAGCGATTTGTTCCAATATGATCCTATCCTTTTAACCATTTTTTCTACCTTCGTATTCAAATTAAAATAATATAAGTGCAATAAACAAAATCTACTTTTGTATGATTCAATCAATATAGAAAAGAGCAATGGATCTTCTTTACTCTTCTCAATTCAATTTTAAAAATCATGTATAAATGTCATTGCACCTTTTACTAATGCATAAACTAAAGTGGGTGAGATTTGTTTATCACCTTCTTTTACATTTCAAGCTCAACACAATGATTATATGTAAAATGTAGATAATTTAAATATCTCTAACTCCACTCCTACATGTCATAATATGCCAAATGAAAACATGATTGCTACTTCTTCTACCCTTGACTCCAAGATCAAAAATAATTATCATATATGCATTCCACTCATAGCTAATGAAGACATGCATTGTATCGCACCTACACATGATGATATATTGCTCTACTCTCTCTCTTAGTGAACATGCAAATGGCAATTCTTCTACTCTTAATGCAAACACCTAAATTACATTTAGTGTTAAAGTGCACCTAAAATCTATCAATAATTCTTCTTAAAATAATTTATTATATCTCACTCCAAAATTAAATAATTGAATAAGTCAAATCAGTCAATTATGTACACTTTAAATATTTATTTTAAATATAAAATCATATTTTACACCTCATTCAACATCTTCCACCTTATTCTCCCTCAAATTTTGACTCATCCCAACCAAACCCATAACTTTCTCAACTTCTTATGAGTCATCCCTGAGTTGTCAATAAGTTTGACTTATTCCTGTTGACTCAACTAATCAATCCCATGTTTCTCTCAACCATTTGAAATGGTCTTTATCCTCATGGGTGAGGACTCATTAGCCACCATTGATTATTTGGATCATGTAATAAATCCAAATAATCCTCCATCATTGGATCTTCTTTTAAAAAACTATAAATAAGATTGAAAACCTTCATTTCAAGAATCTTGATTTATGCTAACAAAGTTCTATTCAATTCATAAGCGAATCAAAGAATATAAAAAATTCTTTTATACCAAAATGCTTCTCATTCTTCTTTGCATTGGAAGAGTGAGAAACTACATTTTCGAAGAGCAAATCAAGTTTACATTGCAATACAAAAAGCTTGCACATTTGAAGTATAAGTTTTTGTTTTCTATTTTATTTGTTTGTTGCTCTATCTTAGATTGATTTATCTTAGATTAAGATTATATTATTAGTTGATTTCTTAACATTTCTAAATTTAGTTCACGCATTTATGGCACACCCAATGGAACCTTCCCTCATATTTTTCATCTTTTGTTCATCATAGTCACATTTAGAAAGCATTTTTCATTTGATTTTTTTTATTTGTATTTGTATATACATTTAATTTTGTCTTTGTGAGTGCTAGTATAAGCTAAAGGTTGTTATCATATTTTTTTGCTTAGTTGTGTATGCCCACTACATAACAGTGAATTTAGAAACATTAATAGAAAAATTATACCCCGTAATAATGAAATTAGTTTTTTACCCATTTTTAGTCTCTTTTTCTTTATTTTATTTACATCATTGGATTTATGTTCACCTTATATCTTTGTACATGTTTTTAGTTTGTTGTAATTCTTTGTTACAGGAGAAAAGTGAAATCAATATACTTTTCAGTGAAATCATTGTGTCTAACAATGAAATTGTCATTTTTAGTAGCAAATTCTTTCAACTGAGTAGTAAAATCATCCTATTAGTCGCTTATATTTTATTTTTTTGTGTTTGTAGGTTTGAATAATGAAATCATCATCCTTAGCAGCAAAACTACCTTTTTGGGTAGCAAAATCATATTTTTTGGCAACAAATTTATTTTTACAGATTACAAATTTGTCTCCTAGACAGTGAAATCATCATACAGAGTAGAGAAATCATTTTATAAGCGTGAAATTGTTTATTTTGTGCTTTCTATATTCTATCTTTTTTTTGCATTTGATTTATTATAATTTTGCTTTTATGTCTTTCTGAGTAACTATGAATTTATCATAGAGAAATGATTTTTTCTTTGTTTTTATGGTTTTTATTTGCTCTATTACAGGTTATCTTACTCTAAACCTAAGTAAACATTCTAACTATTTATTTACAAAATGTTTGTCAAATATAATCAACAAAAAAGCTAAATGAAAATCAATTTATTTCTTTTACTAATGCTTTCATTCTTATTTTCAAAGCTTTTAATAGTTACATCACATTTCATTTCAGCATTTTATTTATAATTATAAAAATTGTGTATATTATTCCCTTGGCATCATATTAGTAATGATATTCGAGAATCAAAAACATTTCCATAATTTTTGTGTTACCCAAGTAGTGCCCATGTATGTTCATTCATTGGCGTCACATTGGTGATGATACTCAAAAATCAGAAATGGATACTTTTTATTTTCTTTTTTTTACGAGCTAAATTTATTATGGATTTTACCACCATGCAATAGAGCAAACCCCATTTATCAGTGGGATATATAAATTGAGATCCAATTGTTTGAATTGCCTAAACAGTTATGTATTTTAAACACACTGTTATGTGAGGGGTGTTGATTCCTCTAGATGTATCACAGGTGCTCTTAGTGTCTAAAAAACACTTCTCATTTTAAATTCAAGGAATTCAAAACATGAGTAGCATATTAGGATAATCTAGTTACCTGTAGTGAAATAGTGGTAGAGTAATAAATTATTCCACCATATTTATATGGATTGGTGGTTGGGAGCCACCATGGCCAATCTAAGTGAAATGTAAGATATCGATGCTATTATCAGTGAATTTGTGATCAAGTTTTAAGTTAAAGACTAATCTAGATGAATATTTGTAGTGAATTTTAAACTAAAGTGATTTGATTAAAGAAAAATCAAAAGGAAAGGTAGGGCAGAAAGAAGGTATTTTGATTTTCAATCTAAAGATTATGATAAAGCTTAGATTTCATCAAGACATACATTCGAACCAATACATGACATGAAATAGCTATAACACAGATCCCACCATGTACCAGGCAAATATCTAAGGAAAGGAAGAAACAATGCAAATTAAAAAACTATATTCAATTTAAAGATTTACTTCACAAGCAAACTGCATTAACACATCTACAAGAGAAGCAAGGGAATTGAAATGAATCTAATATATTTTAATTCACCTAGCATAAGCACAAGTTAATAACTCTGCATTTATATATGTAAATCAAGAATCAATGAAAACCATTCAAATCTGAACATGTAAATAAATAGTTGAAAAAGTAGCCATAATAATAAACACACAAACAAATATTGGATAATATTTTTGGAATTCCTTGCTTGTATTAATTGCTCAAAGTTTACACAAAGTCTTTATGCTAAAAAACTTTCTCTTATTTACAAAATGGTAATACTGCCTTTTATAAGAGACTAAGGTAGTACACCGATTAGTCATGAGATTACAAATGTACAAGAATAAGGATAGTTATCCTTTTTACAAAGTTCTAGAATACATTCCCTTTTCCAAAGTGGACTGACCTATAGGAAAATATGCTAACAATTTTGCATATGCCTTTACAAAAAGAATATTATACTTTTGAATATTACAAAGTTTCTCAATAAAGTAGAATATTATTAGCTAGTTGGTGGGCCTTGCATTGAAAAACTCCCCTATTTTTCCTACAAAATCTTCATGGCCTTTTGATGTTGTTCATCGACTAGTCTTAAGTTGACAGCTGGCTCTAAGAGGCATTCATCTTCCTGGTTCGCGAAGTCATCAAAATCTCTATCATTTCTTTACATTGCTTCCTTGATACTCTTTGCCTCAACAATTTTCTCCTTTTCAGTCAGGATCATGCCCATGACCCTACTGTTGTCACTCCTAGATTGGCTCTGACTCTTGCTCTTGAGCTCTTGTATAACCAAGGTGACCATGTGCTTGTACTCATCATCTACAATGATACCCAGGGAGCTAAGTGTGGTAGGATTAGTATCATGGTGCCAAGAAGTTGTTCAATTATATCTATAAGATTTTTATCATCCCTTAGGAGCTTATCTAAGTTCCTTGACCATGTACTTAAACCATAGACCTTTTCAACAATAATTCCCATAATTGAATTTAGATGGGCTAGCCTAATGGTCCTAAAATTGAGAATCCGAACCTCAACTACTATGTTGATTAGCTCTTTCATTTTTTATCTTGAACTTTGACCATTGGGATATTAAACCCTTGGCTACTGCATCTCAGTGAGCTAACGGATTTTGCCTTGTCTTCATTTCCTTCAAAGATTTAAACATATCATAAAAATATGCCTTAAACATTTTTATCATTTCTTCAGGGACTGACAAGACAACTTGTGTCTCAAGATTTTCCTTTTATTTTTGCAAGTTTTCTATTTTTTGATATAGGCCTTTGATGCTTGATTTTAGCTGAGTTGAATGGGCATCAACTAGTCCAACTATGTTTTCTTCATGGATTGGGTATTCACCGGGTCCCTGACCTCTTACTGAAGTTAAGCCCATAAAAGGCTCAACTTTTTTAAAGGTGAAATTTTCATTCCCAACCACGACCTTCTTTGTTGTCACTCTCTCTAGGCCTGTTATCTCTGGGTTGAATTGTACATTAACCAATGACCCTGTGGTTTTTGGAGGTTTGATAATCTCCATCTATGTGTTGACTGAGGTTTTAGGAGTGTCTACCTGAGTGCCACTTGACCCCCCAAGGGTGGACATCCTTCTTTCCTCCTCTTCTTTCATTAGAGCCACTATCCATGGCTTTAGTTCATCATGAACAATGATGTTGATTGCACTTATCATGACCCATGAATGCTATAGGGTTGGGATCTTTTGCATCTTCTCATAAATGAACCATTTAGGGATGATTAGCCCATGAGTGGGATTTTTATCACTAAATAAGATAACTTCACTCAAAGGATGAGTGAAGGTTAACTTTGGCTTCTTCTTTTTAATTGGGACTAATGGAAACTCAGCCTTCCTCTTTTGTAGGGGTGAAACTGGAACTAGGTCCAAAGCTATCTCATTTCCCTTTTATTGTTTTGTTTCCTTGACTTGGGCTTGAGGCTCCTCAATTTGTTATTCCTCTTCATCTGACCCATATGCCTCAACAAGCCCTTTGAGTGCATCCTCCACTATCTCCCCAAGACCTAGTGCAATCATGTCGAGGAACTCAATTAGGGACTCTAGCCTTTTAGGTTGGGTAGAAGAAGATGCCCCTTCACCAGGCCTTTCTTCCAATTTCTCCTTCTCAGTTCCTTGTGCAACTTATGATTGAGGTTGTAGTTCTATTTGTGGCTATTCTGGAGGGGGTCTAGAAGAGGGTCCAAATAACAAGTGGTATTGTAGGGGGCCCATCTATCATATCTCACCAAGAGGTTTCTCATCTCTAGCTAGTCTAGCCTCAAGCCTAATATTATGCTTCTTTAACCTGCCCAACACTTCTATGAAATTGGAGGCCCTGATATACATCATGTCATGAACACCAAGCATGTGTTCATAGGAGTAGTTCATTATTTTTGATTTCAAATGTTTTGTAACCCTATCATGAGGGTCCTATTGCCTCAATTCATCCAACTGTAAGTTGAAGGAGTCATTGTGTTTGGAGATGACATCTACATGTTCCCAATTCTGTAGTATAGTCCTGTTGATGGTCAAAGGAAAGGGGTGAAGGAGTCATTTCCTTTTCTAATTGCACACACCATATATACCATGGAAAAGTTGGTTTATAACCTCATATTCTACCAATTTGGTTGGCACATAGATCAGTAGATTGAGGGGTTTAACTAAGGTCCCTTCTATTTTAATCACTGTGCAATCTAAATACAACTAGATGTCACCAATTTACTCCACATACTTCTTGACTAGAGGGCTAACCCTACCGATGGGGATCCTTGTAATAACTTCTACCAAAGCTAGATATACACAATCACAAATGAATTATACATTGTGTCTATATTTGAATATGTGTAATTTGGAATAGTGATGGGAAATAATGTGTCTCCCTTCAGGTGACCAATTCTTTATGTCAGGGATTTTGGTGGTGGCCAAGAAGACATATAGAAGATAGGACATCATGAAGAAGTGGCTGCTAGTTTTCTTCTTTATGGCTGAGAATTATTGTTTGAAACAAATGTTAATAATCTCACCTATTGGGGGAGTGAGTCCTTTTTCTACCATGAAGTATACATAAGGCACACATATTTTATTAACATGTGTGGTGGAAGGGGCCCCAGATAATCTATTCAGTAAGGTCATGATTACTCTGATTCCTTCCCTAAATTGGACAATTCAGATCTTTTCAATGGGGTATTAGATTACATGGGTTCTAGTAAGTAGCCATGGGACAAGGATGACATTCAAGTCATTTTTACCAGTCCATGTTCTAATTGTAGGCAAGTCTGCCTGGGGCTTGCATAACTTGTATTATCTTTCAAATGCAAGGGGGGAAATATATGCTATCCTTTTGAAACTACATTCATGAACTATCCAATCTTGATCAATTTTACAATCTATGAAAATGGGGGAAATAACATCAATACAATGTAATGCCTTAGGTTTTGCAGTAACATAGTGGAGACTGGTCATTTGGATGGAGACTAGGTCATTGTATCTCTGGAGGATTATGGCATTCTTTTGCTCTTCCCTTGTGATGGCTTGTATTTCTTCAATAGTCCAAAAAAGTTCAAACTAGTTTTTGTTTTTGGTGTTTAATGTTGCAACATCAAAATCAATATCCTTAAAGATTCTTCCCTCATTGTTTGAAGCTAAATACAATTATGTGTCATCCATTTGTTGTTACTTTTGAGTTTCCATAACTGTGAAACTTGCAAATTGCTCACTAGTGGTCATCAAGTAGCCTCTAGGTTAATTTATTCTTGCTTAAATAGTAATTGGACTCTTTATAGCTCGATTGTGATTGATTAGAGTTCAAATTAGGGCTTCTTGTGGAGGTTAGGGTTTCTTTGCAACTTTAATGGTGATGGTAGCTTGGACTTAGGTGAATTTGTGCCTTGGATTTTATTTAGACCCCTGCCTTTATACCTTTGCTTTTTTATGCCCACAAAATCTTTGTTTTTGTCATTTTATGCTTATGTGGTGCCTATGTGTCATCCTTTTGGCAGCTTTCAGGATATTTTTCATAAATGTTTTAAAAGAACTAGTCATTGTCCTTTAAAATCCTTCATTTGCCTCACACCCTTAGATTTTTTCTCATGGATCAACAATGACCATTGATCATGATCTTAGGGCTTGCATGTTATTAGTTGTCTTTGTATCAGGCTTCACAGTTGTACCACTTAGCACCTTTGCAGGCCTTCTCAACTCTGTATTTTGTCAGTGAATGTACACTCACCATGTGTCAATCCCATGAGCCTTTGGAGGTCTCATTGAATATTCTCTATCGATTATGCACCATCTAATTGGTTTACTCTGATTAACCATGAGCCATTGGTCTTGTAAAATACATGAACTTTAATTAGTGTCGAGATATAAAAGGGACTTAGGCTAAATATTTTTAGACTAAAGTTTATTTTACGTTAATAAACATGACATAAACTTTAGGATAAAATATTTTAACTAAGTTTTAGAACACATATAAAGGGGCCCTGAATAACAAGTGGACTTAATGTAAGGTTTTAACCTAGGGTTTTATGATGTTGATAAACATGATAAAACTTTAGGTTAAAAATTTTAAAGTAAGTGTTATGGCATAGGGACTTATTGATAAAATAAAACATAATATAAGTCTTTGGCTTAAGGTTTATTATATTTAAATAAATGCAATTGGAACCTTAGAATAGAGACTTGGATTAAGTCTATGTTTACGAATATTAGACCACAAGATCATTTTATCATTAAAGTTCAAAGACCCTAAGTTTTTTTATTTCCCAAAGGGTGGTCCCATTGAATTGCAACACAAGTAATAAGCCTAAGCAACATTTTAAAGCATATTCTTATGTTTAAGTAAGATTACCAATAAGCTTAAATTTGATGACCTCGTAGACGTCAATGATGGTCTCGTGAGCGTTGAATAACGTTCGTGAGAACATCAAATTTAAGTTCATGAAGTTCATTAGGTCTATAGATCCTAGATTTAACACACTCCACTAGATCATTTGGTCCTAACCAAGCACAGACTATTGATCAAGATCTGAGCATATGCATGCCATTGGTCCCTACAATCATGAAGAGGATTGAGTTTAGCTCGGGACCATGTATGAAAAATAGACTAAGTTAAAGTCCTAAGTCTTCAAAGCATAATAAAATGGGTCAATTCACATATTATAGTCATAACCTAAGGTTTTAGCCTAAGGTTTATCGTATTAAGAAAATACAATAAACCTTAGGGTAAAAACTTAGGTTGAGTCTAAATTTTAATACGCAGGGCCCTTTTAACATTAAACTCAAATGCAGGAGCACCACATGGTGACTTCATGGGACTCTTGAGCTTTTGACTTTATTTAACCCTAAGAGGGGTTTGTAGAGCGTTGATAGAGATTTGGGTTCTTGAGATGGTGACACTTGTCATCAACTCTATGTGATAATGTAGCAGTGAAAACGTAGCTGAAGAAAACATAGTGAGAGAAAATGTAGTGGGAGAAAACATAATGGAGACATAACATTTCATGAGAAAATGTAGCAAGTAAAAAACATAGCAAAATTGAGAATGTAGCACAAATGTAGTGAGAATCATAATAAACCAAATTTGCAAAAAATATATAGATAAAAAAAAATTAATGAATTTAGAGTTGTAATTGAAAGTTGCATTTACCATATATAGTTTTAAAGCTATGTTTAATAACCATATAAATCTAAATAAGCAGAACTTTATCTAAATAATTATAAAACTGATATAAATGTAATAACTATATAATAATTAGATATATATAGTTATTTATATCTATAGTAATCAATTACCATATATAGTAATTATACACACACACACACACATATAGTTTCAACGTTTTAACATTTTAGATATATATGTAATTGAAAGATGTGTTTAATAACCATATAAATATAAATAACCATATATTTAGTTTCTATAAAAGAGGATTGCATTTTTAATAAACTGGGTTGTGTTTTTGTGAACCGGAAAAAGCTAAAAATTCTATACACTTCTATAAACTTTGTTGCATTTTTTATGCTCTATGTTGTGTACTCGTATAAACTTTGTTGCATTTGTATGGTCTCCACATTGCGTACTTATATAAATTTTGCCTCATCTTTTATGCATCTTTGTATAAATTTTCTTACTCTAAAACTGTAAAACACAAACTTTTATGCATACTCTATTGAATAAATTGGAAAAAAACTTTATTTATGTGCTTAAACTACATGGTGAATGGCAATGATTTGTAATATTATGTTATTAACAAACTATGATATATACCAATGATGTTATAGCCTGTAAGCATATGTCAGTGATGTTATCTCTTAATACATTTTTGCTTACTACTATTTCGTTGGGTACCTTGTCATCTTTGCAGGGCTTTCTTAGGCCTTTGACATTTCAATGCCTTGTTTGTTCCATCAGATATTTTCTGGGTAGGCAATCATGGACCATTGATCATGATCCAGATAATTTCACATGATTGGCTCTTTTTGTAAGTTTTATCCTAAGGTTTTATTGTATTAAAAAATATAACAAGACCTTAGGGTAAAACTTAGGCATCTATGTTTAATAAAAGGGGACCCATTTAATCTTGAGGATGATCGCACACCATTTGATCTTCAGTCTCACTTAAACATAGATCATTGATCATGATCCAAGTGGATGCATGCCATTGGTCTGATGGATCAAGGCTTTGGATTCATTAGGTCTCCTTCACTCCATCTAATCATCTTCTGCAATGAAGTGAAAGTCGTTGATTCTACAAAGAAGCAAGATGCTTAAGTTAGGGCTTAGGTCGATATAGGAACTTAGGCTAAAGTTTTAAGACCAAGGTCTCATTCATGTTAATAAACATGAACGAGACTTTAGGACTAAGACTTTAAGCTAAGTATGTTACAAAGAGGACCACGTGATGTTAAAAATGGGACTAAGTTAGGAACATAAAGGACCCTACAAACATAAACATTAGACCTTGTTAAAATAAAAAGAATAAAGGGGGAAAATATAAAGGGACCAAATATAATATTTTAGGTTAAGGTTTGGTCGTGTTAAAAAAAATGACCAAGCCTTAATATAAAAATTTAGGCTTAAGTCTAAAGTAAGTTTAAAAATGTTCCTATCAAATTTGCTCCCACCAAATCTAAATTCAAACCAAGGGTCTAAGCTAGGGTTTTCTGAAAGATGACTTCAGAACATGAATCCAACTATGAGTTCTCATAGACCAAAGACTAGTAAAACCCTGAATGAGGATAAAACTATGAAAATCCTAACATTGTCCATTAATAAGAGCTCAATGAAACCTACAACTTAAGACATGAAGGCCAACTATTAAAAATATTAGGCAAGGTTAAAGCAAAACCATGAACAAATGGGCCAATTTTATCAGGCATGGATGATCTTCAAATTCTAATAATGTGTAGAATATCAATCTTTTAGTGTTAAGGTTCAAAGTATGCACAAAGGCCCCAATTTTTTAAAAACGGGGGTATGATGACCTCAATAAATGGTGACTTCCAAGGGAAACAAGCAATATGTTAGAACTTAGAGACTCTGGTTCAGACAAATAACTAAGTCACTTATTCCACTTGATCAATGCCATTATCAAGATCAGTTCATGGTTGAAACAAACCTTGCACATGCAGAATTAAGAACAAACATCAAGACATAGCCATGTTGTGTGTGTGTTCTTTGATTCCACTTACTATTTGTCATGGGATTTAGGGGAAAACTTATATATTTCATGCCTTTAATCATTAATATTGACTTAGATCATGTTTAGATATTCATTAAGAACCATGCTTTTAATTCAGGGAAGGTTTGGGCATTGCTCTGCTACTAGTCAGGCATCCATAGCCCCAACAGAGATGCATATGGCTGCACTCATGATCTTATTCCACTGCCAACCAGGCATCTATAGCCTCGATGGAGAATACCAGAATCACCTTTGCTTGAAAAGCTTTTGATTTTGTAATAAGTTCTTGTTTTTTTGTATTTTTGGGTCTTTTAGGCTTTCAACAAAGGTTGAGAACCAAGGTAGCCAGGTTTAAGGATTTAGTCAAGTGTTTAATCCTCAAATAATAACCTATGGTTGAAAACTTTGTTCTAGGTAAGGATATTTGTTAAGTGTAAGCATGACTGTACCTTAATAGATTAAGCTTTCATTCTATATGTATCATTCTTCTTAAAACCAAGTTCAAGTCAAGACAATGTTTAAGGTCTTATGGAATGGTTAACATATCCATCAGTCCTTACTATTTTTTTCAAATTATAACATTAAGCTCATATCTCAAATCCATGGTCAACATATGCATGGTGTTCATACCAACATTCTTGAACTTTTAGAGCTTCAACCAAACTAAGGAACTTTGAGCTGAGGGTTGTCCAAAAGGACTTATTGTAAGTAAAGAACAAAGAAATAAAAAGTAAACACACAATAGAAAGAAACAAAGTAAGAAACAAAAGGGAAGCAAACAAATATATACAAACAAGAGATAAGAAGGAAAGAGTTGAAGGAAATTAACTAGCCTACCTATGTTAACTCTAACCATCTTACATATTTACTCCATGAAGACCCCAAAAGGAGCAACATAGAAGTAATGCTTGAGATACTACCCATTGATGGGTAGTGTGAATTATTCTCCATGTAAGTCCTTCAGTTTAAAGAGATTATCTCTAAGTGTATCTGTAATCTAACAGGGGCCAATCCATAGAGGTGTGAACTTGCCATGTTTTCCCTTGGGTTTATATGCTTTATCCCATAAAAAAATTAAGTCTCCTTGTATGAACAACTTTATCTTTGATCACTTTTTGAACCACCTCTTTACTATAGTTTGGTGATTGATAAAGTTAGAAAATGCTTCTTCTCATGCATCTTTCATCTAAATAATGTCCAACAGTCTTGAGCTTTCAAATTCTTGGTCTTCTTCCATATACTCTTGTAAAAACTTGTAAGTTGGTAGTGTGAGTGTGATGGGGAATATGGGCTCTTGGCCATATATCAGTAAGAAGGGAGATGATTTAAGATCCTATTTGACTCTTGTTCTATCTGCCCAAAGGGCTAACTTGAGAAGGTTATGCCATGTTCTAGGTTTGTCTACAACAGACGTCTCGATGGCTTTCATCAAGTTTTTATTCGTTGACTCAGATACTCCATTACTTTGAGGATAATGGTTAGATGAAAACTTGAGAATAATGTTGTTGTCATATGCTCATTCTATCATCTCTATGGATATGAATGCTAACCCATTATCACATACCAAAGAGACTAGAGTCCCAAATCTGGTGCATATTTTTTCTTCTAAAAACTTGATCACTTCTTCTATTCTGCATTATTTGGTGGCTACTGCTTCAGTCCACCTAGTATAATAGTTGGTAGCCATTATAACATACTTGTGACCTTCTAATGAGTTGGGGTTGATTACCCCTACAAAGTCTAATCCCCACTGGGCAAAGGGTTTGTTAATCATGATAAGTTGTAAGGGCATTTTTGCTTTTGGCTCCTTTATGCTAACTCTCACATGCTTATGAGCATATTTGAAGACGGTGGGCCAATAATAGCCAGACCTAAGGATTTTATGAGCTATTATTCTTCTTGATGGATGCCCACTTCCCAACTTCTCATGGAAAGTGCTCATTACCTTAGTAGCTTCTTATTTGGAAATATATCTTAGGTACACACCTTCAAAGTTCTTTCGATATAGGACTCCATTTTTTATTAGGTAGTGAGCTGCCTTGAGCCTTATAGCTCTTCTCTTTTCCCTTTTTAGCCCTTCAAGACAAGTGCCATTAATTAATAAATGAATGATGGGATCATACTAGTCATTAGGTTAAAAATTATGTTGATCAACCTACATGATACTTAGCTTGGGGTTGGTATTAGTAATCATTTGAATCAGACCTTGACATCTTACTAGTTTTGCAATTATCATCTCTATGTCATATTCTTGGAGGACAGACATCTACTTACCTCTCCATTCTCCAAGCTCATTCAGACTTAGCATCAACTAGGTGGTTGGATCTGAAAGAATGGCATGCACTTTGTTCTTAAGAATGTAGTGCCTAAATTTTTTGATGGCCTTGACTAATAAAAAAGCTTGTTTATCAATTAAAAGATAGTTTAACTCAACAATTTTCAAATTAGTGCTCATAAAAGTAATTGGATGGTCACATCCTTATATTTTTCGAGTTAAAATAGCAATAATAGTGTGGTTAGAGGAAAAAGAATAGAGATACAAATATTTTGAAAAGTTTAGACTTATCAAGATTAGATCTTAGTTAATTGCTCTTTTGATGTCCCCAAAAGCCCTTTTGGATTCTTCATTCCATGAGACTTTAGCATCCTTATTCAACATATCATTCAATGGTTTTACAATTTTTGCAAATCTAGAAATGAATTTTATCATAAAGTTTATTTTACCAAAAAATGATTTCAATTCTTTTCTACTATTGGGAGACTCTATCCTTGATATAACTTCCACTCTTTCAGGATCAATGAAGATTCCATCTTTGGTAATAACATGGCTTAATAATTTACCCTCAGTGGCACAAAAAATGCTTTTCTTAAGGTTGAGGGAAATTACATACCTTTTGCACCTTTCAAATACATACTATAAATGCATGAAATGGTCTACAGACACTAGAAAATTGCACACTTACAGTTTTCAATGATTAAATGCCTCAGAACGCCCCCTTCTTAATCCTTAGCCAACCCCTCTTAACCAAACCAAATCACTATTCTCTTATTCACATAAGACTATTCAAAAATACTATTCACTATGGGACTCACTATCACTATTCATGATGACATGGCAAGTGACATAGAAGGTGGTTTGTGAGGTGATATGGCAAGTGACATGGCTTAGAAGTGAGGTGGCTTGATGTGGGACGTCATACCCCACCTGGGACCCTTTTCCAAGGTACTTAATGATCTCATTTAAGCATCACAAGGGCCCCCCTTAAAATATGGTGAATTTCCCCTTAAGGGACCATCATTCAACATGTATTTTGTCTTCACACATGAAAGTGGCCTTCAAAATGGGATACCCACCTCTTTAGTGCTTTGGAAAGGACAAAGGGCACCATATCCGCCCATTTTTGACTTTTTAACCCAAATGGGAGACCCATGATCAAGGTGGGAATCCCACCACCCTCATATTTTGACTCATTCATGCACCCACATGGAACATGGCACCATATTTTATGAGGCATCTCTTTAAGTGCTTTGATGAAGACAAGAAAAGGTGGTGAAAAGTTTTTTAGCCTCATTTATGCCCATGTGCATGATTCCCATTCAAAATTAGACTCATGTGCAAGGTGGAGACATACCAACCCAAATGGGAGACCCATGATCAAAGTGGGAATCATACCACCCTCATATTTTGACTCATTTATGCACCCATATAGAAAATGACACCACATTTTGTTGGGTGTCTCTTTAAGTGCTTGGATGAAGACAAGAAAGGGTGGTGAAAAGTCTTTTGGCCTCATTTAGACCCATGTGCATGATTCCCATTCAAAATTAGAATCATGTGTAAGGTGGGATACAAACCAACCCAAATAGGAGACCCATGATCAAGGTGGTAATCCAACCACCCTCATCTTTTGACTTATTCATGCACCACATGGGAAATGGTGCCATACTTCTATTATTCCCTCTTTTGGCATGGTTCTTGACAACAAATGCTATAAATATCCCCACTCTCCTTCACCCAAGGTTAAGTTGGAAGTTATTATTTGGTTATTAAAATATTATTATAAGTATTTTAAGGAGGTCATGATTTTGGAGGTCATCCACATCTTGGAGGAAAAGAATTCAAAGCAATGAAGCTCTATTGAAATTGCTATAGGATTCCTTCATCACATCATCAACAACATCAACCACATCAACAAGCCTCAAGGTAACCTTATTTGTTTTTTTAATTTTAATCACTTATTTAAGTCCTTCCTTTCATTACGTTGACCTCTACCTCTTTTACCACCTTTTCCATTGTAATTCCATTTACCTCCTTTGCCCTCTTTGCACCTTTGCCACCTTCACCCTCTTTGCCCCCTCATCCCTTTGCTACCCTAGTTACTTGCTGTTTTATCTTTCCAACCATCCATCCCTCTCATTTTATTATCTCAATCAAACCCAACCAAACCATTATTTTAACCCTCATCAAATTACCAAACCCAAAACTACAACCTCGCCTTAACCAATTTTCAGCATTAATATAATCAAACTAGTTGCTTCATTTTGGTTATCTTAGCAAAGCATTTAATTTTCTCAATTAATTTCCTGTCATTTTATGTATTTTATTTTAGTTTTATAGTCATTTAAGGTAAATATATTTCTTTTATCATTTCCACTTAAGTGTTTTAAATAAGGTGGATTGACAACCTCTTAGAAAGCTTTCACTTCTAGGATCTAGCTCATGCAAAACAATCCACCCATCTACTTGTCTAACAAACAAGTTTATTTTAACGTTTTCTTATTTTTAGGTCATCCTCAAAATCAAAATATGATATCTACACAATAACTTAGTTTCAATGTGCACACATTGAATAGGTATTCTTCCACACCCTTCTTAACTAGTTTCTTCTTTTCACACTTAAGAAAAAGAAAAAATTAGACAAAAATATTTTGGCACGCTCGGTGGGAGCCTTGAGTTTTCTTGGGTCCTTATATGTTTTAGGATATTTATAATTGAATTAGTGAAATTAATTTATTTTAATTATTATAAAATTAAGCTTCTTTCTTTACAAAAAAAAAGTTCTAGTTGCATTTTTTAGAAAATTAAATTTTATTGCATTTCTAAAAAGAAAGAAAAGAGCATTCATCTTAGGATTAAGATTACATTTTCATGTTACATTTATGTGAATTTCAGTTGTTCTTATCTTCATTCAAATAAATAAAAAATAAAAATAAAATTAAAATTGAGTGTATCTATTGACTGCTTGTTTGATTTTAGCTGACCTAGTTTAATTAAAAGCATTATGAATTAATCGTAGCTCACAAATGTTACAAAAACTAAATCACTTGCACCAAAAAACATCAAAAAACACTTGAAACAATGCCCAACTAGGATTTCATCACTTAATAGATCACTTTACCCTTTCTCGGTTATCTTACTTGGATTTAATCATTGAGGGGATAACCAACTCAGTTCTCTAGCTGCGTATAAACTCTAAAAATCAGTACATATTGGCTAAGCACCCACATTGGTTGTAGGATTGTGATGTGAGGGGAGCAAGACCCAAGTACTAAGCCACATACTCAGATCAATATAGACTTCTATTGAGTGCCTAAACATGACTTGAAATTAAACATAAACTACCTTGTTTAGGACCTATTCAATCCAATTTCCTCTTCACACTTTTCTAAGACATAAGCCAAAAGAGAGATTAAAAATAATCCTAGGATTTAATGCAATCTTATTGAATGCATTGTTTTCCTTGAGTCTTTTTATTTATCTTTATTTAAGGTGTGAGAACGTATCATCCCTTTATTATCTTCTCATATGGTTCTCACTCACCAACAACAAAAAGACTTTGAGGAACAAAACCCACCACCAAATCAACCATCACCAACTTCCACCTCTTCATCTATGGAACACATTTTTGAACTTGTAGACTTACCTCACTCTCTAGGAAGTCCTACTCAGGTAGTTCCAAGAGATGTAGATTTTTCCACTTTCCTAAATAATAATCATGCAACCTTACAACACTACCTAAGAACCACATCTTACCAAATCCCAGTTTTGACCCCACCTGTAGATCCATCTTATGGCATGACTTTTCACCTCATGGGGAATACCTCTAATACCACAGGAACTACTCAACCTTTAATTGTCCAAATGTTGTCATCAACCAACAACTCCCTCTAAACTAACACACCAACCCAAACTACCATTACCCTTATACCTCTTACTAATCACTCCCCTGCAATAGGAGTGCCTACATCTAACACTACCCATCTTCCTCTAGTTGCCTCTAATACATCAAACACTACTCCACTTCTAAGCCTTATGGTGTCCATACCCTCCATGTTACCAGTAATCAGCACAAGAGTCACCGCCCTTCCATTGACCACTAACCCAACCACCACTCCAACCTAACACGTAACCTTTAGCTATCTTCATAACCCGCAAAGGCATATGTTTTCTATCAAACCACCCACCTCTAGCCAACCATTAACATCCACATACCAATATATAGCTTCCACCCAACCTCTAAAGACCACATACCAATACATGAAGTCATCTCAACCATCTACTAGCTATTCACATATTGCCCAACCTCAACAAAACATACCATATAACTACGCATCCCAAAAACCTCAAGTAGACTTCATGAAGTTGATCATGGACAAGATGACTACCCTTGATTCATCCATCTCTAGAGCCCATAATCTCTTATCCTATGATCAAATTTGCAATGAGCTTATTCAGCCTTCATTCCCCATCAAACCTTATTTGACGTAATGGGAACTTTCAAAATTTACCAAGTTTAATAGTAAAGAAGACCCTCAACAACATTTAAGAGCATTTAGGCACAACAACATTTAAGATCATTTAGGCATTCATGCTACTTAATTGCCCATAATGATGCTCTTCTCCTCTATACTTTTCCTATGTCATTATCCAGACAAGCATTTGATTGGTATAGTGCCATACCCAAACATTCTATCCTCTCTTTCACATAATTACCCCAAAAATTCTTGGATCAATTTTTGATCAATATATCTAAGAAAGTTTCTATTACCAACCTCTAATCCATTTGGTAATGCGAAGATGAATCTATTGCTAATTTTGTGGCTCGTTGGAGGAGCCTAATCAACCAACTTTCCTTTTTATTTTCTCAACTTGTGTTAGGTTGTGGAGCTAAAAGCTTCACCAAGATGCAAATAGGAGAAGTTACGAAGGTTACGGAGGTTGCGGAGAGTTGCTGAATGCATTACAGGGAAACCGGTGTCGGTCTGATCAACCGACATCGGTCAGATGGCAGTGAGGATGCAACCGGTGTCGGTTACCAGTCGGCCGACATCGGTCATGGAGGAGCCGACGTCGACAGCCTATGCGTGAACATGCAGTCTGCATGTTGATTCTGGAGAGTCTATTCTTGGACTGTTAGTTTGCATGTTGAAGGCTAGTCTTAGTCTTGAGTTGCGTGTCTAATTATTGTAATTAAGATAGTCTAATTATTGTAAGCATGAGATCTATATAATAGACTCATGGGCTATATTGTAAACTTGTAGCTAGAGAGTAAGAGAGCATATAAGCTACTTCTGAGAGAGGTGAGCAATGGTGTGTTCCTCCTAGTGCCACAGTACCAAGAGTGGGTATTGGTTTGGAGAATCAGAGGGGTTCTTCATGTTTGTATGATCTTAGTTAGCAGGTGAACATGGCTTCTATTAGAGATCTACATTGGTGAGTAAGGTCTAGTGATTTGCAGGTAGCAGCAGAGAGCAGGAGATCTACTTGGAGTACGGTTGTGTACTTGGTGTACTGGCAGCGTGTTACTGACTGGTTGGAGAGGTGAACATCAATTCTGTATTGGAGTTGATTGTTGGGACTGAGAGAGAGAGGGAAGAAGGTCTTGAGGTGTGGCGAGCCTTTGAGGTGGAAGAAGAAGTGGCATCTTCTTTATTGTATTTTCTTCTAAGTATTTAATACAATTGTGTATTGTCTCTCAAATCCTGTGTTATTTCATATTTCTAGTTACTTATTGCTTCTGGTATAATTTCATGTTTAGTTGCTAATACAAGAAGTAATCATATGTGCTCTAATTGAGGAGCAAGATCTTGACAAGTTGGTATCAGAGCTTTTGGTTGGGTTACTAACAGGTGGTTTCAGATTTGGTAGTGTTTGTTGATTACAAGTTACTGACAGGGGTCTTTGACTGAGTGGGAGTATAGCAATGGCAGAAGGAAGTAAGCTATGAATGGAGAAACTGAATAGCACGAATAGTCTGATTGATGGAAAGAAAGAGCAGGAAAATAAAGATTGTTGGTTGGTAGCAGATCAGCAGGGAGGAGCAGATGTTGCAGGGGATGTTGCACAGGATGTTCTGGATAAAGTGGAATCTTGGTTCACAGATTCTTTTGCCTCTTTCCATGCAGCTTGAAATAGAGCATCTTTTCATGGGTATGTCTTTGGAGACTTTGGAGAGATTTATTTAGGAGCTGGAGAGCCTTGTCAAATGATTGGCAAAGGGGAAGTGAAGCTGAAATTGCAGATGGATAACACACAGGTGTTGAAGGAGGTCATGCAGGTACCAGTCTTGGAGATGAGTCTAATTTCTTCAGGAAAGTTAGGTGATGGGAGATGCACAGTAACTCTCACAGCGGATGTACTTGAATTAGATGGTGGTAAGAAAGTAGGTATCCTTTATCTATCTACTTATATTACTGATTCACCTTCTGTTACAGAGATGTGGCTTTGTAGGCTTGGTTACATATGTAGGAGGGGAATGCATGTTCTGAAGCAGAAGATAGATGTTTTTGACAAGCTAAAGAATTGGAAAGCCTTGGTGTTCATGGAGGAGATGACAGATAGAGATCAGGTGAGGGAACTAAATTATTCTGAGTAGGGCTGTGTTGATTTGAACAGGATTTTGATCCATGGAGAGCTCGCGGGTAAAAAGTTATCACTCACAGGCGAACACAGATACCGGCATCAGTCATCAGGAACCGACATCGAATAGACAGGCACCGACATCGGTCATGTGCAGATCAGCAGAGTCGGTGGTGTCGGGAATCAAGAATTGACATTGGTCATACAGTGACCGACATCGGCAACAGGTACACCGGCATTGGTAATGGGACCGACATCGGCAGATAGGGTCAGTCGTAGAGAACCGACGTCGGTTGGGAGCAGATTGGGAGATGGCCGAGATCGGTCACTGGAACGGATATTGGGCGGACAGCACGCTGTCAACAAGTCTCAAACGCTCATATGGAGGTCAGAAAGGGTAAGTGAACCTCATATTCATTGTTCACCTTCTTATATTGCTTATTGATGGTTAAGAACTAGGAAGATGTGAAGAAGCAATGCAGGTAGAATCCAGATACAGTGGGAGCTTGGCATGGATGAGGAGTGTGAGTCCTTGGAGAAGAACCAAATAGGTATTATTGGTAGAGTTGTTAGCTGGAAGAAAGCACTGAGAGATGGATGGATTCCTGAGTTAAAGAAGAGAGTGGACGGATACGTGAGAGGGAAGGCCAAGGTATAAGGTCTTGAGGAAGCTGCAGGACAGTGGTATAGGGTTTGACAAGTGTATGACAAAACATGGCTTTGGTCAAGGTCATTGTAACTATTGTGTTTGTTCTTACCAGGTGGATGATGGTCACAACATTATCTTGTTACTGTATGTGGAGGATGAGCTTGGAGCAAGTTCGTACATACAGGGTTTTGCTGAGCTAAAGGTAAGGTTAGTTCAGAGGTATGTCAGGGAGAATTTGGAGTAGTGAAATTCTTTGGCATAAGAGACATGGAGATTTTATCTCCAGTGGGAGTTGATGTGAAGACGGTGTTGGCGGGGTTTGATATGTAGGATGAAGAATCGGTAAGCACACCAAGGGCTGGACAGTTCAAGCTTAGCTTGGAACAGGGTTCGAAATCACATGAGGTCTAGTGTAGGCCTGAGTTTTCCCAAGCAGTGGGAGTTGTCAGAGAGTTTGGAGCCAATTCAGGGGAGGTAGATTCTTAGGTATCTGAGAGGGACCAATAGCAAGTTAACATGTTATGCAGGGTCAAGGTCTTCACTACATGGAGTCATAGGTTTGGATATGGCAGGTTACTTGAATGACAGGTGTAGCATCATAGATTGTGTGGTGGTTGGTCTTCAGGATTGATCTTAAAGAGGGATACAAGCCAGGGAATAATTTAGACGGTGTACAGGGACAGGTACAAGTGCAGTTGTTTATCTCCAAGTGGGAGATTGTTAGGTTGTGGAGCTAAAAGCTTCACCAGGATGCAAACAGGAGAAGTTACGGAGGTTGCAGAGAGTTATTAAATGTGTTGAAGGGAAACCGGCATCGGTCTGATCAACCGACGTCGGTCAGATGGTAGTGAGGATGCAATCAACGTCAGTTACCAATCGATTGACATCGGTCATGGAGGAGCTGACGTCGGCAGCCTGTGCGTGAACATGCAGTTTGCATGTTGATTCCAGAGAGTCTATTCTTGGACTGTCAGTTTGCATGTTGAAGGCTAGTCTTAGTCTTGAGTTGCGTGTCTAATTATTGTAATTAAGATAGTCTAATTATTATAAGCATGAGATCTATATAATAGACTCATGGGCTGTATTGTAAACTTGTAACTAGAGAGTAAGAGAGCATATAAGCTCCTTCTGAGAGAGGTGAGCAATGGTGTGTTCCTCCTAGTGCCACAGTACCAAGAGTGGGTACTGGTTTGGAGAATCAGAGGGGTTTTTCATGTTTGTATGATCTTAGTCAGTAGGTGAGCATGGCTTCTATTGGAGATCTACATTGGTGAGTAAGGTCTAGTGATTTGCAGGTAGCAGCAGAGAGCAGGAGATCTACTTGGAGTATGGTTGTGTACTTAGTGTATTGGCAGTGTGTTACTGACTGGTTGGAGAGGTGAACATCAATTTTGTATTGGAGTTGATTGTTGGGACCGAGAGAGAGAGGGAAGAAGGTCTTGAGGTGTGGCGAGCCTTTGAGGTGGAAGAAGAAGTGGCATCTTCTTTATTGTATTTTCTTCTAAGTATCTAATACAATTGTGTATTGTCTCTCAAATCCTGTGTTGTTTCATATTTCTAGTTACTTATTGATTCTGGTATAATTTTGTGTTTAGTTGCTAATACAAGAAGTAATCATATGTGCTCTAATTGAGGAGCAAGATCCTGACAACTTGAGCTTATAGAGATCTTCACTCGAGCATGTGAAAAACGTATTTCATCCACATTATGTGTCTAAAGCTTTCAGACCTTTGATTAAGCTTTTACCATGGCTCACAAAGTAGATAACATAGCCATTGATGAAGAAAGGTTACAGTTGAAGAGCAAGAACTCAACTTACAAACCTAATGAGCCCTTTTCTTCCAAACCAAAAAACCAAACCAATTCCAACACTAAAAATAAAGTAGCCACCAATTGCATTATCCTCGAAGCCACACCACAGCCATTTACCAACTCATAGAACCCAAGGAACCAAACCTTTGACTCCTCTAATTATTCAAACTGAAACTAAAGGAACTTAACATGGAATAATCATAAGCAATTAACTCCACTTAGGGAGCCCTATCCTTCTATTTTGGAAAAGTTACTAAGAGCTAATATCATCCAACTTCCACTAATTAAACCATCCCAATAGTTTGATTCTTCTCACCCCATAACATGTTGGTATAATGAGAATGACCATTATGCCTTTCACTGAGTCATAGAACATGACATCAATAGGTGCAACACCTTCAAATACCTCATCCAATCCCTCATTGACAAGGGGGAGCTTACGTTGAACAATCCTAATACACCATCGAACCAGGCCCTTGACATATTCCACAAGCCTTTTCCTAATCATGCTCCTTCTACCCCTTATCATGACAATAAACTAGAACCATCCCACGAGGCACATACTATTAATGTGGTTACTAATGAACCCATTATTGAAGAAAACATTATCTCAACTGCCTCTTTTCCCATCCCCCTAATGAAAGGAGAGAAACTACCTTCTATTCCTTTGGACACCCAAATAAAAGAAGCCACCGTACCCACACCTCCATTGGAGAATACCACACCTACCTCCCCTATCATAGAACCATCCACTCCCTCTTTGGAAGATAGCTCATAAGAGAAGATAACTTCATCCACCCAACCTCTAATTTTGGAACCTTCTATCAAAAACAAAGACAAAGGTAAAGGAACCGTTCCTTCTCCTCCACCTAAGGGCTTAACCATTAAAAATAAGACCCAAATAACCAAACCCTCTTCAAAATTGGTAACCATAACAACCAAAGAGATAAAACCACCAAAAGGCCCAAAACCCTAAATTTTACCTCCCTTAAACTTGCCCTCCATTTTGGGTCCTCATCCCTCTACCTTGAGCATGAAGCCCATTATTTTTACCAAAATCCCACCACCTTTGTTGGTCACACCTTCATACTTGCTTTCTAAGACACCTCTCCTCACTACACCGATGATTCTTAAGTTACCTATCTTGTCATCCTCTACCTCTAGCTCATCAACCATCTTGCCTAAACTAAAACCATCAAAGCACACCACCTTACCTAAGACACCTATCACCAAACCCACATCTAAACAACCTTCTACCTCAACACCTAAAGAAAAAATCACTAAATCATTACCACCTTTAGTTAAGTCCTATTTAACCATTCTACAAAGGTTATTGCAAACCTCTTCCTTGGCCTTACCACCCATAAAACCTTTCAACCCTTCACATCCTAAATTGTCATGGTTCAATGACAATTTAATTTGCCTATATCATAGGACACCTTGGCCATGGCATGGAGAACTACAAAGTTCTCTAAACTTTTATCCATCAGCTTTACGATGAGGATGATATGTTAATAAATGAACCTCCTATGCCACCCCTACTGACCCAAATAACAACCATACCTACCCAACACCTACCCACTCCTCCACCTTCACCTAAAAATAAAGGCAAGTCAGACAACTCCACTACCTCAACCTCTCATGTTATCCATACAATCAATGTGGTCACAAGATCACAACATAAGGATAAAGGGAAGGCTAAGGTGTCCATTCCTTGGACTTATCCCTCCCCAAAATCCCAATTTAACATTACCCAACCATCTCCATTGTCAAACAAACCCAAGGTGTCTATCTTAGGTGCCTCCCCATCTAACCCTCCATACCCTAACCCCATACGTAATATCTATCTAAAAATATATCCTCAAACAACTTTACCAAACTCTAACAAAAATGAGCTTATATAAGTTAGTCTCTACCTCTCCCCATCACTGTCAAGCACTCATAGAAACCTTGAAATCCATCAAGGTCCAGCCCAATGACCCTCAACTTCTAGCTACCTTTGTTGGTGCCCTTTGAACTTACAACCTTATCACCTTCAAAAATTCAAAAATACCTTTTATTCATCTGAGGGATCCTGATCCCCCCTCTTCATTATGGCATATATTAATCAAACATACATCAAAAGGGTGATGATTGATGGAGGAGCTAGCATCAATATTATCTCTTCCTACGCCTATGACCAATACCACTTACCCACAAACATCATGTCTAAAAGCACAACAATCTATTATTTTTTCAATGATACCATGGCTACTAGCTTGGGTATAGTTGTCCTCCATATTTGTGTAAGGCCCCGTACTGTTCCCAAACTTTTTTATGTTGTAGAAGGAGAATTCCAATATAATGTTTTACTTGAATGCCCTTGGATTCATGTCATGAGTTGTGTCCCTTCCACCTTACATCGATGTGTTAAATTTAAACACGAAAGGCAAGTTGTGACTATCCAAGCTAACCCTAGTCCTTTCACATCTTGCAATATGACATATCAACTTAATGACATCCTTATTCCTCCTTCATCTACCTCACAACCATCTGCTAATGACATAACCCCACCAACTAAAACTTGTGACACTTCCACACCAAATGTTGATGAAGCTTCTACAAGCTCATCTATCTCTTCTTCCCAAATTCCTATAGAGAACCCCGTGACAACCACATTCCAATGTCTTTCCCTCAGGAAATATATAATCTTAGCCTTAGATGCCTTTTCTACTCCCTAAGAACATGGGAATCTCAAACATGACCCTTCCTACAACCCTAACATTGGAACCATCATCACCTTTGGGATCCCTAACCATCAAACAAATTTCATTTATGGGGGACTTGATCGGCCACTTTTAGCACCTACCACTACTTCATTTGTCCAACCATTTACCTCTAACTTTTTTTATCTTAGCAAACTAGAGTTCACTAGGCTGTATCTTCATAGATGTGATTGGAAAGGATTTGGACTTGGTTGCTATGAACAAAGGTCTCATGAGTTACCCCATATCAAAACTTTTCAACCTCATGAATCATTTAGCCTTGGGTATGAACCACCTAAAGAACCCACCAATTCACCCAAACCCATTACCACCATGGTGGAAGATATCCCATCCTCACAAACCTAACCACTTTCCTTGCCTGAAGATCCTAACATCATCCCCCTAACTTTTTTTCCTAGTAAATATCATTAGTTTGTGCCCTCTCATTTACCAAAAGGGTGACCAAACCAAAGTCCTTCCACTCATACACCCTGAAATGGTAGAGAATGATTCTCTTACCATCCAACATCAAGATGATGATTCCATTCTTATCTACCTCAATGTGGGGGATTCTTCTATCCATATCCCTTCCTCTTGAGGCCTCAACCATGTCAAATAAATCCACCACATATATCAACTTGGGCACTCTAGATGACCCTCGCTTTGTCAAATTGGGCCAATCATTGAATGTTGAGAAACTTCAAAACTTTTCCTCTTTCTTCCAAGATTGCAACATAACATTCACTTGGTCTTATAGTGATATGCTTGGGATTGACCCCACCATTGCTACTCATAACATAGTCACTCATCGTGATGCCAAGCTTGTTAAATAAAAAATTTGACACATGCATCCTTGTATAGCCCTTCTTATCAAAGAAGAGCTTCAACATTTTCTATCTATAAACTTCATTCAACCCATTGACTACCCCCAATGGGTCTCAAATATCATACCTATCACCAAATTCACTAGGGGTCTACGTATTTGTGTGGACTTTTATGACCTTAACATCACCTACCCCAAGGATGACTTTCCTCTACCTATAATTGATTAGCTTGTTAATTTTACAACTCACCATGAGATGTTATCTCTCATGGATGGGTTTTTGAGTTATAATCAGATCTTGATTGCTCTTGAATATTAACACAAAACCACTTTTACGACCCCTTGGGGAACTTTTTGCTATAGAGTCATGCCTTTCAGGTTAAAGAATGTTGGGGTAACCTACCAACATCCCATAGTTTATATCTTCCATGATATCATCCATAAGATTGTATAAGATTATATGGATGACCTTCTTGGGAAATCTAAACTTTGAGAAATTCACTTGACTGTTCTTACGATCATATTTGAATGCCTCATCTGTTATCATGTTTGTCTTAATCCCAAAAAATCCATTTTTGGGGTCCTTTCAAGAAAGCTTATTTGCTTTATCATCTCTCTTCATGGAATCAAAGTAGACCCTGCTAAAGTTAGAGCAATTTTGGACATGCCTCCTCTAACCAACCTTAAGTAGCTCCGTAGCCTGAAAGGAAAACTTCAATCCATTCACCATTTCATTTCTTAGCTTTTAGACTGGTGCCAACCTTTCCATCACCTTCTAAAGAAGGATGCCACTTTCAAATGGAATAATAATTGTTAAAAGGCCTTTGCTTCACTCAAACAATACCTTTTATCACTACCTATCCTTACCCCTCCTAAGGATGACCACCCCTTTTACATATATATCTCTACCACCGACCATTCCCTAAGGGCAATGTTAGCTCACTGAGAAGAACAAAACAAAAAGCAAGTCGTATACTACATTAGCCACATACTTGTATAATATGAAACTCAGTATACACATATCGAGAAACTTTACTTAGTATTTACCTTCGTAGCCACCAAACTCCACCATTGCCTTCTTAACCATAAAACTTATGTCATAACTAATACCAACCCACTCAAGTACATGCTCTCCAAACCATACCAAAATTAGTGTATTGCTAAGTGGCTCATGCTCTTAGCTAAATTCAACCTTAAATTCCACCAATAAAAGTTGATTAAAGGGTAGGTGATTATCGACCAATTTGCTGAAGCTCCTTTACCAAAGAACCAACCACCTCCTCTTTCCTTTTTGAATGAGTCTATCATGACTCTTTTTCAAAAAGATGGCATAACCTACCAAATCACCATGTTCTTTAATGGCTCGAAGTGCCAACAAAGAGAGGGTGCTAGAGTTATTATCATTCCTCTTGATGGTTAACCCCTTTATCTCTCCTTCAAACTTGACTTTGAATGCACTAATAATATGGTTGAGTACGAAGCCCTAGTGATAGGTCTCCAAACTACTCTAACCTTGGGAATTAAGACAATCTATGTCTTTGGTGATTCTTATGTTGTGGTCAACTAGGTTAATGGATCCTATCAATATAAGAATGATGTCTTGAAAAAATATAAACTTTTATATGATAAACTCTTAACATCATTCGAACATTACCTAGTCTAATCCATTCCCTGATCTACCAATAAATTTGATGATACAATGGCCTGCCTTGCTTCTAGATCCATTCTCAGCCTTCCAATTCCAAAATATTTGTCACCATTCATCATTTTACCACACCTCTTATAGCTAATTCAACCTCCCTACTATTTGTAATGTGTAAGAATCCGCATCCAACATTTGGTATGACCAAACTTTCAACTACCTCAACCTAGGCATCGTTCCTCCCAACCTCTCTAGAAATGCCCGTAAAAACTTTGTTCAAAGTATATCTCATTACACCATACTAGGGGAATCCTTTACAAACGTGGTTTTGATGGTCTCCTTCTTCATTATCTATGCAACTATGAAGCTTCCCACACTATCAAGGAAACACATGATGGGATATGTGGGGGACACTTTAGTGGTCTAGCGATCACTAAACGTATCCTTTACCTTGGTTACTATTATCCTACCCTAAACCAAGACTATTGTGATTATGAAAAAAAGTGTGTTAAATGTCAATACCATGCTAATTTGCATCACGTGCTAGCTAATGGCCTCCAAGTATCTAAGGAATTTTGGCCTTTCTCACAATGGGGGCTTGATCTCATTGGGGAAATCAACCCTCATTCTTCACAATGACATAGCTCCATCATCACAACCACTGAATACTTCACCAAGTGGGTGGAAGCTATTCCTCTTATCTTGACCAAAGTGGAGAAGATTATTGACTTTATCAACCATCATATCATCTACCACTTTAGTGTTCCTCATAAGATCATCATCAATAATGGCAAATCCTTCAAAAATAAGCAAGTCCAAGGTTGATGTGGTGTATTTGTCATAGATTTAAGCTTTTCCTCACCTTACTGACCACAAGCAAATGGATAAGCAGAAGCCTCTAATAAAATCCTTAATAAAATACTAACCAAAGTTTTTAGTACTTCAGGTCAGGATTGGTACTTGCACATCTCATTTGCCTTATGGGCCTATCGTATTGGAATTTGAACCTCTACGGGTGCTATTCCCTTTTTTCTAGTCTTCAGAGCAGAGGCAATCTTGCCTCTTGAAGTCCAAATTCCCTCTCTTTGCATATCTTTGCAAGATCTTATTTTTGAAGAAGATTATCATCAACACCATTTAGCTCAGCTTGAGCTACTTGAAGAGCATCATTTAGCAACCCTTACCCACCTCCATACCTATCAAGAACATATCAAACATGCTTATAACAAGCATCTCAAATAACGAGACTTACAATATCAGAGACCTCATCCTAAAAGAAAACCAACACATGACCAACATGGAGAAGAGTAAACAAGGCAAGTTTGATTTCAATTGGCTTGGACCCTACATAATTACCCATAAGTATGGATTAGGAGCTTATCATTTGTCCTCTCTCGAAGGCAAACTAGAACTTGAGCCTCTTAATGCTTCACATCTACATCTATTTTTCTGTTAAAGAAGGATCAAGCTCACTATTTTTGTCTAACTTAAGCTCATCCCTTGATTATGAGATTTTAAACTTCACCCATCTTTCTCCTCTCTTTTTGAGGATAATTGATTACAACATAGAACCATGTGATTAACCATCACAGTCATAGCCTATTCCTAAATGTGAGTACCATGGCTCTACCCATAACATGGTTCTCATGGATACTTTTCATCTCTAACAATATGGAATCACATCGTCATTATCTCTCAAAAACCACACCTTTTCATATAATTAAACTTCTTGTGTTAAAATTTTACCTTCATAAAGGTAAACCTTTGAACCTAATTAGACTTGTCCATGTCTAAAAATATTGCATCCAAAAACAATTTGGATACCAAAATACTAATTGGGTCAATATCTTAAGCATTACAAACTATTCTCTCAAAGGATAGCTACCCAAAAATAAAATAATTTTTTTCAATTATAAGGTAGATTGCTACCTTGAAGGATAAATATAGAGAGCATTAAACAAATCCTATAAGCTTAGACCACTCCCTTGAAGGATGACTAAGTTAACTTTGTCAAAAGCAGAGCAATTTCTTAGAAGCTTTTCACATCGATCAACTTCCCATATACAATAGTAAAGTAAAAGACCCACTATCATAACAAAATCTAAAGCCGCAATCGGCTCTGAAGTAACACAATAAGTTGGAAGCCACAATCAACTTTCACATGTAGACTCCCACATTGATCAACCTACATCTAACATATGACATGGACTTGTCTATTACCATTCTTAGGCCACCTATAAAAGGGAAAAACTAATTCACATGATGTTATCACACATATCACCCATTACCCTTCACACCACCTATCACCCATCTTCTCTTTAGACTATTTGTAAATCAGAGGATTTAGAGCTTACTTGACACCCTGTGATCAAGAAACCTTTTTTTATCAACTCACAAGCACTCATGTGCAGCATTTAAAGGAATTATATTCATTAAGCCAATCCCACTTTGGATTTGTTTTCAGTCCTTATCAAAAACAAAGCATCGTGCCCTATTCTTATCTTAATGTGCTTGGTTGATGTTTTTCATCATAACTTTTACCATGTAGTGTTGTAACAATAATAATCATTCTTTTTGCGTTAAGCGAGATTACAACAAACATAACCATACCAATCATAACCATAACTATAACATTAATAAGTATCCACACAACCTTAAGTATGATAACATTCAACCAATGACATCCAACACATTTTGTACATGTTTATAACAAATTGTGCAATATTTTATTTAGGGTATAGGAAGTCACACGACACATACAAAGTTATCAAACTATCCACAATTCACCTAAGGCCCCTACATACATTATTTTCCTACCTAAGGTCTAGGATGATCGTCTAATGACTCTGGATTTATGTTCAGCCATCCTTTTACTTTATTGCTCCTTGAACTAACATCCGTAACATTCTCTATCTCAGTAGTTGCTAAAAGGTGTACTATATTCTCCTCTTTTGCATTCATCACCACAGGATGAGAATTATATTACACTATGGGTATTTCACCCTATTTTCCTATCATAGCCATTACATCCCTCTACTCTAATTGTTCCACTCACATAAGTACCACCAATTGTTGCCTCAGCACACATCCCCTTGGATAGTGAGGGTTCCCTCCATAGACAGGCTGATGATCATGTTCTCCAGCCTTGCATCTTACATAGTGAAATTCTTGCCTTCTTTGTTGCTATAGAGGTAAGAGTTTAGGCTCAAGCTCAGGCTGTGGGTGCCTTTCCTCTTGTTGTTGATCTAGCAATACTTTCATTATCACCATTACATGTTGCAGTATCTAGTAGATCTACACATTCACCATATTGATTATTTTGGGTCGTGGGGGTTACTGATTATCTCCACCACTATTCCCATTAATCACCATCTTCAACCTTATGTAATTCTCTACACTCTCTATAGTCTACAAAACCAAATAACTCAATGATAGACATTCATTTTTATCATGATTCTTTAAATAGAATACCTGACCATTATTCCTTGCTGACATGATTCTTCATTCCACCGATGGGGAAGGCCATATGATGTCATTGATTCCCTTGAACAATTTTCCCACTTGAAATGATCATGTCTACTTGCCTTTTTGTTTAGACACGTACCCCTTGGTCCACCTAGCCATTTCAATAAAGTTATCATTCACTGTCGTGATTTCCCTTTGTCACCCTTGTCATCCAATCTGCATCCGATGTCTTTGATTATTTTGTAACTTATGATCCTTATGGGCCTACTCATTATTACCTTTACCTTATTTGATGTAAATTAGCTTCTAACCATGTGCCGTTATAATGGTCATGCCTCCAAAACTACTAGTGTTATTGGTAATGGAAGCTTCTAAATCCTTGCCACTATAGAAACTCTTCCATCAGAGGTAGGTTGTCATGAATTCACAACAATACATTCACCTTCCTATCCCCTCTACCCTCCTATTATTACCAATCCATTGCAACATGCTTTGAATGTTAGACCCCAACCATTGGTAGTGCCTGCTTAAACATGATAGTCTTTTCTTTTGTGCCAGTTCAAAGTTTATCCATAACAAGGGAACAATCACCTTCTCCAATTGTATAACTAATCTCCAGGGTCATGTAGCTTCTTATTGGTTAGGCCTAACCTAGTAGAACTAATAAGTCATTGGTTCTAGGGTATTAGGATAGAGGATGCAAACATGGACAAATTTTGCCCAACATGGCTATGCAGCTCCTGAGATAGGCATAATCCATCCTCTATCACTCACCACACTATTATGTTTCTATCATGTGGAATCTGTTATACCTTCAAAAAAAATCTTTGTAGGTTGTAACTTCGCTACTGCCCATAAAACTTGACTTGTAGTAATGATGAACTTTTTCCAAACTGACTATGCAGATCCTAATAGAAAACCCTCTTCTAAAACTTGGCTCATAGTGATAAATGTTATCACTATGCTTATACCTTCGCATAATTTTAAAAGGTGCAACTTCCTTACAAAAGCACCTCTTCTTTGGATTAGCTCCATTTAAAGTCATTTGTAGTGCTTAGCATTGTGTTCCCTTCTAATTTATCCTACCTTGCCCATCTATGTCTCTCATCCTACTAAATGTGGGATCATTATGGTAACTAGTCACCAATCTACACCATGCACCTTTATCATTCCCTTCACCAAAACCCAAACCCTTTATTTTACAAAACCTTCTCCATTAGCCAAAATCAACCCATGTGGTCCATCAAATTAGGGCAATCAATTTGAGCACCATTTTCCAACCCTAGTTGAACTACATTGGCCTAATGTTCATCAACTATGTAGGTGTTGCTTGACTTCTAAGGGTAGTTAAACCACTAACAACTAATTACTCTCCCCTTTTCCTTCTCATTAACTTCCATTGCTAACAATGCCATCTTTAATAGGGCGTCTTATGTTAGGGAAGCTTTGGATTCTTCCTATCACCCTTGTATTTTCACATCATCTAATAATTCCTCTTCATTTTTCCTCCATTACTAGGAGAACTACATTGGCTTGAGGTCTTTTTGGACTATGTAGGCAATGCTCATTTACTGAGTTCAGCTCGACCACATCCTTTACTTTATTTTCCCTTCTTGTCTAATATCTTTTCCTCACCACCTCCCTCCATTCAGATTGTTAATCTTTTTAAACTACTCTTCCAACTTTTCAATTTATTTTAACACAAGCCACCACCTACTCTACTTTGTTGGCCTCCCTAACACCTTTCCTTCTACATACTTCATGACTCACTTCCCCACCCACTTTTTGCTTTTTTTCCCTCTCTCTCCACTTTTTATCAACCTTGCCCCTATCTCCTTTGTCTTCTTTTGCCATCCTCATCATTTCCCCTTGTCCTTGGCAATTTCTCACACCCTCTTCATCACTCTCATTTCCTCACCAATTCCACATCATATTGTGTATCTTATAAGCTTTCTATTTCTTCTGTTGTTGTACTTTTTCTTTGTGTACCACTATTCTCTATCATTTTGCCACTCTTCCCACCTTTCCCATTTTCCGTTCTTCTTATTTGCTTTATTTTCATCCTTTCATCCCTCTTGTCTACTTTTTTCCTCTACAACTAGTATCTATCTCAGTATTTATCCTTTGAGAAGCCTTCCATAATTACCCATTTTCTTCTTATCAGTTCTTACCATTTGCCTTTCGCATTCCCCTTTTCCTCTTTCCATCTTAGTACTCACTTATCTTTTGCATCTATGTGAGTATCCGTGCTTTATATCCCTACTTCAATTCTTCCTTTTTCTTCTTATCATCCCTAATCTTCATCCTTTATTTTCATCTCATTCCATTTCATTATTTTCCACCATCCTCTCCCTTTTCTCTATTTCATTTCATTTTTCTTATCTTAAGGACATTCCTTGTTCTTCCCGACCTTATTTTGTCCCCTCCTATATGTCCATGCCTGGCTCTTTCCATCCTTCTCCACCTTCATATTTATATGTGACCTCATTATTTTCTTCACCTATCTCTTCATCCATCTCCTGATCTGCCTTCACCTCATCCCTTGTTGGATCCCCTTTATTTTCTCCCATTCAACCTCCACTTATTTAGAGTGTAGTCACTAGTTGAGGCACTTCTACATGCATATCCTTGTCTACTTCCTCGTTTCCTCCATGCCCTTAATTTAATGCATGAAATATGATTAGGTTTGTTACTTCAAGTACATCCCTTTCTTCCTTTAATACCTTTGCATATTGAGCTCAGATCTTATTTTTTGTCCCTCTCCACTACTCCCTTCACCCTACCTATCACCTTTTTCCCTTGTAAACCCTCTACCCATTTTGAGCTTATATGATCATAACATATATCATGTTATGGCCGTGAATGTCTTCCATTTTATTTTGGTTTACTACAAGATATATACCAATCCTACGACTCTATAACACAATTAACCACACCCAAAAGATTATACGACCCATAAGCGAGCATGAACACCACCATCTATTAGGATGTAGATTCCTTCCCCATCTCCTTTGGTCTTGCCTATTTTGAACCCCTTTTACTCTAACCTTCAGAGATGTTAGAATCAAAACTAAAACCACCTTCAAATAGAAGATTTGGGGTATCTACGTGTGGATTCTATTTATACCCTCTCATATGACTTACCTCCCAACCAATAATTTCCCTTGATTCTCCCTACCCAACCTACATCTTCCTATGCACTGTAATAACCCTACTCTTTAATTGCATTCCACCTAGTAACCTTTTCTAGGAGTCACCTCTTCCACCAAACTATTTTCCTCCTTGGTCTCTTTTAGACCTATTTCTCCCACCTTCCTTTTCAACTCCCTAATTTGTCTATCTTCGTACGTTCTTCTTCTATTTTCCCTCTCAATTTTCCATTTATACCATTTATTTTCCTTCCTATTTCAACCTATTCCCTCATTTAATTAATATTATTACTATTCACCTCGCTCCATATTCCAAAACCCCTTAGAGTCTTTCTCTGGATTCCCTAAAAACTCAATGCTTACTTATTTTGGGGCCCCAATGACTCAAGGGTTAAGGGTTTGAATCTTCACCACTTCTCATATGCCTACTCTGCTACTTAACTTTCCTGAATCATTGAATAATACCCTTCCATAGCCTGTTAACGATATTGTTGTGGAGTGTGCACAATGTAAGGTTATTTGGATGGTGATGAATGAACCCATCGGGTCAATATGGTAATTCGAGTAGTGAAAGATTTTCTAAAGCCTAGTAAAGCCTATTTTTTTCTTTTTTAAAATGGTGAAAATTTTTTAACACTTGAACTTGCTTATCCATGGCTATATATTCCTTTTGCATAGTTGAAGTAATCATCTAAATGCATCCTAGGTAATCTCATCCACCTTTTCTACCAAACCAATCAGGCAACTATTTGATAGCCATCTTTTATACCCTTTGGTGCTTCCCTTTCTCCAACATCCTTCAATCAAACCTAACTACATGATATATCAAATTGGGGCAACCATGTTAACCAACACTCCCCACCTCAGAATAACTACATTAGGCCTGAAGTTCATTTTGGACATTATGTCCATGGAACTATGTAGGCAACATCCACTTGCCTAATACATATGGAGTCTACTTGGCCACCCCATTCTAACCAACCAACCCACTTGCCCATATCCACCTTGATGTTGGCCATTTTAAACCTAATGTGTTTGCATGTTTTGTGATTACCTTACCCTAGATACCTATGAACAACAATGACCTTATCTAGATGACTTGATAGAATTAATCTGGTCAACTATGACTAACGTTATGGATCGTTCACCCTGTCATATGTCCATCTAGAACCTAACCTTCTTTTTATCAACATTGGCAGCTTTAGTCTTTACTCAATCTTGACTATCATGCTTAGTCACATTTTGTGAACTCATTAGCATTTCACATGCCTAGCTACCTTATGATACCACCTAGTGCCTCCTCACCAACTGCTTATCAAACTTGCACCTATTTCAACCTTTCCTCATCAACTCTCAGATTGAGGGGGAACACCTCCTCCCATACTCAAGGCACCTTTACATTTGACCAATTGATTCATTTTTGTTTTGTAGCTTATTAATTAAAAGTTGCATAATAAAAAGGGGTAAAATGTAGACACTAGAAAACTGCACACTTACAGTTTTTAATGACTAAATGCCTCAAGACCCCCTAAAGACCCCCTAAAACTTCTTAACACTTGACCAACCCCTCTTAATCTAACTAAATCACTATTCTCTTATTTACATAATACTATTTAAAATTACTATTCACTACCACTATTCACTATGGGACCCACTATCACTATTCATGATGACATGGCAAGTGACATAAAAGGTGATTTAGGAGATGATATGGCAAGTGACATGGCTTATAAGTGAGGTGGCTTGATGTGGGACATCATACCCCACCTAAGACCCTTTCCCAAGGTGCTTAATAACCTCATTTAAGCATTACAAGCCCCACCTTGAAATATGGTGAATTTACCCTTAAGGGCCCATCATTCAACATGTATTTTGTCTTCACACATGAAAGTGGCCTTCAAAATGGGATACCCACCTCTTTAGTGATTTTGAAAGGACAAAGGGCACCATATCCACCTATTTTTGACTTTTTAACCCAAATGGGAGATCCATGATCAAGGTGGGAATCCCACCACCATCATATTTTGACTCATTCATCCACCCGCATGGAAAATGGTGCCAATTTTTTTGGGGCATCTCTTTAAATGCTTGGATGAAGATAAGAAAGGGTGGTGAAAAGTCTTTTAGCCACATTTATTCCCATGTGCATGATTCTCATTCAAAATTAGACTCATATGCAAGGTGGGAGATACACCAACCCAAATGGGAGACCCATGATCAAGGTGGGAATCCGACCACCCTCATCTTTTGACTCATTCATGCATCCACATGGAAAATGACACCACATTTTGTGGGGCATCTCTTTAAGTGCTTGGATGAAGACAAGAAAGGGTTGTGAAAAGTTTTTTGGCCTCATTTAGACCCATGTTCATGATTCTCATTCAAAATTAGACTCATGTGCAAGGTGGAAGACACACCAATCCAAATGTGAGACCCATGATCAAGGTGGGAATCTCACCACCCTCATCTTTTGACTCATTCATGTACCACATGGGAAATGGTGCCATACTTCTACTATTCCCTCTTTTGGCATGGTTTTTGACAATAAATGCTATAAATACCCCCCTCTCCTTCACCCAAGGTTAAGTTGGAAGTTAGTCTTTGGTTATTAACATCTTGTTACAGGTTTTTAAAAGAGGTCATCATTTTGGAGGTTATCCACATCTTGGAGGAAAAAAATTTAAAGCAACGAAACTCTACCAAAATTGCCATAAGATTCCTTCATCACATCATCAACAACATCAACCACATCAAAAAGCCTCAAGGTAACCTTATTATTATTATTATTATTTTTATTTCAATCATTTACTTATGTCCTTCCTTTCATTACCATTACCTCTACCTCCTTTACCACCTTTGCCATTGTAATTCCATTTACCTCCTTTGCCACTTTCACCCTCTTTGCCCCTCATCCCTTTTCTACCCTAGTTACTTGTTGTTTTATATTTTAAACCATGCATCCATATCATTTTATAATTTCAATCAAACCCAACCAAACCATTCTTTTAACCCTCATTAAATTACCAAACCCAAAACCACAACCTTGCCTTAACCAATTTTCAACATTAGTATAATCAAACATGTTGCTTCATTTTGGTTAACTTAGCAAAGCATCTAGTTTTCTCAATTAATTTGCTTTCATTTGATATATTTTATTTTAGTTTTATATTCATTTAAGTAAAATATATTTCTTTTATTATTTCTACTTAAGTGTTTTAAAGAAGGTGGTTTGACAACCTCCTAGAAAGCTTTCACTTCTAGGATCTAGTTCATGCTAGGCAATCCACCCATCTACTTATCTAAAAAACAAGTTTATTTTAGTGTTTTCTTATTTACAAGTCATCCCCCTGAGCTAAAGAGGAGATCTCCATAATCACTTAGATTCAACATGCACACATTCAAAGGGTATTCTTCTACACCCTTCTTAACTAGTTTCTTCTTTTCACACTTAAGAAAAATAAAAAATTATACAGAAGCATGGTCCTCCCTATTCTTAGAGAAAATAGTTAGATCATACATGTAAATTATAATGCACTTACAAATTAGGGCTTGGAAGGCATGGTACATGGCCCTTTGAAAAGTGGCTCCTATGTTTATCATTCTTAAAGGCATTCTTTTGTAGGCAAAGGTGCCCCACTTAGTTGTGAATGTTGTCTTCATTGTATCTTCCTTGTCTACCAACACCTGATTGTACCCTAAAAATCCATCAAAAAAAGACATCATGGATAAACTAGAAACAATTTGTATTACTTGATCAAGAGAGGGAAGAGGATAATTATCCTTTTTAGAGGCTTTATTCAGATTTATAAATTTAATACATAGTCTAATTTCACCATTTTTATTCCTAACTGGTACCAAATTGGCAACCCAAGTAGATTATCTAATGGGAATACAATTCTAACATCTAACAATCTCTTAACTTCTTTGAAAATCATGGGTTCTAAGACATGATTTACAAGCCTCTGCTTCTACCTAAAAGGTTTGTAATTCTATTTGAGAGGTATAGTATGGGTGATGACTCTTGGGTAAAAAATATTTAAATCATTATAAGACCAGGCTATGACATCTTTATACTTTGTGAGTAGCTCTTTGGCTCTCTTATTTTCAACACTTGTACAAGCTTTTCTAATGTTTACCAATCGAGGTTGATCTTGGGTCCAAGATCAATTGCATTGTAATATTTTCCACTCACTTTGAGAATCTTAGAGACTTCAACTAGCTTGTCTTGATCAAATAATCTTTCTGAGGTAATCATCCTCTTGGGGATTTTGTTGTCATTTAGCTGAATGACTTTGCCATCAAACTTGTTCTCAAGAGTGGTTTCATCAGCGTTGTCTATGATCTAGGTTTCAAATGCTCCTGAGTTAGTCATGAAGTCCAAGATATGTTGGTCATTACTAAAGACCTATAGATGGTTTACATTGTATGAGACAAAAGGGCAAGGTATCAACTCAATGCTAAGGAATGGTGAATCTTGGTCAGGCATGAGATTAGCTACAGTAGAGATTATCGCATTAACAAATTTATTTTCCTCCTTAAGGTTAAAAATAATATTGAAAGCATTAAAAGATTCAACCAGATTCTAGATTCTAAATTTGTACCTCTTGAGGTATCACAGTTTAAACTGATATTTGCTTCTTACTTGATTGACTACTAGTTTTGAATCACCATAAACAAGTAATTCCTTGACTTTATTTTTGATGGAAAATTATAAACCTAAGATGAAACCCTCATATTATACAAGGTTATTGGTGTATGGAAACTAGAGCCTGTAGGAGGCATGGTACTTCTAACCAACAAGGTCAGTTAGAATAATGCCTACCCTAGATCTAGCTTTACACCTTGCCCCATCAAAATGTATCTTTCATAATCTAGGAACAATATGAGAAGCTTTAAGATTACATACTTTGGCAGTTTTTAGGGTGAAAAATCTTAAATCAAAATTAATTATGTTGACCCTTTCATTGACAACATTATATTCAGTGATCATGTGTTTCATTATTGGTTCCCTTTCAACTCTTATCTAGTTAGGAACTCCCTTCCAAGGTAACCATAGGTGTGAAGAGTCTATGGACATATATCCATCTAGAGCCTTTATCCATTCTCTACTTAAAAGTAGTCCATATGGATTAGGGATATATACCACTTGGATATCTATAAATTATTGGACTCTTGGCTTAGAAGCCAATTACATGTGGACATTTAACAATTCTCTAACCACTTTGACCCTAGACTTATCTAATTGGGTGACAACCCTATTAGAATTAATGGGAGTTAAACCAAGTTGCTTACAAACACCTACAGGCATAATATTTGTAGACACACCAGAATCCAACAAACAATTATGCAAGTTCTTACAAACATTTTGACTATAAGTAAGAAGGGTGGGGACTTTATTTTAGCTTTGTACATAGCTATGTTTGCATTATCAATCTTGGACATATTGTTATATTTCTTGGACAAGGATTCCAATAATAGATCTCTTTGCTCAGTTATCTATGTTAATTCATGCAAAGTAATGTTAGCTTTAATTTTCTTCATGTCCTCTAAAATATTATAACCAGTCCTATTCGAAGAATTGGAAGTATCATTACTAGGCTTAGAAGTACTTCCCTTTGGAGGATTTAGATTATTGTCTAAAGTGGTATCTTAAGGAGTACCAAAGTTTTTTGGAGGAGTAGAAGTAGTCAAAGGCTGCATCTATTCTCTATTCCTTAGAGGATATGTCTTCATCAAGAACTACTGAAAGGCATGAACTGCCTCAGGAACATCATCAAGTTCATTGTCTTCTTAGAAGTGGAAATCAAACATTTCTACCATGAATGTTTGGTCAATAGGTTTGGATCTTAAAGTACCTACACCATTATCTTTGTTAGGTATGACCTTAAAAGTGTCCAACTCTTCTTGAAAGGCTTCAAAAGCTTTACAAAATTTAATACAATCAATCTCACCATGATTAGCAGTACAATGGACTCTATAATAATCAGGGAAAGCTATATCAATAAGATTAATATCTATAGTCTTATTTTCAAAAGATGGTTCACTATTTTTAATATTATGGAAGCTATCATTATTAAACCTATTATTGGGTCTATTGAATCTTTGGAATGAGAAGTTTCTACCAGAATTCTCTCCAGTATTACCAACTTGTTTTTGTAGTTAAAAGAAGTACGTGCTCAGTTTTTGGAACTTTTTTAGAATGGACTCATTATCATTTTTAGGGGTTTTTAAATTATGAACCTAGTTATTATTAGTACCAATGGTTGGTACTAAGGCCCTTCGATCATTTTCATTAAATCCATTGGTAGCAGGGTGATTTAAGAACCCCAAATTCTAGTTAGGAGCAACATGTCTTAGAGGCAATTGGTTCAGATTTGGGAGTTGTTTGAGAGCAAGCACATTATAGTTGTTATTATTATCACTTGGATTTGCACCCTTTGAGGAGATGCCTATCTCTCCTCATCTAAGTGGCATAATGCAAACATCTCACTTGTTATGGGTAAACAATTTGGTGAGATGAATCTCTAGAAGGGCTAGTTCCCTTAATGCACTCTTTGAATTACTTTTTTATCTATCAAATTTGCATGAAAAGGGTTAAGAGGAAAAACTAAGAAAACTAAAATATGATGCACCAATATTTAATTTCCTCCTATTGACTGAAATTATACTAATTAGAGCAGGATAAATCATTCTTGATACAAAACTCACAACATAAGACAAATTGTTACATCAATGTTTCATATGCTAGATTCAAGAGGTATTTTGATGCTTAAGAGGGTAATGAATGATTCTTTGGGAGAATACAATCATGGAACACTTCTAAAACACTTATACATTAAAATATAACACTAATAAAGACCTGTAACAATTACTCTTCTGCACACTTGGTGAACAATCAAGGATAACATGCTAGAAAAGATCATCTACTAGACAAGACCAACAAAATTGTAACAAAATTCAATTGTATAGCATGTAAGTAGGCTAATTAAAAATTTTATTGCTTTAAGATTCATTCAAATACAAAATTAGGTAGGGTTTCACCATTAACCAATGGAGGCTACCCAAAAATCCAAAATAATAACTACTTATAGCATTTGGGAGACGGGTGAGACAAAGGAATTTAAGGGTCACTTGGATACCTATCATGCTAAGAAAATAGTTAAATTTTCATGAAAAATAGATGTGAAATTAAACATGCAATTTAGGAAGTCCAAGTGTCCATACAAGTCATGAAACTTATGGAAAATGGCATGAAACTCCTTGTCTTGGCTAAAAAAATTGCCTTCATAATTTGGACCTATTTAAACATCCCAAAAATAAATAGGGATAGGTATAATGATTAGAATGAGAGGGAAGGATTTAAAACATCCCTCTCCATGCATTAGTTGTAGTCTTATTCATTTAGAATCATCTGGGAATGAGCCATTATCATTTATGACCCCTAAAAGCCCACTAAATGACCCAAAATGACAAATAAACTTATGAAACCATGACTAAGGCTAAAAATACATTAGATAACATAAATTGAACCATAATATAGCCTATGAAAAAGTATTAGACCCCTAAACATCTAAAAAACCAAGTTTTTTACCTATAGGGTTCTAAATTTAACCTAAAAGTCAATTTTGGTCAACAAAATGGTGACTCATAGGGGTAGTATACTTGCTATACTAAAGACCAATAGCCTTATCATCCATGGGATAGGGATTTAATTAACTCTTGAAGATAACTAGAAATTAATTTCATAAAAAACACACAAAACATCCATAACACACCCAACAAACACAAGATAAAGAAAGACACAAACAAGACTCACACATGTGCATAAACACTTGGGAAAAATAAGGAAAATAACAACTATGTACAAGGGGAGAGGAGAAACTTAGTAGAAATGTTTGATATATATCTTATTGTCTGGGATATTAATCTCCTCTCCATTCAACTTTGAGATTTGGAAAGCATTGTGTTGCTTGTATTGGGTGATAACATAAAGGCCACTCCACAAAGCATCAAACTTTGTGTGTTTTCTAGGCTTATCCCTATCTTCATCCCAATTTAGAACAATGTCTCCCTCTTAGAAACTTCTTGGCATGGATTTCTTATCAAATTATCTCTTTTTTTGGTCTTGACGAGCTCTCATAGTTTGCATAACTTGATCTCTTGTTTCCTCAAGATCCATCAACTCACACACCCTAACTTTTATGCTTTCATTTTCCATCAACTCTAGCTGGTAAGTGAGATCCAAAGCTGGTAACTCAAGTTAAATAGGTAGTCTAGATTCTCTCCCATAAACAAGTGTATATCATGATTTTCTAAATGCTCTCTTAGGGGTGATTCTATCAGCCCAAAGAGTTGTCTTCAACTTAGAATGCCAAGTTCTTTGATTCTCCTCCATTATTCTCTTGATAATCCTAACTAGATTCTTATTGGTAGAATCGGCTAGTCGATTCCATTACGGATAATAGTTGGAGGAAGTACTAAGATAAATGCCATGTTTCAAAGCCCACTCACTTATCTTCATTCCAAGGAAAGCCAATGCATTGTCTGAAATTATTATTGGAGTCCCAAACCTTGTCACTATGCCTTCATAAAAATCTAGAACTGAAATTTCATTTGCTTCCTTCAGAGCTATAGACTCCACCCATATTTTAAAGTAATCTATAGCAGTCAACAACCACTTGTGGCCAACATTAGAAGGTGGGTTGATTAGGCCTATGAAATCTTGACCCCATTACATAAAAGATTGGTTAACTTGTATTGGATGAAGAGGCAAGGCTGCAAGCTTTTAATTACCATCAAAGAAATCATATTTTTGACATTTATTTACCCAAGCATGGGTGTCTCTAAAAAAACTAGGCCAAAAATATCCAACTCTCATAATCTTAGCAACTATGGTTTTTGGAGCAAAGTGATCACCAACAGGTCTATCATGAAACTCAAACAATATTTTCTCAACTTGATTTAATTCAACACATCTCAATAGCACACATAATAAGTAATTCCTAAGCAACACTCCATTAACAATTACATAATGAATAGATTATAGTCTGAAATACCTTCTTTTAGCTTGATCTAAGCCTTAGGGACACTCACCGATTAGAAGAAAATGGATCATTTCTTGTGTCTAACTCCTTGTTGATGAAGATTCAACTATCATATGGTCATCATAAGGGGTAAAACAACTTCTTTTTGTTCCTTCAAATATTAATAAAGGTGCATATATAATCCCTTCTCTTTCACTAGCTTGGTTGTTTTGATTTCTACATCATACTCCATCACTTTTGTGATCCAACCAACCCTTTTTTCATTCAAATCTTTGTTTAAAAGGAAATCCTTGACACTAGGATGAGGTATCAATATATGAATCTTATTTTTAGATAATTTATGCCTAAAATTCTTTAGACTTATAACAACTGAAAGTACTTGCTTCTCTATATAAGTGTATCTTACCTCATCACCTTCCAATCCTTGATTAAAGAAGGCAATAGGCTACTCCAAGTTTTCTTCATTTGATTGAGTGAGCATGGAAAACATTAATTCTTCATTTCCAAAGGTATAAAATTTGAAATCCTTAAATAAATTAGGTCTTGTAAGAGTTGGGGCTTGAGTAATAGTTTGCTTGATCTCTTCAAAACTCTCCTTCCTTCTCCTTATCCAAGTAAACACTTCATCTTTACTTAGCATGGAGGTTAGAGGCTTGAATAAATTAGAAAAATTAGGAATAAACCTCCTTATCAAATTTATTTTTCCAAATAAACTTTTCAAACCTTTCTTGTGTTTGGGTAAAGTGAATGCCAAGATTGCACTCACCCTTTTAGGATCTATGGGTAGGCCTTTCTTTGAGACAATGTGTCCTAAAAGTTTACCTTCATGGATAGAAAACACACACTTAATTGGATTAATAGAGATTCTAAACTCTCTATATCTCTCAAAAATATACCTAAGGTGATTCAAATGACTCTTTGCATCTTTGGAGAAGACCATGATATCATCAAGATACACCAACATTATATCATTTATTAGACCTTGAAAAGCCATATCCATTACACGTTGAAATGTTGAACCAACATTAGACAAATCAAAAGGAATTTTACTATAAACATATGTACCCCATTTAATATTAAATGATGTTTTATATTACTCACTTTCTTTTACCAAAATTTGAATATACCCCTAGTATCCATCAAGGAGTGAGAACCTTTCACTACCTGCCATAACGTACAAAATATGCTCCATGGAAGGAAGAGGATAATGGTCCTTCAAATAAACTCTATTCAAATCTCTAAAGTCAACACAACCTAATTTACCCATTCTTCTTCCTTATCAGGACTAAGTTTGCCAACCAAGATGAATGCTTAATAGGAAAATGGATCTTATACTCAATCAACTTTGTAAGCTCCTTTCTCATGAGAGGTTCAATCTTAGGATCAATTGGCCTTTGCTTTTTATTGATAGGCTTAGCATTCTCATCTAGCTCTATGGTATGTTGAGCTAAATTTGGATTAAATCCCTTTAAATCACTATATTCCCATGCAAAGACATCAGAAAATTCTTTGCATAACTCAATGAAAGCAAATCTTTCATCTCTAGTACATACTTTCCCAAGAGAAAGCAACTTATCTTTGAATATTTTTACTCTCTCATAGGTTTATTTCTTAGTATACATGCTTATATTTTCCTTCTTCAACTGATCATCATCATTGAAGATACTCTCAAGTGTGACCAAGCCTTTAGGGAGCTTGTTTGTCTTCAATCGTACAATCTACCCTCCATAGTACTACTGTAGTTTGGATTGATTCTTTGAAGAAAACTCAATCTCCTCTTGTAGAAAAAGAGATATTTGTTGGTCACTATCAAACACTTGAAAATTAGTGACATTATCAGGTATAGAGGGCCTTATAATCACCTTGAGATGAGGTTAGTTCTTATCTTCTCTTATCCCCTTTGGAACATCAAATTGAGCTTAAATTATTGCCAACCTATCAACATGTTTGTTCTCTTCTCTTGGGATAGATTGGATGTTGAAGGATTGGAAATCCTCTAAAAGATCCCACACTCTATGCTTATAGGACTTAAGAAAAGAGTTCTTAGTCATATTTTGGATTTTTACTTAATTCACAACTAATTCACTATCACCATACACTTGTAACTCTTTCACACCTCATTTCCTAGCCCACTCAGGGTCATGAATGAAGGCCTCATATTCTACCACTATACAAGTACAAGTGAAGTGAAATATGAAGTTAGAGTAGTACCTTTCCTTAGATGGAGAAACTAACATTGATCTACCACCTACTCCAACCTTGATTCTAGATCTATCAAAGAATAACTGCCATAAAGCATCCATGTTTTCACTTGGATTCATCAAGTTTGGCATGAAAGAGTCATCCTCATGAATGCAATACACTCCAAGACCAGATTCCTCTATGAATTGTTGACCATTTTGGTCTTATAGGCCAAAAGTCAGTCTCCTTTCCCTCCTATTTTGAATCGTCAGTCTTAGATGTATCCACCTTCTACAAATGCTCAATTTCCCTTTGAAATAAGTCCTGTTCTTATAAAGAATTGATAGATCTAAGACTTGTAGGTTTCAGTTTAATATGGAGCTTATTTCGCTTTGAACAAATGCCTTAGACAAGCCTTTTGATAAGGGAATGGGCCAACAAGAATGAAAGTCTCTTACAAAGCTCTGAGGGCAAAGTACCCTTACGAAGGGTAGTCAGGTGCAAACTGGACCGTCCCAGCAGGCTACGAAGGGTAATTATGAGCCCAAGGTACCTTTGCAGAGGGTAGAGTTTTCCTTTGAAAAAATGAATAAGGAAAATAATTCCTTCAGACATTTTGTTTGAAGGAAATCCATGGAAAAAAGTGTCAAAGGTCAAGGGGAAATACAAGGAAAAGTCCAAAGGCACATTCCTTCAGACATTTTGTCTGAAGGAATTCAAGAAGAGAAAGGGCTGAGACTCCAAAGAGAAATACTAAGGCATGAAGAAAGATTTCCTTCAGACAAAATGTTCAAAGGAATTTCTTCAGACATTTTGTTTGAAAGAATTAAGAAGACCAAGGCAGCCTGAAGGAATCCAAAGGGCAAGTGCCCTTGCATGGGAATCTCAGTTGCCAAAAGGGGGACCTTTCCCAAGCTCTGAAAGGATACCTTCCCTTCAGGAAGGAAGAAATACAAAAAGGGGCAAAGAAATTACCAAAGGGGTGATGGGCCTAAAGACGTCAAATTCAAGGCAACAAACTAACCGTTGGCTTTTAAATGGTGATGGGCCTGCATACGTCAAATTTATGATGATGAAATAGCCATTTGGTTTTCAAATAGTGACGGGCCTACATACATCATTTTTTGATGGGATGCATCAGCCGTTGAGGAGAAGCCAAAGGACTAAGGCCTTCACGATAAGTGGTTGAAGGCTCATGGTACAGACCCAAGCAAACTCAATGACCCATCGAGAAAGGAGCCCGAAGAGCCAGCAAAAGATAAAAGGATAGCCTGAGAACTGAGTTGCAAGGAAAGAGATAAAAATAGTGAAAGCATGACCACACACACATAAGCCAAGCACAAAAGAAGAAAAAATAGTCTAGGTATCACAAGAAGCGTCAATAGAAGAGTTATTACTGTGGGTGAAACATTCCTTAAGAAATGGTCATCATAGAGCACAAACATTCAATGGCACAACCTTTTTTTCTTTGTTTGAGCATGGGTGAGCGAACAGTCACATAAGTTTCATAAAGAGGGGTGTCCTTGTCATTCAAATGATTAAGTAACCCATGCTTTTAAAATTATATTTAATATGATTTAAATGCCAAAGTCAAGACTTGGACTACTGCAACATGGGCCGCTCATTTTAAAGAGCGCCTAAGTCTTCCTTTTGATGCTATATATATTGTAACCTCTAAGTGAGGAAGATATCTCTCATTTTTGTATGGCGCAACCCTACCAAAATTTCACCTTGAATCAATAAGAAAGTATTTTACCTCTATTTGTCTGGTTATGATTTTGAGTGTGTCTATGTATCAATTTTATGTTCAGTTATTTTAGCTTGATGCTCTCACAAATTGACACCAACACACATAGTGTAGCTAAAGCACCAATTTTATAGGTTAACAGGAAGTGCTGCATCTGGAGCACAGAGATAGGAAAGAGTAGCTATCAGATAGTGTGTTTTTTATAGTGCTTATGATAAGTTAGATTTCATGTGTGTCTTCATTAAGCCTCCCTTTTAAAGTTCCCTACAGTCTGGTCTTTTGCTAGATAAAGTGTATGTTTGCCCCCTTTCTAGTTTGAAGTGTGAACAACTGAGCAGATCAACATCATTTGGTGCATCACCACTTAGAGTAGTTTTTTGTTCTAGTTATTTCTTCTCTCTTTTCACCCCCCATTATTAATAGTAGTAGAAAAATAGCCTCAAAGATGCATCAAAGGGAGTTAGCCCTTATCTAGAGATTCTCCCCTTAGTTTTGCAGACCCACAGCAAGAGGGGAGTCTCCATTGTGTCGCATGTAATATAGAAGCTCAGCCTCATGTCAAGGGTGCAATCCATAGCATCTACAATTTTTGGCATGCCTGGTAGGACTCATTTTAATGCTCAAAAAAGTTCCAGGATTGGTGATGGTCCTGTTATAGCAAGAATGAACCACTAATCTAGCATCTGACTTTTAATCATGAAATTATGGGATAGTTTGTGCAAGGAGTTGAAGGATTTTTTGGTGTGTTTTTCAACCAATCAGCATTTAGAGGCATTTCAACCAACACCAATGGTGACTCTGAGTTGAATTAGTTGGTTAAGTAGTCTTGGTGCCATAAAAAAATCACATTTTTGGTATGTATAATTCTATTGCTCAACAACATGGACCTTGTTTTCCTTCATATAACTTTGATCAAGCTTAGGTTGTTCATGGCATCACCTCAAGTAGCTCTCTTGGTTTCCCTTCACCTAGTGTAAAGGAAGTAATGTTGGAATTTGAGAAGCAAGTGATGGAGATAAATAAATTGGAGGATCAGAATAGATATCAACAAGAGCTTATGCACAAAGAGGAGTGCTTGTCAAGGCAAGCTCGTGCCTTGCAATCCATGAAGGAGGAAATAGAAAAATGGAAGAGTCCATCCATTCAAGGCAATCAGCCCTGTGTAACTTCTCCCATTCCAAAGCATCCCCCTCCTATTCTAAAGAAAGCCCCCTCTTGTGCACTAAATCCTTTCTACCAAATAGCACTTGCTCACTCTAGCTCATCTGATGCAATAACCACTCCTGCTCTTAATCCCTTGCACCTAGCTTTCCAACATCAAAGGGCATTAGAGAAACCTCTCATGGAGACTAGCCTTCTCAATTCTTTAGATTGTGGACCCTATTTTGATGGGAATCACCCTATATCTTTTAGAAAGTAACACATCTCTCTTGAAGTAGCTCTTCCTGTGCATCAATAGTCTCTTCCTAGTCTTCCTCAACCTCCTCAAGTCTTTGAACATGATGTCAAGATTCCAAGTTAGAGGAGAGAATACCATGGACCAGCTCAGGGCCTTGGAAATGATGAAGTTGCTCCTGCTCATGGTGATCCTCATGATCTCCAAGAAAGGCTCTCCCAAGAGAATATAGTTAGGCAAATTATAGAATTGGAGTCTAGAATGAGGTTCCTCAACCAAGGTGTGATGGATAGTTCAAATTAAGCAAAAGCTCCTAAATTTGAACACACCCCATCTACACCCCTCTAAGAGAGCTATCAAGCCACATCTGATATAGATCAAATGTTGGCCAAATGGAAGGAAGAGAATCATTTGATTCTAGCTCAAGGATTGCCTCCTCTTCCACATGAGTCTGTCCATCAACCCTCCACTCCATTCTTTCTCAAGTAGGAACCTATTTCAAAAGAGGCAAGAAAAGAAGAGAGGATCCAATTTTCAACTGCCCAAGAGGCTATCATGAGTGATAATGAGGATGAGATCATCATGGATGCTCCCTTTGAAGACATCATCAACAATGGAGAAGACATAGGTCATGCATACTTGATGATGTTCCAACAATATGAAGAAGAGGTTGAAAAACTTTATCTGTCAACAATGGATGATGATGAAAGTAAGCATGGTGAGCTCTCTCCTCCCTTGTTTGATGAACTTCCTTATTGCTTTGATGAGGAGAATAGCCATGCCATGGAACCCGAGTTGGAGGAGGATCAGGAGGATGTCTTTGAACAACTAGAGACTCTGGTTTTTGAGCAAAAAAAGGAAAAGCCTGTCCATCTTGATGAAAGCTTTGAAGAAGAGAGCCTTGAGCAAGAAGGTGATGTTCTGTAGGATGAGCAAGTAGTTTGTGATCTCATTTTAGAAATCACAATAGTCACCCTTCTTCAAGAAAGCCATGATGAAGCAGAAGATAAATTTGACAGTCTCTTCAATGAGGTAGAAGGGAACAAGCCAATCCATGATGCATATCAAGGGGGTTATGAGCTAGATGATCCCTATGGTGATGAGTCAGTAGCCATTGAATTTTTGGTGAGATACACTAGCATGAAGGGCCAACATGAGGTAAGCTTCTAAGAGCAAGATGAATACATATATGTTAGAAGCATGTTTGACCTTGATTCATTTGGATACAAGCCAATCAAGGTGGTAGACAAGAAGAACAAGTTGCCAAGTCTCCATTCCATTCAACCACTTATCTAGCACCATAAGTTTTCTTACCATGAAGGAGACTTAAGGAGTTTTCCCTTTGATCTAAGAGGGAGGCAAATGTATCTAGTTAACTATACATAGTAGTTTGCTTTCAGTTGTTTTTGTTTTCCTTAAGTGCTCTTGCACATGTTCATAGTTTTTGTTTTTAGCCTTGTGTGTGTTTTGTTTACTTTTTGGGGTAAAAGCTTCATGATTGATTCTTGGATCTCTCAAGGTTATTTTCAACCTTTTGGATGTTTTGAATCCGTGCCTAATGGACTTTGAGGCTACCAGTCTTCTTTAGCATAGCAGGCATGCTTCCCCTAGGAATCACCAAATTTATTGACCATTTTGGTCCTACAGGCCAAAAGTTGGTCTCCTTATTTGCCTACTATTTTAAACCATCAGTATTGGATGTATCTACCTTATGAAAATGCTCAATTTCTCTTTAAAAGAATTCCTATTCTTATAAAGAATTGATAGATCTAAGACCTATAGGTTTTAGTTTAATATGGAGCTTATTTCACTTTGAACAAATGCCTTAGACAAGCCTTTTGACAAGGGAATGGGCCAACAAGAATGAAAGGCTCTTACAAAGCTTCGAGGGCAAAGTACCCTTGTGGAGGGTAGTCAGGTGTAAACTAGACCATCCCAGTAGGTTACAGAGGGCAATTATGAGCCCAAGGTACCTTTGTAGCGGGCAAAGTTTTCCTTCAAAAAAATGAACAAGGCAAAAAATTCCTTCAGACATTTTGTCTGAAGGAAATCCATAGAAAAAAAGGTCAAAGGTCAAGGGGAAATACAAGGAAAAGTCCAAAGGCACATTCCTTTAGAAATTTTGTCTGAAGGAATTCAAGAGAAAGTGCTAAGACTCTAAAGAGAAAGATTAAAGCATGAAGAAAGATTTCCTTCAGACATTTTATCTGAAGGAATTAAGAAGACCAAGGTAGCCTGAAGGAATCTGAAGGGCAAGTGCCCTTGCAGGGGACTCTCGGCTGCCAAAATTAGGACATTTCCCAAGCTCCAAAGGGACACCTTCCCTTCGGGAAGGAAGAAATACAAAAAGGGCCGAAGAAATTGCCAAAGGGGTGACAGGCCCAAAGACATCAAATTCAAGGCAAAAAACTAGCCATTGGATTTTAAATGGTGATGGGCCTATGGACCTCAAATTTATGATGATGAAATAGCCATTTGGTTTTTGAATAGCTATAGGCCCGTAGATGTCATTTTTTGATGGGATGCATCGGCCATTGAGGAGAAGCCAAAGGACTAAGGCCTTCATGATAAGTGGCTGAAGGTTCATGGTGTAGACCCAAGTAAACTTAGTGACCCACCGAGAAAGGAGCTCGAAGAGCCAGCAAAATACAAAAGGATAGCCTGAGAGCCAAGTTGCAAGGAAAGAGACAAAAATAGTGAAACTATGACCACACACATATAAGCCAAGCACAAAAGAAGACAAAATAGTGCAAGTGGCATAGGAAGCGTCAGTAGAAGAGTTATTATTGTGGGTGAAACAATCCTTAAGAAATGGTCATCATAGAGTGCAAGCATTCAATGTCATGACCTATTTTTCTTCATTTGAGCATGGGTAGCAGATAGTCGTGTAAGTTTCATAAAGAGGGGTGGCCTTATCATTCAAATTATCAAGCAACCCATGCTTTTACAATGATATTTAATATGATTTAAATGCCAAAGTCAAGACTTGGATTGCCACAACATGGGCCACTCATTCTGAAGAGCGCCTAAGTATTCCTTTTGATGCTATATATATTGTAACCTCCAAGTGAGGAAGATGTATCTAATTTTTGTATGGTGCAACCTTGCCAAAATTTCACGTTGAATCAATAAGAAAGTGTTTTACCTCTATCTGACTAGTTATGCTTTTGAGTGTGTCTATGTATCAATTCTGTGTTCAGTTATTTTAGCTTGATGCTCTCATAAATTGACACCAACACACCTGGTGTAGCCAAAGCACCAGTTCTGCAGGTTTACATGAAGTGCTGCATTTGGAGCGCAGAGATAGGAAAGAGTAGCTATCAGATAGTGTGTTTTCTATAGTGCCTATGGTAAGTTACATTTCTTGTGTGTCTTCATTAAGCCTCCCTTTTAAAGCTCCCTACAATCTAGTCTTTTGATAGATAAAGTGTATGTAGTGTATTCCCACCCATGGATTAGATCATCATGGCTATATCACTATTCAATGATTTTAGGTAATACAAGAAGGCATAATTTGGAGTAGGTCTCACAAGGGCTAGGATCCTATCCCATGTTTTTTAAAATTTGGAGTTAAAGTCTTGCATGAAATCTTTTGGAACCCTCTTGATAGTGGTCAATTACTCAGCTAGTTATAGATAATCACTCTTCTCTTCAAACCTCTTAAATAATAGATCTCCTAGTTCATCTCATGAAGCAATGAAATTATGAGGTAGAGTCCCATATGAATCTAAATATTTCACTTTGAAAGAAAATGACAATAGCCTAATAGCCACATTATCCTGAGTGATATTATGAATGTTGTAGATGTTTGCTATGTTTCTGATGTGTTCAATATGGACCTTCTCCACTAAAAATGGAACACTCTTAATGACTACTTTGGGAATTTGGTCATATTAGGAAAGATTCAAAGGATGTGATCTGATGAAGGCTATAAAAGGTTGGTTTATAGACATATTGAAATATAGACTATGGGTATTAGGGGTTGAACTCAGTAAGAACTTGGACTTCTTAAACACCATCTCCCTTGAATAAGGATGAGTGTTCACAAATCTGAATCTTTTGATAGAATACAAAGGCAATTGCACAAACTCAAAGGGTATACCTTTAGAAATATACCTAGTGATCACCTTTGGCATGGAAATTAAGGGCTGATCAAAAACCAAAGAGTTGAAAGCTTAGTGGAGTCACCAGGTATTGAATGTAGATGTTCTTATAGCTATAAATATGCCAAGAACAATACCAATCTTGAACAATATTTTAGGACTTAGAGTCCCATCAGGCATGCCAAAAACTATTATCACTTGGATTTTCACCCCTTGAGGAGATTCCTAGCTCTCCTCATCTAAGTGACATAATGGAGACATCTCATTTACTGTGGGTAAACAATTTGGTGAGATGAATCTCTAGAAGGGCTAGTTCTCTTGATGCACTCTTTGAAGTACTTTCTTATCTATCAACTTCACATGAAAAGGGTTAAGAGGAAAAACTAAGAAAACTAAAAGGTGATGCACCAATATGTAATTTCCTCTTATTAAATTAAATTATACTACTTAGAGTAGAACAAAACTTTCTTCACATAAAACTCACAACACAAGACAAATTGCTACATCAATGTTTCATATGCTAGGTTTAAGAGGTATTTTGATGCTTAAGAGGGTAATGAATGATTAATTAGGATAATACAATAATGGACCACTTATAAAACACTTAAAAAATAAAAGAGAACACTAATAAATACCTGTAATGATTACTCTTCTATACACTTGGTGAACAATCAAGGATAATATGCTAGAAAAGATCATCTTCTACTAGACAAGACCAACAAGATTTCAACAAAACTCAATTTTAAAACACGTAAGTAGGAAAATTCACTTGTTTATTGATTCAAGAGTTATTCAAATACAAAATTGGATAGGGTTTCACCATTAACCAATGGAGGCTGCCCAAAAAGCCAAAATAATCACTACTTATAGCATTTAGGAGAGGGGCAAGACAAGGGAAGTCCAAGGGTCACTTAGACACCTATAAATCTAAGAAAAGAGGTTAAATTTGCATGAGAAATAGATTTGAAATGAACCATGCAATTTTAGAAAGTCCAAGTGTCCATACAAGTCATGAAACTTATGAAAATTGGCATGAAACTCCTTGTCTTGGCTCAAAAAATTGCCTTCATGATTTGGATATATTTAAACATCTCAAAACTAAATAGGGATAGGTCTAATCATTGGAATGAGAGGGAATAATTTTAGACATTCCTCTCCATGCATTGGTTGTAGTCTTATTCATCTAGAATCATTTGGGATTGAGCCATTATCATTTATGACCCCTAAAAGCCCACTAAATGACCCAAAATGAGAAATAAAATTATGAAACCATGAATAAGGCTAAAAATACATTAGATAATGTCAATTAAACCATAATATATCTTGTGACAAAGTATTAGACCCCTAAACATCTAAAAAACCAAGTTTGTTACCTATAGGGGTCCAAATTTGACCTAAAAGTCAAATTTGGTCAATAGTTATTAGGAAAGACATTCAAGGTAGGCATATACAGATTGACATTAGGAATAGAGTAGGCCATGTAACCTTTAGGTTGTATTTGGTCATTAATGATCATAACCTCAACATAAGCTAAAGCTAGTGAGTTCATATGACCTATAGCCCTCTGTATGAATAATGAAGTCATGGGATCAAGAACATCTTTGTAGATTTCCAAGGCTAACACATGATTAGGATTATAAGGGTCAATGGTTATGTTGTACATCTTCCAAAACCTAGCATTAAAAGCTATTATAGGCTCATTGGCATCCATTTTGAGGGTGGTAAACTATTGGTATAGAATATAAGGGCTGATGATTTTGCCAAACTGGTCAATGAAAATGTTATTGAATTCATCCCAGGTGGTAATGCAATTGTCGAGTAGGTTTAGGAACCATTCACATGTAGCATCCTTAAATATGAAAGGAAACAACCTACATGCTACAAATTCATGAGTGACATTTATCAATCTTAATGTAGCTTTGAAGGATTTAACATGTTCTTCTATTATCACAATACCAATAGGACTAAAAGTTGGCAAATATTTTTTTGGATTATGAGGAAGGTCATGAACTACACCTTGAATGTTAATAAGAGAGACTACTATCCAATCCATACCTTGATGAAGGTTGAATTCAGGAGTACCTTAGAGTGGTGAATTCAGTAAAGACTTCGAATGTCTATGTCTACCTTTGTCTCACCTAACTTTCCTGTGGATGTCTAGTTTTAGTAGAGGTTCTCTTATTTCTGAATGTGATCTTGTCCAAATTCTTGGCAATTCCAACTTGAGGAATTTGGATCCTATTTGAAATATTATGTGTCAGATCAACCTTTTGAAGAATAGGTATCAAACTTGCACATTAAGTAAATTTTGCAAATATTTATGTAAAGAACAATGAAGGATGTCAACCTTTAACTAAGTTAGCTCAAATATGTGTCTAATTACATAACTATGATCAATATTTATAGTTCTAAGTTTAAATAAACTCATATTCATAAAATATCTATCAATATTTGATTAAAATAAGCTATTCAAAACTCAAATACTTCATATTCTCATGTCTCAAGCTATCTTTACCAGAATTACACATCTATCCTTAAAGACCTTTTGATCTTTATCTAAAGGAAGCACAAAGATGGGTAAAAGACCATGAAGATCGATGATATTTAGACTTTTGAGCAAATTACTATGCAAATATGTAAAGATAACACCAATCTCTGATCAAAACACACCAAAATTAGCAAAGATCTTGTAAATTCATAATAGGCCCTCCTTCTAGTGCCAACGAAGCTCATCCTATTGATACCTCTAGATGTATCACAAGTGATCTTAGTGTCTAAAGAAAACTTATCATTTTAAAATTCAAGGAATTCAAAGCATGTGTAGCAGATTAGGGTAATTTGATTACCTATAGTGAAATAGTGGCAGAGTAATAAACTATTCCACAATATTTATATTGATTGGTGGTTGGGAGCCACCATGGCCAATCCAAGTGAAATTTAAGATATCTATGCTATTATCAGTGAATTTATGATCAAGTTTTAAACTAAAGACTAATCTAGATGAATATTTAATGTGAAACTTAAACTAAAGTGATTTGATTAAAGAAAAAACAAAAGGAAGGCTAGGGCAAAAAGAAGGTATTTGATTTTCAGTCTAGACATTATGACAAAGCTTAGATTTCATAAATATATACATTCAAACCAATACATGACAAGAAATAACTATAACACATATCCCACTATGTACCAGGAAAATATTTAAGGAAAGGAAGGAACAATGCAAATAAGAAACTAGATTCAATTTAAAGATTTACTTCATAAGCAAATTGCATTAGCACATCTACAAGAGAAGCAAGGGAAGTGAAATGAACCTATGATCTTTCAATTAACCTAACATAATCACAAGTTAAAAACTCTACATTTATATATGCACATCAAGAATAAATAGAAACCATTAGAATCTAAACATCTAAGCAGATAGTTGAGAAAGTAGACATAATAACAAATGAACAAACAAATATTAGACAATATTTTTAGAATTCCTTGGTTGTATTAATTGCTCAAAGTTTACACAATTTTTTTTTTCTAAAACTTTCTCTTCTTTATAAAATGGTAATACTGCCTTTATAGAAGACTAAGGTAGTACACCGGTTAGTCATGATATTAAAATATACAAGAGTAAGGACAAATGTCCTTTTTACAAAGTTCTAGAATACATTCCCTTTTCCAAAGTAGATTGACCCATAGACAAATATGCCAACAATTTTGCACATGCCTTTACAAAAAGAATATTATACTTTTAAATATTACAAAGTTTCTTAACAAAGTAGAATATTATTAGCTAGTTAGTGGGCCCTGTGCTGAATAACTCCCCTATTGCCCCTGAAGAATCTTCATAGCCTTTTGATGTTGTTCATTGACTAGTCTTAAGTTGACATTTGGCTTTAAGAGGTATTCATCTTCTTGGTCTACCAAGTCATCAATTCTCTATTATTTCTTACCATTGCTTCCTTGACACTCCTTGCCTCAACAATTTTCTCCTTTGCAGTTAGGATCATGCCCATGACCTTGCTGTTGTCACTCACAGACTAGAAATGACTCTTTCTCTTGAGCTCTTGCATAACTAAGGTGACCCTATGCTTGTACTCATCATCTACAATGATGCCTAGGAACCTAAGTGTGGTAGTATTAGTAATCATGGTGCCAAAAAGTTATTCAATTCTATCTATTAGCTTTTCATCATCTCTCACAAGCCTCTCCAAGTTCTTTGACCATGTACTTAAACCTGGACCTTGTCAACAATAATTAACATAGTTAAATTCAGATGGGCTAGGCTAATGGTCCTAAAACTAGGAATCCAGCCCTCAACCAGTATGTTGATTAGCTCTTTCATTTTGTCTCTTGAACTCTATCATTGGTCTATTAAACCCTTGGCTACTGCATCTTAGTGAGGTAATAGATTCTGCCTTGTCTTCATTCCTTCAAGGATTTAAACATATCATAGAAAGATGCCTCAAACATATTTATCATTTCTTCAGGGACTGACAAGATAACCTGTGTCTCAAGATTTTCATTTTGTTTCTACAAGTTTTCTATTTTCTAATACAAGCCTTTAATGCCTGATTTTAGCTAAGCTGAATGGGCTTCAACTAGTCCAACTATGTCTTCTTTATGGATTAGGTATTCATCAGGTCCTTGACCTCATACTAGAGTTAAGCCCATAAAAGGATCAACTTTTTAAAAGGTGAAATATTCATTCCCAACCATGGCCTTCTTTGTTATCACTCTCTTTAGGCTTACTATCTCTAGGTTAAATTACACACTGACTAATGACCCTATGGTTTTTAGAGGATCAAGAATCTCCATCTGTGTGTTGCCTAAGGTTCTAAGAGTTTTTACCTGAGTGTCACTTGACCCCCCAAGGGTGATCATCCTCATTTCCCCCTCTTCTTTCATCAGAGCCACTATCCATGGCTTTAGTTCATCATGAAAAATGATGTTGACTAGTCATGACCCACAATAGGGTTGGGATATTTTGTATCTTCCCATAAATGAACCATTTAGGGATGATTGAATCATGAATGGAATTTTCATCATTGAATAAGTTAACTTCACTCAAAGGATGAGTGAAGGTTAATTTTGGCATCTTCTTTCTAATTGGGACCAATGCCAACTTAACCTTCCTCTTTTATATGGGTGCAACTGGAACTAGGTCCAAAGCTATCTCCTTCCCCTTTTGTTGTTCTACTTCCTCAGCTTAGGCTTGAAACTCCTCAATTCATTATTCTTATTCATCTGATCCATATGCCTCAGTAAGAACTTTGAGTGCATCCTCCACTGTCTCCCTAAGACCTAGTGCAATCATGTCAAGGAACTAAATTGGGGACTCTGACCTTTTAGGTTGGGTAAAAGAAGATGCCCCTTCACTAGGGCTTTCTTTCAATTTCTACTTCTTAGTTCCTTATGCAAGTTGTGCTTGAGGTTGTTGTAGTTCTATTTATGGTTGTTCTCAAGGGGGCATAGAAGATGGTCTAGGTAACAAGTGGTATTACAGGGGCCCCATCTGCCATATCTCACTAGGAGGTTTATCATCTCTATCCAGTCTAGCCTCAAGCCTAATCTTATGATTCTTCAACCTAGCCAACACTTCTATGAAATTTGAGGCCCTGATATACATCATGTCATGAACACCAAGCTTGCGTTCATAGGGGTAGTTAATTATTTTTGATTTCAAATGTTTTGTGACCCTATCATGAGGGTGCTATTGCCTTAGTTCATCCAATTGTAAGTTGGAGCCTCTGTGTTTGGAGATGACATTTACATGCTCCCAATTCTATAGTATAGTCTTGCTAATTATCAAAAGAAAGGGGTGAAGGAGTCCTTTCCTTTTCTACTTACACACACTATCTATACCATGAAAAGGTTGCTATACAACCTCCTATTATACCAATTTTGTTGGCACATGGACTAGTAGTTTTAGGGGTTGAACTAAGGTCCCTTCTATTCTAATCACTATGCAATCTTGATACAACCAAATGTCTCCAACTAACTCCACATACTTCTTGAACAAGAGCTGAACCTACCCATAGGGATCCCTATGATAGCTTCTACCAAAGCTGTTAAGGTGTGGAGCTAAAAGCTTCACCAAATGGCGAGTGCAGAAGTTGCAGGTGTTACACTGTCACCGGCGTCGGTCAGGAGCGACCAACATCGGTCAGAAGTCAATTGGGAGACGCTGACGTCGGTTATGTTCAGCTGATGTCGATCAGGTGCAGACAAGCAGGGACCGACGTCCGTCACCTGTGCGTCCAGAATGCTATTTTTGTGGACATCACAAAATGTTTGCATGGTAGGATTAATTGTTAGTCTTAAGTCTACATCTCTATCTTTAGTAAGACTGTTTAGAGCCCTTGATTAGGAGGTGCATCTAATGGCTGTAATTGTATACTCATGTTTCCTAATTATTATATATAGGATTAGATCTTCATAGCTTAGTGGACACAATTGTAGAATTGGTCAAGAACAGTACAAGATTGTATATGTGTATCAATCTAGGTTGTTGGAATTGATTGTAATTGAGAGAGAGAAATCTTTAGGAAAAGAGATCTAGAAAGAGATCTGTACATCTGAGAGAGGTGTGAAAGAAAAGAAGTTTCTTTAATTGTATTCCTTCTGTAAAGAGTTTAATATAAGTTTTCAGGGTGGTTTCTTATATCTCTTATTCTTTGCTATTTCTGATTCTAGTTACTTATCATTCTGGTTTAATTCTGCATTTATTGCTTTCATATAGTAATCAACATTGTTGGTTGATCCACAAAAAATGGTATCAGAGCTCAGGTTGACTAACAAGTGTTTCAGATCTGGTTAGTGTGTATTGATTACAGGTTACTCACAGGGATTTCTATTTGAGTGGGAGAAAACAATGACAGAAAAAAGTAAACTGAGAATGGAGAAGTTTAATGGGAAGAATTATCAACATTGGAGAATGCAGATAGAGGATTATTTGTATCAGAAAGATCTATACTTACCATTAGGTGGGGTTTCAAAGAAGCCCAAAGACATGGATGATGAAGAATGGAAAGTTCTTGATAGAAAGGCTCTTAGATCTATAAGATTGAGTCTGGCATCTACTGTGATAAGTTGACTGGGAGATGCCGGCATTGGTTATGTTCGGCCGACGTCGGTCAGGTGCAGATAGGCAGGGACTGACGTCAATCACCTGTGCATCCATAATGCTATTTTCATGGATAGAACATAATGTTTGCATGGTAGGATTAAGTGTTAGTCTTAAGTCTGCATCTCTATCTTTAGTAAGACTGTTTAGAGCCCTTGATTAGGAGGTGCATCTAATGGCTATAATTGTATGCTCATGTTTCCTAATTATTATATATAGGATTAAATCTTCATAGCTTAGTGGACACAATTGTAGAATTGGTCAAGACCAGTACAAGATTGTATATGTGTATCAATCCAGGTTGTTGGAATTGATTGTAATTGAGAGAGAGAACTCTTGAGGGAAAGAGATCTAGAAAGAGATCTGTACATCTGAGAGAGGTGTGGAAGAAAAGAAGTTTCTTCAATTGTATTCTTTCTGTAAAGAGTTTAATACAAGTTTTCAGGGTGGTTTCTTATATCTCTTATTCTTTGCTATTTCTGATTCTAATTACTTATCATTCTGGTTTAATTTTGCATTTATTGCTTTCATATAGTAATCAACATTGTTGGTTGATCCCTAAAAAGTGGTATCAGAGCTCAAGTTGACTAACAGGTGTTTCAGATCTGGTTAGTGTGTATTGATTACAGGTTACTCATAGAGATTTTTGTTTGAGTGGGAGAAAGCAATGGCATAAAAAAGTAAAATGAGAATGGAGAAGTTTAATGGGAAGAATTATCAACATTGGAGAATGCAGATAGAGGATTATCTGTATCAGAAAGATCTATACTTACCATTAGGTGGGGTTTCAAAGAAGCCCAAAGACATGGATGATGAAGAATGGGAAGTTCTTGATAGAAAGGCTCTTGGATCTATAAGATTGAGTCTGGCATCTACTGTGATATCTAATTTATCACAGGCAAAGTCTACGGTAGAGTTGATGACTACTTTAGCAAATTTATATGAAAAACCCTCAGCTTCAAATAAGGTATATCTTATGAAGCAGTTATTTAATTTGCAAATGCAGGAAGGTGGATCTGTATCTAATCATCTAAATTATTTCCATGGAATTGTAAATCAATTAAATTCAGTCAAAATAGTGTTTGATGATGAAATTAAGGCTCTTTTAATATTATGTTCTTTGCCTGAAAGCTGGCATAGCTTGGTAATGGCTGTTAGTAATACTGCATCTACCTCAAATATTTTAAAAGTAGAGGATGTTGTTAGTGTAATCTTGAATGAAGAAATTTGCAAGAAAAACACACAGGAAACATCAGGAAATGCTTTAAGTTTTGAGAGTAAGGGAAGGCAAAAAAAGAAGGGCAAGCATAGGAGATCAAGGTCTAAGTCAAAGATGAGAGGTAGATCCAAATCTAGAAATGGCAGGAAGCCACAATGCTGGAATTGTGAAAAGATAGGGCACATAAGCAAAGATTGCTGGTCAAAGCCTAAAGAAGACAATTAGCATGAAGGTAAGGAAGAAGCAAAAGCTGTAGGTATTGCACAAGATACTCTTATATTCTCTTTGCATAATAATATAGAATCTTGGGTTTTAGATTTTGGTGCATCTTTCCATGCAACCCCTAATAGAGCATATTTCAGTGACTATGTCCATGGAGATTTTGAAATAGTTTATTTAGGGGATGATGAGCCTTGTAAAATTGTTGGCAAAGGAAAAGTGCAGCTAAAAATGCAGAATGGCAACACATGGGTGTTGAGAGATGTCATGCATGTTCCCAGCTTGAAGAGGAATTTGATTTCTATAGGAAAGTTAGGGGATGAGGGTTGCACAGTAACTCTCACAGATGAATCTTGGAAGGTGACCAAGGGTGTACTTGTATTAGCCAGAGGTAAGAGAGTAGGTACTCTCTATTTATGTAATTGTATTACTGATAATTCTCCTTCTGTATTATCTACTTCAGATGTGGATGCAAAGTTGTGGCACTTTAGGCTCGGCCACATGAGTGAGAAGGGAATGTCCATTCTTAAGTCAAAAGGTAAGCTTTCAGATTTGAAAAGCATAGATCTAGAATTTTGTGAGCACCATATTTTCGAAAAACAGAAGAGGGTGAGTTTTCTCAAGACTGGGTCAACAAAGAAGAAGCACAAATTGGAGCTTGTTCACACATACGTGTGGGGGCCAGCTCAAATTGCTTCTATTGGAAGATCACGGTACTATGTTTCTTTCATAGATGATGCTACAAGAAAGGTATGGGTCTATTGTATAAAGAAGAAATATGATATTTTTGACACTTTTAAGATTTGGAAAGCTATGGTTGAGAATGAAACAGGCAGGAGATTAAAGTGCCTAAGATCTGATAATGGTGGTGAGTTCTGCAGCTACAAGTTCAATTGGTATTGTTATATGCATGAAATACATAGGCAAAGGATGGTTCCAAGGACACCTCAGCAAAATGGAGTTGCTGAAAGGATGAACATAACAATAATAGAGCGTGTAAGGTGTATGAGATTGCATGCTGGTTTGCCCTTAGAGTTTTGGGCAAAAGCTATAGATACTACAGTGTACCTGATTAACAGAGGACCCTCTACAGCTCTGAATGGTGGAATTACAAAAGAGGCATGGACAGGTAAAAAGGTAGATCTCTCATTTCTCAAAGTTTTTGGTTGTGAAGCCTTTGTGCACGTTGATAAGGAAAATAGAAAGAAGTTGGATGCTAAGTCTATGAGGTGCACATTTATTGGCTATGGCTCTGATGATTTCAGATTCAAGTTTTGGAATCTGAGAACTAACAAGATAATTAGGAGCCGTGATGTTGTTTTCAATGAAAAAGTGATGTATAGTGATCAGCTCAAGAAGCTGAATCAATTTGGGCAGAGCAATGGAGAATTGGACGAGGTGACGGTCCAAAATGAGCTCGAGGGAAAAATTAATCACAAACAGGAAAACACAGAGACTAACGTCGGTCAGGTAAGAACTGACGTTGGTAGTACAGGAACCGATGTCAGTCATATAGTGATCAACGTTAGTTAGGAAGGAACTGACGTCGGTCAAGAAGAACCGACGTCGGCTAGTAACAGGCCTGGAGGTGACCGAGGTCGGTCACTGTCAAAAAATTTGGGCGGACAGCGTGTTGTGAATGAGTCTCAGATGCCCATCAGGAGGTGAGAAAGGGTAAGTAAACCTCTAATTTGATATTCCCCTTCATTATTCTATTTATTGCTTACTGATGGTGGAGAACCAGAGAGTTTTGATAAAGCAATACAAGTGGAATCCAAGAATCAGTGAGAGTTAGGCATGAATGAGGAGATTGATTCCTTGAAAGAGAACCAAACATGGGATCTGGTTGAGTTGCCAGCAGGAAAGAAGACACTGAAGAATAGATGGATCTACAGATTGAAGGAAGGTGAGAATGGACAGATGAGATATAAGGTCAGGTTGGTAGTGAAAGGATTTGCACAAAAACTAGGTATTGATTTTGGTGAGATTTTTTCTCCTGTTGTTAAAATGACTTCTATACGGACTGTATTGTCTTTAGTTGCTATTGAGGATTTACATCTTGACCAGCTTGATGTTAAGACAGTGTTTCTTCATAGAGATTTGGATGAAGAAATATATATGGATCGGCCGGAAGGATTTGAGGTTAAAGGTAAGGAGAAGCTAGTGTGCAAATTGAAGAAAAGTTTGTATGGCCTCAAGCAAGCTCCTAGACAGTGGTATTTGAGATTTGACAGGTTTATGACTTAGCATGGCTATAGTAGGTGTCAATCTGACCATTCTGTGTATTTTAAGAGATTGGATAATGGTAGATATATTATTCTGTTGTTGTATGTAGATGATATGCTGGTTACAGGATCACACATGCAAGATATCTTTGAGCTTAAGGTGAAATTAGCTCACACATTTGCCATGAAGGATTTGGGAGAAGCAAATAAAATCCTTGGCATAAGCATTAAGAGAGACAGAAAAAATCACAGGTTGATTTTGTCTCAAGAGGATTATGTGAACAAGGTGTTGAAACGGTTCAATATGCAAGATGCAAAACTGGTAAGCACACCTTTGGCTAGACATTTCAAGTTGAGTAAAGAACAGTGTCCTAATTCACATGATGAGGTAGAGTACATGAGTAGAGTTCCATATGCTTCCGTAGTAGGGAGTTTAATGTATGCAATGGTATGTACTAGACCGAATATTGCCCAAGCAGTGGGAGTTGTAAGTAAGTATATGGCCAATCCAGGGAAGGAGCACTAGAAAGCAGTTCAATGGATCCTTAGATATCTGAGAGGGACCAGCAGTAGGCATTTGTGCTATGGAGGTTTAGATACTTCTCTACATGGTTATGTAGATTCAGATATGGCAGGTGATTTGGATGGCATAAGAAGCACCATAGGATATGTTTTCACTATTGGTGGAACGACGATTAGCTGGATATCAAAGTTGTAGAAGGTTGTTGCCTTGTCAACTATAGAAGCAAAATATATTACAGTCACAAAGGCTAGCAAAGAGATGATATGGATGACACGGTTCATGAAAGAGCTATGAAAGGAGCAAGATAGTTGCAGATTATATAGTGATAGTCAGAGTGTAATTCATTTGGCTAAGAATTCAGCCTTTCATTCAAGAAGAAAGCATATACAACTTAGGTACCACTTCATTAGACAGGTATTGGAGGATGGTGAGTTGAAGCTAGAGAAGATCCATACAGATAAGAACCCTGCTGATATGTTAACCAAGCCGGTAACAAAAGAGAAGTTGAATCTTCATTCAACTTTTGTAGGTCTTCATGATTGAGTTTGAAGATGGAGGAGCTAGAAGATGTTGCTATATAGGTACTGGTGCAGCTGTTTATCTCCAAGTGGGAGATTGTTAAGGTGTGGAGCTAAAAGCTTCACCAAATGAGTGAGTGCAGAAGTTGCAGGTGTTACACAGTCACCGGTGTCAGTCATAAGTTGACTGGGAGATGCCGGCATTGGTCATGTTCGGCCGACGTCGGTTAGGTGCAGATATGTGTATCAATCCAGGTTGTTGGAATTGATTGTAATTGAGAGAGAGAACTCTTGAGGGAAAGAGATCTAGAAAGAGATCTGTACATCTGAGAGAGGTGTGGAAGAAAAGAAGTTTCTTCAATTGTATTCTTTCTGTAAAGAGTTTAATACAAGTTTTCAGGGTGGTTTCTTATATCTCTTATTCTTTGCTATTTCTGATTCTAATTACTTATCATTCTGGTTTAATTTTGCATTTATTGCTTTCATATAGTAATCAACATTGTTGGTTGATCCCTAAAAAGTGGTATCAGAGCTCAAGTTGACTAACAGGTGTTTCAGATCTGGTTAGTGTGTATTGATTACAGGTTACTCATAGAGATTTTTGTTTGAGTGGGAGAAAGCAATGGCATAAGAAAGTAAAATGAGAATGGAGAAGTTTAATGGGAAGAATTATCAACATTGGAGAATGCAGATAGAGGATTATCTGTATCAGAAAGATCTATACTTACCATTAGGTGGGGTTTCAAAGAAGCCCAAAGACATGGATGATGAAGAATGGGAAGTTCTTGATAGAAAGGCTCTTGGATCTATAAGATTGAGTCTGGCATCTACTGTGATATCTAATTTATAACAGGCAAAGTCTACGGTAGAGTTGATGACTACTTTAGCAAATTTATATGAAAAACCCTCAGCTTCAAATAAGGTATATCTTATGAAGCAGTTATTTAATTTGCAAATGCAGGAAGGTGGATCTGTATCTAATCATCTAAATTATTTCCATGGAATTGTAAATCAATTAAATTCAGTCAAAATAGTGTTTGATGATGAAATTAAGGCTCTTTTAATATTATGTTCTTTGCCTGAAAGCTGGCATAGCTTGGTAATGGCTGTTAGTAATACTGCATCTGCTTCAAATATTTTAAAAGTAGAGGATGTTGTTAGTGTAATCTTGAATGAATAAATTCGCAAGAAAAACATAGAGGAAACATCAGGGAATGCTTTAAGTTTTGAGAGCAGGGGAAGGCAAAAAGAGAAGGGCAAGCATAGGAGATCAAGGTCTAAGTCAAAGATGAGAGGTAGATCCAAATCCAGAAATGGCAAGAAGCCACAATGCTGGAATTGTGGAAAGATAGGGCACATAAGCAAAGATTGCTAGTTAAAGCCTAAAAAAGACAATTAGCATGAAGGTAAGGAAGAAGCAAAAGTTACAGGTATTGCACAAGATGATCTTATATTCTCTTTGCATAATAATATAGAATCTTGGGTTTTAGATTCTGGTGCATCTTTCCATGCAACCCCTAATAGAGAATATTTCAGTGACTATGTCCATGGAGATTTTGGAATAGTTTATTTAGGGGATGATGAGCCTTGTAAAATTGTTGGCAAAGGAAAAGTGCAGCTGAAAATGTAGAATGGCAACACATGGGTGTTGAGAGATGTCATGCATGTTCCTAGCTTGAAGAGGAATTTGATTTCTGCAGGAAAGTTAGGGGATGAGGGTTGCACAGTAACTCTCATAGATGAATCTTGGAAGGTGACCAAGGGTGCACTTGTATTGGCCAGAGCTAAGAGAGTAGGTACTCTCTATTTATGTAATTGTATTACTGATAATTCTCCTTCTGTATTATCTACTTCAGATGTGGATGCAAAGTTGTGGCACTCTAGGCTCGGCCACATGAGTGAGAAGGGAATGTCCATTCTTAAGTCAAAAGGTAAGCTTTCAGATTTAAAAAACATAGATCTATAATTTTGTGAGCACTGTATTTTTGGGAAACAGAAGAGGGTGAGTTTTCTCAAGACTGGGTCAATAAAGAAGAAGCATAAATTGGAGCTTGTTCACACAGACGTGTGGGGGCCAGCTCAAGTTGCTTCTATTGGAGGATCACGGTACTATGTTTCTTTCATAGATGATGCTACAAGAAAGGTATGGGTCTATTGTATAAAGAAGAAATCTGATGTTTTTGACACTTTTAAGATTTAGAAAGCTATGGTTGAGAATGAAATAGGTAAGAGATTGAAATGCCTGAGATCTGACAATGGTGGTGAGTTTTGCAGCTACAAGTTCAATTGGTATTGATATATGCATGGAATACGCAGGCAAAGGATGGTTCCAAGGACACCTCAAAGAAATGGAGTTGCTGAAAGGATGAATAGAATGGTAATGAAGTGTGTAAGGTGTATGAGATTGCATGCTAGTTTGCCCTTAGAGTTTTGGGCAGAAGCAGTGGATACTGCAGTGTACCTGATTAATAGAGGACCCTCTATAGCTCTAGATGGTGGAATTCTAGAAGAGGCATGGATAGATAAAAAGGTAGATCTCTCATTTCTCAAAGTTTTTGGTTGTGAAGCCTTTGTGCACGTTGATAAGGAAAATAGAAAGAAGCTAGATGCTAAGTCTATGAGGTGCACATTTATTGGCTATGGCTCTGATGATTTTAGATTCAGGTTTTGGAATCTAGGAACTAACAAGATAATTAGGAGCTGTGATGTTGTTTTCAATGAAAAAGTGATGTATAGTGATCAGCTCAAGAAGCTGAATCAATCTGGGCAGAGCAATGGAGAATTGGATGAGGTGACGGTCTAAAATGAGCTCGCAAGAAAAATTAATCACAGATAAGAAAACACAGAGACTGACATCGGTCAAGTAGGAACCGATGTTGGCAGTATAGGAACCAATGTTGGTCATATAGTGACCGATGTCGGTCAGGCAGAAACTGATGTTGGTCAGGAAGAACCGACGTCGGCCAGTAACAGGCCTAGAGGTGACCGAGGTCGGTCACTGTCAGAAAATTTGGGCGGACAGCGTGTTGTGAATGAGTCTTAGATGCCCATCATGAAGTCAGAAAGGGTAAGTAAACCTCCAATTCAATATTCCCCTTCATTATTCTATTTATTACTTATTGATGGTGGAGAACCAGAGAGTTTTGATGAAGCAATACAGGTGGAATCCAAGAATCAGTGGGAGCTAGGCATGAATGAAGAGATTGATTCCTTGAAGGAGAACCAAACATGGGATTTGGTTGAGTTGCCAGCAGGAAAGAACACACTGAAGAATAGATGGATCTATAGAATGAAGGAAGGTGAGAATGGACAGATGAGATATAAGGCCAGGTTGGTAGTGAAAGGATTTGCACAAAAACTAGGTATTGATTTTGGTGAGATTTTTTCTCCTATTGTTAAAATGACTTCTATACGGATTGTATTATCTTTAGTTGCTATTGAGGATTTACATCTTGAGCAGCTTGATGTTAAGATAACGTTTCTTCATGGAGATTTGGATGAAGAAATATATATGGATCAACCGAAAGGATTTGAGGTCAAAGGTAAGGAGAAGCTAGTGTGCAGATTGAAGAAAAGCTTGTATGGCCTCAAGCAAGCTCTTAGACAGTGGTATTTGAGATTTGTCAGGTTTATGACTGAGCATGGCTACAGTAGGTGTCAATCTGACCATTGTGTGTATTTTAAGAGATTGGATAATGGTAGATATATTATTCTATTATTATATGTAGATGATATGCTGGTTGCAGGATCACACATGCATGATATCTCTGAGCTTAAGGTGAAATTAGCTCACACATTTGCCATGAAGGATTTTGGAGCAACAAAGAAAATCCTTGGCATGAGCATTAAGAGAGACAGGAAAAATCACAGGTTGATTTTGTCTCAAGAGGATTATGTGAACAAGGTGTTGAAATGGTTCAATATGCAGGATGCAAAACCGGTAAGCACACCTTTGGCTGGACATTTCAAGTTGAGTAAAGAACAGTGTCCTAATTCACATGATGAGGTAGAGTACATGAGTAGAGTTACATATGCTTCCGCAGTAGGGAGTTTAATGTATGCAATGGTATGTACTAGACCGGATATTGCCCAAGCAGTGGGAGTTATAAGTAAGTATATGGCTAATCTAGGGAAGGAGCACTAGAAAGCAGTTTAGTGGATCCTTAGATATCTGAGAGGGACCAGCAATAGGCATTTGTGCTATAGAGGTTCAGATACTTCTCTACATGGTTATGTAGATTCAGATATGGCAGGTGATTTGGATGGCAGAAGAAGCACCACAGGATATGTTTTCACTGTTGGTGGAACGACGGTTAGCTAGATATCAAAGTTGCAGAAGGTTGTTGCCTTGTCAACTACAGAAGCAGAATATATTGCAGTCACAGAGGCTAGCAAAGAGATGATATGGATGACACGGTTCATGGAAGAGCTAGGAAAGGAGCAAGAGAGTTGCAGATTATACAGTGATAGTCAGAGTGCAATTCATTTGGCTAAGAATTCAACCTTTCATTCAAGAACAAAGCATATACAGCTTAGGTACCACTTCATTAGACAGGTATTGGAGGATGGTGAGTTGAAGCTAGAGAAGATCCATACAGATAAGAACCCTGTTGATATGTTAACCAAGCCGGTAACAAAAGAGAAGTTGAATCTTCATTTAACTTTTGTAGGTCTTCATGATAGAGTTTGAAGATGGAGGAGCTAGAAGATATTGCTGTACAGGTACTGGTGTAGCTGTTTATCTCCAAGTGGGAGATTGTTAAGGTGTGGAGATAAAAGCTTCACCAAATGAGCGAGTGTAGAAGTTACAGGTGTTACATAGTCACCGGCGTCAGTCAAAAGTTCACTGGGAGATGTCGGCGTCGATTATGTTCGGCCGACGTCGGTCAGGTGCAGACAGGCAGGGACTGACGTCGGTCACCTATCTGTCCAAAATGCTATTTTTGTGGATAGAACAAAATGTTTGCATGGTAGGATTAAGTGTTAGTCTTAAGTCTACATCTCTATCTTTAGTAAGACTGTTTAGAGCCCTTGATTAGGAGGTGCATCTAATGGCTGTAATTGTATGCTCATGTTTCCTAATTATTATATATAGGATTAGATCTTCATATCTTAGTGGACACAATTGTAGAATTGGTCAATAACAGTACAAGATTGTATATGTGTATCAATCCAGGTTGTTGGAATTGATTGTAATTGAGAGAGAGAACTCTTGAGGGAAAGAGATCTAGAAAGAGATCTGTACATCTGAGAGAGGTGTGGAAGAAAAGAAGTTTCTTCAATTGTATTCCTTCTGTAAAGAGTTTAATACAAGTTTTTAGGGTGGTTTCTTATATCTCTTATTCTTTGCTATTTCTGATTCTAGTTACTTATCATTCTGGTTTAATTCCGCATTTATTGCTTTCATATAGTAATCAACATTGTTGGTTGATCCCCAACAAAAGCTAGATATACACAATCATAAATGAATTGTACATTGTGTCTATATTTAAATATGTGCAATTTGGATTAGTGATGGGAAGCAGTGTGTCTCCCTTTAGGTGACCAATTCTTCATGTTAGGGATTTTGGTGGTGGCCAAGAGGGCATCTAGAAGATAAGACATCATGAAGAAGTGGCTACTAGTTTTCTTCTTTATGGCTAATAATTGTTATTTTAAACAAATGTTAATCATCTCACCTATTGAGGGAGCGAGTCCTTTTTCTACCATGAAGTATACATAAGGCACCCAAATTTTATTAACATGTGTGGTGGAAGGGGCCCCAAATAATATATTCAATAAGGTCATGATTACTCTAATTCTTTCCCTAAATTGGATAATTGGGATCTTTCTGATGGGGTCTTAGATTACATGGGTTTTGATAAGCAACCATGGGACAAAGATGGAATTCAAGTCATTTTTACCAATCCATTTTCTAATTGTAGGCAAGTCTACATGGGGCTTGCATAGCTTGTAGTAGATTTCAAATACAAGGGGGGGGGGAAATATATGCTATCATTTTGAAATTATGTTCATGAACTATTCAATCCTGATCAATTTTATAATCTATAAAAATTAGGGAAATAATATCAATACAGTACAATACCTTAGGTTTTGTAGCAACATAGTGGAGACTGGTCATCTAGATGGAGACTAGGTCATTGTATCTCTAGAGGATTGTGGCATTCTTCTGCTTTTCCCTTGTGATGTCTTACATTTCTTTAATAGTCTAAAAAAGTTTGGACTAGTTTCTATTTCTAGTGTTTAATGTCATAGCATCAAAGTTAGTATCCTTGAAGATTCTTCCCTCATTGTCTGAAGTTGAATACAATTTTGTGTCATCCCTTTGTTGCTGCCTTCGAGTTGACATGACTATGAAACTTGAAAATTTCTCACTAGTGGTCTTCAAATAGCCTTTGGGTTAGTTTTTTCTCACTCAGATAATAATTGAACTCTTTATGGCTTGACTGTTATTGATTAGAGTTTAAATTAGGGGCTTCTTATGGAGGCTAGGGCTTTTTTGTAGCTTTAATGGTAATGATAGCTTAGATTTAGGTGAATTTGTGCCTTAGATTTGATTTAGACCACTGCCTTTAGACATTTGCCTTTTTGTGCCCATCAAATCTTTGATTTTATCATTTTTTGCTTGTGTGGTGCCTATGTGGCATCCTTTTGGCAACTTTCATGACATTTTTCATAAATGTTTTAAAGTAACTAACTGTTATCCTTTAAACTCCTTCTTTTTCCTCTCAACATCGGATCTTTTCTCATAGATCAACACAAACTATTGATCATGATCCTAAAGCTTACACGTTATTGGTTGTCTTTGTATCAGGCTCTATGGTTATGCCACTTGGCACCTTCATGGGCCTTTTGGGCTCTATATTTCCTAACTGAACATGCACTTGCCATGTGTCAATCCCATGGGCCTTTGGGGGTCTCACTAAATTGTCTTTGTTGATTGCGCTCCTTTCGATCAACTTACTCTGATTAACTACAAGCCGTTGATCTTCCAAAATGCATAAACTTTAAATAGAATCGAGATATAAAAGAGACTCAGGCTAAATATTTTTAGATTAAAGTTTATTTTGTTTTAATAAACATGGCATGAAATTTAGGCTAAAATATTTAAGCTAGGTTTTAAAACACATATAAAGGGGACCTGAATAATAAGTGGACTTAATGTAAGGTTTTAACCTATGGTTTTATCATGTTGATAAACATGATAAAATTTTAGGTTAAAACTTTTAAACTAAGTTTTATGGTATAGGGACTTCTTATGAAAATAAAACATAATATAAGTCTTTGCCTAAGGTTTATTGTATTTATATAAATGCAATTGGAATTTTAGGATAGAGACTTAGATTAAGTCTATGTTTGTGAATGTTAGACCACAAGATCATTTTATCATTAAATTTCAAAGACCATAATTTTTTTATTTCCTAAAGGGGGGTCCCATTGAATTACAATGGAAGCAATAAGCCGAAGCAAAATTTTAAAGCATATTCTTATGTTTAAGCAAGATGATCAATGAGCGTAAATTTGAAAGCCTCACAGACATCAATGATGGTCTTGCAGACATTGAATGATGCTCATGAGAATGTCAAATTTAAGTTCATAAAGTTCATTAGGTCCATAGATCCTATATTTAACATGTTTCACTAGATCACTTGGTCTTGACCAAGTGCAGATTGTTGATCAAGATCTGAGCATATGTATGCCATTGGTTCCTATAATCATGAAGAGGATCAAGTTTAGCTTGGGGCCATGTATGAAAAATAGACCAAGTTAAAGGCCTAAGTCTTCAAAGTATAATAAAATGGGTCCCTTCACATATTATAGTCATAACCTAAGGTTTTAGCCTAAGGTTTATTATATTAAGAAAATATAATAAACATTTGGGTAAAAACTTAGGTTGAGTATAAATTTTAATGCACGGAGCCCTTTTAACTTAAGCTTGAATGTGGGAGTGCCACATGGTGACTCCATGGGAAACTTGAGATTTTAACTTTGTTTGACCCTGGGAAGGGTCTACAGAGCATTGATAGAGATCCAGGTTCCTAAGATGGTGACACTTATCATCCTCAGATGGATTTTTTAGGCCTTTGGCATTTCAACACCTTGTTTACTCTGTTAGATATTTTATGGGTGGGCAGTCGTGGACCGTTGATCATGATCTAGATACTTGCACATGATTGTATTTGTTTGTAAGTTTTATCTTTAGGTTTTATTGTATTAAAAAATACAATGAGACCTTAGGGTAAAGCTTAGGTTAAGTCCATGTTTAATAAAAGGGGACCCATTTAATCTTGAGGATGATCATGTACCATTTGATCTTTGATCCCACTTAAACATGGATCATTGATCATGATCTGAGTGGATGCATGTCATTGGTCTGATGAATCAAGGATTTAGATTTGAAAAGTCTCCTTCACTCTGTCCGATCATCTTTCATGATGAAGTGAGAGTCATCGATTCTACAAAGAGGCAAGATGTTTAAGTTAGGGCTCAGGTTGATATAGGAACTTAGGCTAAAGTTTTACGACTAAGGTCTCATTTATGTTAATAAACATGAACATGGATTTAAGACTAAGACTTTAGGCTAGGTATGTAACAAAGAGGACCACATGGCATTAAAAATGGGATAAAGTTAGGAATATAAAGGACCCTAGAAATATAAATGTTAGACCTTGTTAAAATAAAGAGAGCAAAAGGGGGGAAATATAAAGGGACCAAGCATAATCTTTTAGGCTAAGGTTTGGTCATGTTAAAAAAAACTACCAAGCCTTAATATAAAAATTTAGGCTTAATTCTAAAGTAAGTTTAAAAATGTTCTCGCCAAATTAACTCTTGCCAAATCTGAATTCGAACCAAGGGTCTAAGCTAGGGTTTTCTAAAGGAGGGCTTCAAAACATGAATCCAACTGTGAGTTATCATAGACCAAAGGCTAGTAAAAGCTTGAATGGGGATAAAACTATGAAAATCCCAGCATGATCCATTAATAAGAGCTCCATGAAACTTGTAACTTAAGACATGAAGGCTAACTATTAGCAACATTAGGCAAGGTTAAAGCAAAACCATGAACAAATGCACCAAATTTATTAGGCATGGATGATCTTTAAATTTTAATAATGTGCAGAATATTAAGCTTTCAGTGTTAAGGTTCAAAGTATGCACAAGGGCCCATATTTTTTAGAAATGGGGGTATGTTGACCTCAACAAGGGTATTTTTTGATCTAATACCTAAGGTTTTAATAGTTTCCTCGAAATACGATATCATTGATTGTTAATACACTAAGACTCCTATGACTGTGTTGGGTACTTTAGGACAAGACCCAATAATGTGTGTCCACTTTATCTATTTTTCCATGATTTCCCCCCTAGATAATCTTGTTTAAACCTTAAGTGTAGGATAACCTCTTTTATCATTCAAATTTGGTACATCAATTAGTAGTTAACATTGAGAATCTACCTTTCATACACCCTCGAAACTAGACTTAGTGGGCCATGGGAATGTCAAGATCCTCCATGATTAGTTCCTTTAAATATTAGGCTAAAACTAAGAGTACAAATGAGTCAATGACATTGAAAGGCCCAATATTTTTTCATGACCCTCATCCTAGTTTTTTATCTTTTATGTGAAATTTATTGATTGTTTAAGATATAAATTTTGTTTGTTATTTTTTAAAATTTGCCACGTGTCCTTGTTTGTAAATAAAATCATTTAATTGACAATCAAAATTTTAGTCACTTTGGTATTTTAGTGTTTTTTTTTTCCTTAGTAACATCATCTATTGTAATAAGCATGGCTATGTGGAATAATACATTGATCAATTCGATCATAAATTCAAATCTAAATAATCCATGTTATAACTCGAGGTTTCATCCAACCAATTTTTATTCAAACACATATTTAAATTAATGTCAAACCAACCATCCAAAAAATCTAAACTCAAGTTTTAATAGATATTCAAACTCTCTCATTAATCAATTCAATCCAAACATAAATAAATTTTCAAGTTTCTCGATCGACCAATTTAACCCAAACATCAATCAATCAAATCCAAACATGAATAATTATTCAAGTTTCCCAACCAGCCAATTTAACCTAAATAATAACCAATCATTTTTGAAATTGAATACTTATTCATGTTTACCCATATAACAACATCAAAATTTTACTTTAGGGACAAAATTGAATCAATTCTTAGGCTATGGTAGTCAAAATTATTTATATTCTTTTACAAGTTCTACACCATCCATATATCAAATGCCACCACTCTAAAATTAAAATACATTCATATATCCATTCGGATTCAACCTTAACATCGATGAAATTCAAACTTTTGGTTTATCTTCATCACCACTTTTAGATATTTATATGAACTAAAACACATTCACAAATCAAACTCTAATTCAATCAAATCTAAATATGTTCCACTTAAATCAATCTTTAAAATCCTACACCCACCAAAACCAACCTTTTTACCTTCATCAAAAATGACCATTTGATTTTACATCCAACTCATTCCAAAACTTAACTTCAAAGCTCTTCACAAATCCCCATACCTTCACAAGTTCGTGAAGGCCAAATATTCTTTATTTCAACACAAATCCAACAAATCCATACTTCCAAGATCAAGCTACTTCTCTAGTACACTTCATTGCTAGTGAATCCAAAATTTTTCAACATCACCTTATCACAAGTGACCATATTTTCCAAATTCACTCATGTCTCCCTTTCAATTATTATAGTTCCAACATCCCTTATTACACCAACCAAGATTTGGTTGATGAAGAGTACATTAGAATGAATCTCCATCTATTCATGTTTGAAATTCATGCTTTGAGGGTATGTCAAGATAGCTTTCCTCATCCTAATCAAGCCATCCCATTTCCAAATCAAGATCATGATCTTCCATCCATTCTCAACCAGATAACTATTTTTGGTCAAATATCCATTTTTGACAAAGATCCTATCTTGTCCTAAATATCATTTTATCTACCCATCATTGAATCACCATATGTCTTCAGTCTAATACTTAAGATTTTGAATTTTCATAAATATATTCATCCTAAATCCAACATTTATAAATGACCAGTGAAAAAGAAACTTGGAAATAAGGTAATTCAACAAGCCTTCCTTATGGCCACATCCAAACCAAGATCAAATTTATTATCAAAATCAGATATACAATTCCTTTTAGCATTAAAAGAAGGTTCAATATTAACATCAACATCCACTTTGGTCCTAACAATAGCTTTATCAATAGACAAGTTTGAATATATTAGTGAAAATTTTATGGCTAAGGAAGAAGCTTCATCCAACATCAATGCAAATTCTCTTAGTAACATCAAAGTAGTATGTTCCATTTCCATAAACACTATTATTCCCTTTCCCATTAGCATCATAGTACTTGCACATGTCAACTGGAATCCACATAAATAGACTTCATTAGACTTGTCCAATGACAAAATATCAATTGTGACATCTATAAAAATCCATAAAAACATCCATTTTGGAGAAACATTACCCCACCAGACATTGCTTAAAGTTGTAGGAAGTAATCAATATACAACAATAAATGAACAAGTCAATTCTTTATTGCTTGATGATAATGATATCAAAAACAATGAAAACATCAAGCTAGTTAGAAGAGAAACAACATGGAATGATCTCTCAGTTATAATCCAAGAAAGAATCCTAACTCTTGTGTTACATACTTATTATGCTAAACTAGTAGAATGACACTATAACGATTTATATAATGATTTTGAGATCATGTTCAATGCACATCACAAAAAAATTTAACATTTTGTATTTACCAAAGAATTAAGGATGGTCAATATAGATCTATCTTATTTTGATTTTTGTAGTATTTGGTAGTTAATTAGTAGAAATCGGGTAAGAGATATTGGTTTTTGTACATATTGAGAGCTCATTAGTCCTTGGTGTTTGATACTCTTTAAAAAATTTACTTATAACCCTTATAGAGAAAATCATTTTGATTCCATGATGATCTGAAGAACTCTTAGAAGGTTTATAGAGTTTGGCTTTACTATTAGGCATATTAACGTGGGTCTATTTGATAATTGTGTTTTTCCAAGAAAAACGAAAATTACCATATAACTTTGCCAAAAAAATTTATATCTAGATATATTTATTCAACAAAGATTTCCCAATAGGGAATGATACTTTGGATGGTTTGCTAATAAATCTTGGTGGGCTCAACAACCTCATCCTAGTAAAGTAGTATTCAAAGTAAATAACAAAACTAAAATATATATTGAAGAAGAAATCTAGTCAAAACAACAATGACTATCTAGAATTGGCACGGGATAGAAAGCTTAAAAACAAGAAACTTATGCATCTTGTGACCTATTAGGTAAAAATGTCAATAAATTTGAAATAAAATTATAAAATCAAAAAAAAAATTAACAAAAAAAATACTAACTTGTTGTCTACAATTACCTTGACACTTGGGGGCAGCTTGTTTGCATTGCATTGCATTTGTCATCATTTACATTTTGTCTTGTATATCAAATGTTATGTTTGGTGATTGTTTAGTTGTTAGTTCGCATAACACAAACATTTCTAATTTTATCCTATCATATCATTTCATTTTTTCATAACATCCTACTATCCCATGAAAAACATTTTAAAAATTAACATTATATTGGTTATTGACTTAGTTTTCATAAGTGGAGTAAATCTCTTTTTCTTACATATTCTTGCCAGACTTAGAAAATACTAGCCCACAACCTAATCTAGAAAATTATCCATTATAGAATTTCCTCTTGCAGTTTCCTCTAAAGTAGTAAACATTAAACAAGCTACAAAAATAAATATGATAAATTTTCTTACCTATCTTGGTCCTCGATGATAATCCCTTACATCTTACTAGTCGCATGGGGCCAAGACTTGGGGTAAAATTCTTTTGTATAATATGACATCCTTATTCAAAACTTGTCAAATTCAAAACATCTCTCACCCTTCATTGATCTTCGATGATGAACCTTTGCATCTCACTAGTTGCATAAAAATAACAATGGGGAGATATACCTTTACTTGATTATGTATAGTCTTCGATGATAAGTCCATGTGTCTACCTGGTCATATGAGACTACATGTAGGGGGTCATAAAACAAAGTGTTAAAAATGAAATCAAAAGGTGTCTAAGTAAATGTTCTTTAAAAGGCTTGTTTATATGCTTATGCTAAAAAAGGTAAACTTTATCCCATTAATCGATTCTATCAAGGCTAGTTCTCTCTGACGCATCCAATAAAGTTAGTATTTTATGAGCTTTGTAAGATGTATGCTTTTTCCTTTGCTCATAAGGATTAGGTCACCATCCTTTGTTATGAAAAGTTTTGATTTTCATCTTCACCATTTCATACTTATCATATTCTTTCTTTACTTCTTTTGCTACAAATTTAAAGACATATGTTATGTAAACAAAATAACTAGATTATAACCTGCAAAACAATTGATTAGAGAATCCACACAGTTTTATGCATAATTATCCAGTTACATTATCATAAATCTAATATCAAAACAAACATACTCAACCATGAGCAAACCATTATCTATACTTACCATAGTTACTTGGGGCATCACCTTTTAATAATCTATTGTATATTTCCAAGTTTATCATTTTGTTAGTTGTTACTCGTTTATCCTATAGAATGCTAAGTTTAGGGTTGATATTCCTATATGTGAACCTGTATTATTACTCATGATAACAAAAAAGTGTCTTTTATATTCCTTATTTCAAAAATCTTAAGAAAAAAAACATCAACCTCAACACATCGACAATTCTAGCTAACTTCCATATTATTCTCTCATTCTGGGGTGGGTCCCTTACGCATCCTTTCCATCCAACCCTCAACATGTTTCATCAATCGACCAATTTTTCATCACTTCCCCTATTGGGAGAACTATATTTGGCCTGATATCCCCACATAGACTTTGTTTAGGGTGGATTATGTAGGTAATGCTTAGAGACATGGGGTGTTTAGGGTCATCTTAGCCATCATCTTTCCCATCATCCATTTTCCCAAACATGGATTAGTTTATCCTTATGTTTCTTCCTCAATTATTTGATAACTAGCCTTGTTATGGGTTACAATTGTCTAGCCCTTGCTTAAGATGTCTTTGTTTACAATTTTTCTATTTACATCTTTTGTGTGTTTTACTTGTTGTATTGTTTATTTTCTATCTCTAACCATTCACATTGGTTATTTTTATCCATTTCTTTATCCCTAACTATTAAGTTGGTTATTTTTACTTCATTTTATCTATAACCATTCACATGATTATTTCCTTTACTTTATCCATTATGACCATTTTTTATTATTTGGGCTACCCTTTGTTTGATTATTTGTGTATCATTCTTGTTTCATATTGTTTCAATTGTTATTATGTGTGTATACAAAATCTTTTAGATTCCTTTTTGTTTTCACATCTTCTTATTAATTATTGTTTTTTGTGTGTTTAAAAAGATTAATTTATGAATGCATAATAGTATGGTTATGGTTTTAATATAGCACGATGTACTTTACTTTTACACAATTTATTATTTCTTTTGTTCATATGCTTAACACATCAACTTTCATCACGACTATACAATATCACTGGTGGTAATGTGTTTTATGCTATATTAAAAATCAGGTTAATTAAAACTCAATATTGTTATAAATCTAATGCAAAAGAACTAAAACAAAAGTAATGCAGTTATGCCATATTATAATTCACTCATAAAACCAATCATACATCACATAAACCATAAATCCATAATCCATATGCTAAAAGAATTAAAACATGCTAGCATAAATCAAAATGTAGGAAATATAATCAGTGCTACAAATATATCCATACATCTATCAATCATGCATAAAGTCTATATAAATCAATAAGTAATCCATTAATATCTAATCCACATAGTACAAGGTCTCAATAAATCATCATGAATATATATAAAATGTGTCTATACAAAAGATAAATCTCAAAATATGTTTACATCGATGAGTCAATATATCATATATCCCATATGTCTATGTCTCATCCTATCCGTCTAAAAAAGTTTCTAGTCTCAGGAATAGCTCCTCACACCATGGTGTACCTCATGGAGGACCCATCACATGTCATACCTGTCCCATTAACCTTTCGGACTCAATAAACTACACCAATCTAGCTAATGCCAAACGTCTCATAAAGTAATCCCTAAATGATGCTATATCCTCCTTATATAAGCTCCTGTAATATGTGGTATGCTCTATGGCCCTCATCACTCTATTCAAAATAATAATCTACCCCTATCTAGATAGTAGTACCCTCACCTCTGCTAGTTTAGTCCTCATTATATCTAAGAATGTGGTATATCCTCCTTATATAAGCTCTTGTAATATGTGGCCTAATCCATGGCCCTTATCACTCTATTCAAAATAGCAATCTTCCCCTATCTAGCTAGTAGTACCCTCACCTCTGTTAGTTCAGTCCTCATTATATCTCTCTCTTATCTATAACACTATGTCAACACTATATAGTCTAGAGTTTGGGTCTCTACATCATGTGTAACCAATACTGTAACCATGCCATCTCCATCTATCTGATATATAATCATCTATAACGTTAGACTATAATCATCTGATTTTAATCATTTGGTCCCCTCTACCATCAACTACACCCTGTAATCTAGAAACCTCCTAGTGCAATTCATCAATATCTCTATCACGAGTTCTAATATCCTCTCAGAGTCTATCAATAATTGACATCTACTCTACCTCTAACAATTGGAATCAACCCATCACAAAAAATCCTAAACAATGTGATCTCCTATGGACCTTGCCCCCAATATACTTATCTCCCTCATATCAAAATACCCATAATCCAATATAAATCCTCTAATGTGATAATCATCTCCCCTATTAGTAAGTGAAATGTACTAGTCTCATCGTGTCATCTCTCTACAAGTGCAATCAACAACGCTCTATCAGCTTGAATCTCTAGCACATATATAATATATGATAATCTGTTCACCTCTAAAACACTAAACTCATACTCTATAAAGCTTTCCATCTGCACCATCACTCCAGGTCTCTTCTCATGAGTCATAAGTAGTAGTACTATCTCTTGTAAGTCACATACATAAACATCTAATTAATTTTACCCAACATTAAATTTAAATCATCACTACATTATAATCATTCAAAAAATAATAAAAATAAATCTAGACTACTATCAAACACGCATCTTCATTCATTTATCATTTTCATATTATTTATCATTCTTCTTTAATTCTCTACAACACCTTTTTGCTTCTCTATTTAGCATTTTCACTCTTACATTATGAAATTTTGTTATTTATCCTTTCAATTTTGCTTTTTATTGGCTCCTATGAATTCACTTCTCCTTTAAACAAATTCACTTCTCCATCTAATGGTTTCACTCCCTTACTAAATGATTTTGCCACTGCTAAACTATGAAATCACACTTCTGCCTATTTTCTAACCTAACCCAATTTTGCTCCCTTGTTCAACAAATTTGCCTCTCTATTTTATGAATTCACCATTTTGGTAACTACAAATTCATTTTCTATTACAACCCCTCAAGTTATACTTTAGAATAATGTAATTTAAAAAAAAAAACTAAAATACTTAACATTCATTCCACAAAAACATACTTAACTACTTATCCAAACAATACCATATAACTATAACAATTCCAAATTCAAATACCAAAATGTAAAATAACTTATTACAACTACAAGGAAAGTAAATACATTAAGACACAAATATAATTGATCTAATAATACAACATCTACTATTCAAATATATCAAATATATATTACAATTACATTTCCTTCAGGCATTCAGCCTAATATAATAAATATATATTAATCTCTCTAGAGCTCGAGTCAAATCAACTCATGTATCACTGATAATATTAAGTGTAGTCTCTATGTAAGTACTATAGTGGGGAGGAAAAACATAATCTCAGTGCTTTTTCACATCAACCATAGACCATTGATCCACTACACAATCCCCTATCAGGTAATGACCCTCTCTTCATGGATAGGTAGATATAATGATGCAAAAATCTAGAGATACATGCTAGTACCCCATATGCTGTAAGTTTTATACTACATGACATGTATCATAAAGAAAATATGTTTCTAAGATGATATCACACACCATACAAATCAAAACTATGAAATGACAATGTATATCTAACGTTAATTTGATCAAAGTTTTCAAATAACATACGATCACCTAGATCGAATAATTTCATAACACACCACTTGATCGAATTATCTACATGCAACATTGGTGGTGCTACCTAGGATAGTGAAGTCCGTCTCACTACCTATTAGCATCATAAATGCAATATATATATATATATATATATATATATATATATATATATATATAAAGTATAAAACTTAAAGATTCTTTCAGATTTTCCCTACACTAAGAATGAAACAATCTTAATCATACATTTTATCCATCAAATGCATAATGAATCTAAAACATGGTATTATTACAATATAATACTATGAAAAAACACAGTCACATAAGAGATCATACCATCTGGTATGTTTTAAACAAAGACTATCCTTGCATGTATGTCAAAAGTAACTTATTGGTTAATTATCAAACATTGGATTCTATTGAAATATTCGTAATAGTAGTATTAACAACTAATTATAGAAATATAAAAAATACATACATTTAATTATTTGAATGACATGGAATGAATCCAAAAATCATTCAATTAAATAAGAATAACCTTAATCAAATACTTCATCAAAATAAATATGACATTTTAGAATGATCGATAACCTTACTTCCAATTTGATATTAATAGTGTAACATCAAGCTCATTCATCAACCTAATGATTTACTATTCTATATCAATATTTACACTTTCAATATAATTATTAAAAAAATATATTTAATGTATAACTCAATTGACTTAACACACCTGCATGCACCTGAGTTTACATCTCATTGTAAAGGAGTGTATTTTGATACTTGATTTACCTATATGAAATCCATTTGTCTGAATAACTATCCAACATGGTTTTCTACTAGTAACATGGTATATGACATATCTTTAGTTATTTATATCTTTTTAATGTTAATCAAATTACAATATATAATTTTAGAATTATTTCATATCTCTTCAACCAATAATAACTTTCCAGCTCAACAATTATAAGTTAAAAATAAACTCTTAATTTTCAATTTGATATTAGTTCTCAACCCGAACATTGTCTATATTTAGAATGTTTCCAGAATATTTAAACTCAGTCTATAGAATGTGAAACGTAGGCTAGAATAATGAAACACAAGCTAGAATAATAAAATGTAGTCCATATGGCATTTAAGACTCTGTCCACTTAAAATTTTAATAGGTAGTCTATAGAGTCAATTTAAAACACAAGCTTGTCAAAATAATATGCAAGCTTATCAAAACAATACGTAGGCTTATCAAAATAATATATAGGCTTAAAAATATAATATGTAGGCCTAAAAGAATGTAACACTATCCAATAAGAATGGAATGCTGCCCCATTAGAATGGAAAGCAACAAGAATATGGCATAGTTCGAATGTATATTTTAAAACTTAATACGTAGACCTACGTAGACCAAAAATAATCTTTCAACAACTAAATAGAAGGATGCAATCTATTGTTAACTCAGTCTACAAAATATAAAACATAGTCTTTATTATGATTCGAAGCCCTTTAATATAAAACATAGATATTAACTTAAAATGCATACTTATATATTAGACATAGGTCTGTCAAAATGAACATTGGCCTATATAAAAAATAATACATAGGCCTATAAAAATAATACGTAGGTCTGAAAGTGTGAAACAAGGTAAAAAAGAAATTGGACACAATCTAATAATATACATAACCTCAGTTTAAACACTACTCAGTGATATATGACACTTCCCCTATAGAGTGAAACACAGGCTTTGTATAATGAAATGTGGGCTTAAAATAATGAAACATAGGTTTAATATAATACCTAGACCAAATATAATAATATGCTGGCTAAAAAGAATGGAACACATGATTAAACATAAAGCATGGTTCATATAAATGAAATGCAGTCCCAAAACAAATGAGAAGCTCTTATGGATATGTGACACTCCTCTTATAAGGTGAAACACAGACCAAAAGTAAAACACAACCACTTATTTAAATGTTGTTTGATGTAAGTAAAACACAACCACTATATATATATATTATGATGCTAGTAATGCATGACTAGGATGCTAGAAATTAATAATATAACTTAGCTATCTTCATATAAAATATATGGTAATAAAGATAATTTTTAAATTTGAAAGGATCTTATACACACTCAAATATAAAACATAACCAACCTGATAGACCTGCTTGTAAAAATAATATAACTAGATTTTCTTGCTTTCTCCCACTCTCTTTCTTCAATCCTCCTGCCTCCTCCTTTCTATTAATTTATGTATTCATCTTCCCATCTCTTTTCCATAAATTTATAAAATTAATCCTCTCCCTCTATCTGCTATGTCTATTTCATGCATGCTAAAAATCTTTCATTTTCCCTTCCATGCATGGCATCTTATCTCCCATTAACTACACTTTTCAGTAGTTATCCTTTCTTTAAAAGCAATAGTCTAACTTTTCTCAATTTTGATAATTAATATTTAAAACATTTTTAGTTTGTCTATTTAAAATACTACACTTTATTTCTCATGTTATCTTCAACATAAGGCTAAATAGATCAATTAAATAATAATATCTATTTTCTAACTTCCATGTAATTTTATGCATGCATTTTTAAGACTAAATTTAGATTGGCATAATTCCATGTTAGTACTCTAAGATAATTTATATTCCATGAAACCAATCATTAAAAGGATAATTATTTACTTAACTAATAGATATTAAGTCATTAATTGTTTTTTATTACAAGATAATCATATCTACAATAACTCATATCTATATAACAATTAAATATTTGTTTTCTTAATTTATTCTTGAAAATCAAGATAATTAAATTAAAGGAATATAATGCATATCAAGACTAAATCTACATACAAATATAATCACATACAATATTTCTTTAATTACACACTAACATTTTATGTATATAACATTTAAAATCTAATGTGTGTGTGTAGGGTCACTAGCAATTCCCCCCTCATCCCCCCAATTGTCCCATCTAGTCCATCGTCTCTGAGGATACTCTCCCTCGTCAAGCTCTGAGGGTAGGATCAATCCTACATCCAACTTATAATAAGTAGGTAGTTAGTCTGAGTCATCATAAATATCAACTAGTGATGCAAAATTAATAAATAAATATCCATAATGTATAGAATAATAAAATATAATTATCAAACCATCTATAGTAATCAACAATATCATTGTCTCATTATAGTATATGTTAAAAAACTCAAATCAAAACAATAATAGCTAGATAATAACCATATTAATCCATGGATCTAAATGTTATAAATCATAGGGTGAACTTAGGATGTAACATTTTCCCTCCCTTTATGCCTTAATTGATGACCATAAATACAAAAAAATTCAAATTTAAACCGACTCGCTAGAGGTCCACTCCTCTCAAGTCTATAGAACCTCCTCACTTGCTCTGCACAGTGCTTGTGGTGTGGAATGCGATCCATATTTCCTCTAATGTCTTAGAGAAAATCTCTCAACTAAATTTTCTTATCAAATAGCTTTGAAAATCAAATTTTCACAAATGAATTTATATAACTCATTTGTTCTACTTATATTTTTATCCCCTATCAAATATTTTTGGCTTCCCATCCCTCTATCATACTCATTATTCATCCTTTTTTTAAAATGTTGAATACATTACATCAATTTATTTTCAACATCTTGCAATAATCTATCTGCATAAACTAATCATTATTATTTGTAATTCAATATCTTTTTATATTTTTAGATCCATAGCTTATTATCGTAGGGATATATCATTCTCACAACTGCTCAATTGACCCTTGTGTCATTAGAAAAACATTAAGTGTGTAATCTTTGAATAGTAAAAATATTATTTTCCAAATCCATACTCTAATTTTTAACTAGGGGAAACTTTTTCACACAAATAACATATTGCAAGTTTGACATCGATTCTATAATAAGTTAATTTATCATTCATCCACATCATTTTTTTAACTTCCTCTTTTCATCAATTTTGAGTGTTTGTCTATTTTTCTCATACAAACCCTTGAGGGGGTATAGTCACACTCATTTTCACTCATTTGGGGCAAATTTTTCCTTCTTAATCATCAACAGTCTACTTCTTCTACTATCCTTCGAAACAATATTGCTTTGCAACACTATTTTTAAAAGGGGCAAATGTAGACACCTAAATTACATTTAGTGTCGAAGTGCACCTAAAATCTATTAGTAATTCTTTTTAAAATAAATCATTATATCTCCCTCCAAATTCAAACAATTGAATAAGTCAAATTAGTCAATTATGCACACTTTAAATCCTTATTTTAAATATAAAATCTAAATTTTAAATTTCATTAAACATATTCCACCTTATTCTCCCTCAAATGTTGACTCATCGTAACTAAACCCACAACTTTCTCAACTTCTTATGAGTCATCCCTTGAGTTGTCAATAAGTTTGACTTATTCTTACTGACTCAGCTAACCAATCCTATGCTTCCCTCAACCATTTTGAATGTTCTTCATCCTCATGGGTGAGGACTCATTATCCACCTTTGATTGTTTAGATCATTTAATAAATCCAAATAATCCTCCACCATTGGATCTTCCTCCAAAAAACTATAAATAAGCTTGAAAACCTTCATTTTGAAGAATCTTTACTTATGATAATAAAGTTATATTCAATTCACAAGCAAATCCATGTGAATCTAAGTGAATCAAAGTGAATCAAAGTGAGTCAAAGCACACAAAAACTCATTTTGCACCAAAACACTACATGTTATCCTTTTTATTAGAAGAGTGGGTAACTATTTTTTTGAAGAGCAAATCAAGTTTACATCACAATGAAGAAAGCTTGCATATTTGAAGTATAAGTTTGTGTTTTATGCTTTATTTATTTCTTGCTCTATCTTAGGTTGAATTTAGATTAGATTAATATTGCATTATTAGTTGATTTATTAGCATTTCTAAATTTATTTCACACATTTACCTTTACAAGTGAATTAAACTTTGATTTTGATGAACCTTAGAATAATGATGATTACTGTGATTTGGGTGAAGAAGACATGGAGTCTAGTCCTTCTAGTTATCTCCCTACTTCACCCATCTCTCATGTTTAAATTTATTGCTTATAAAATGCTAGTTCAAATGATAATATTCCCTTGGATAAGCACAAACAAATTTATACTTATGTTCATAGTTTGCACAATCTACATTCACAAGATAATAATGCATCTTATAGTCCATTAACACGTGATACTTCTTTATAAATTAATAAAATAAAAGATACCTATGAATCTTCCTCAAACCCCTTACTATATTAGAACCTGTTCCTCATCCTAACCTCTATGAGGGTGATATCCCATTTCCCTCTCACTAGTTCCAAGCTATCACCTCTCCAAAGGTTATGGAGAGCAAACCAACTCTCTCTAAAAATGGTCCCTGATGTAGTGTACCAATAATTAAAATTAATAACAACATTCAAAAATTAAATTAACCCCTTGATGATGTTAATAGACATTCACAAGAGGTAATATCCTTGATGCATGCCATGGGTGATTTACAACAACAAGTACACCAACTCACTTTGGAAAGTAAAGCATACTACTCTTGGGTTGATGATAATGTTATCCATGGAAATCTTATCCCATGCTGAATCTTTAATATAAAGTTACCAAAGTGGTCTCAGATACCAATATTACCAAAGTTTAATGGACATGAAGACCCATACTTTCACCTTAAAGCTTATTAGAAAGCTATGGCACATGTCACTAGTAGTTTGATTCTCCTACACTTATTTCTACAAACTCTAGAGGGTGAGGCATTAAATTGGTTTCATCATTCACTCCCCAGTGGTTCACTACATACATATGGTGAGTTATAAGAAGTCTTTCTCAGGCATTACATATAGAATAAGGGACCTTAAGACACATATGAAAGGTTGCCTTCACTACATTAGGGTAAGTTACAAATAGTGAGTGATTACATTCTATGATTCAAATCATGCATGAAATAGTTGATCTCTCAGTGGATAGATTTAGAGGTATAATACATATTTGATGGAAGTCTCATCTTCCCTCTTAAGGAAAAATTACTATATGAGTCATCCAAATAATTTTGGCATTTATGTAACATAGTTATGGCATTAGAGAAGAAGTTAGGACTATTTGAGACATATTTGGATTCAGATCTCCCATAGCCACAATCATCCAATATGTTACAAACACTTAATCCACCGATGAGTAAATAAAGTGTGGAATAAAAATAACCAATCAAGATACTCAATAAAGGCAAATATCCACTTTACATAGCATATCCTATAATGGATAGAGCATATGACACCCATAATGGGGCCATGTAGTTTTTAGACAAAGATAGGCCTCATGATATATTCTTTACATTACCAGATAGAGGAATGATCACCATTCTTCTTACTTATCATCATCCAACACATAATTCATAGAGAATAATAAACAAACCATATTATAGGTATCATAGAATCAATGAACATTGGAATAATAATTATTATGCACTCAAAGATCATATTGACCAATGTGTTAATAGAGGAACTATAATATTCACATAGGGGGCATTGAGATCTCCTTCTCTACACTCTCCTAAATCACACTCTTCTACAAGTGAGTTATCCCAAGATGTTCCTTTTAAGAAATCATTGGTTACTCATCATACGAGCCATGTGGTTTCTAAGACACCTACTTATGTGAGATCTCATGTACCACATATTCAGTGATGATGACAACCAGTTTATAGAGATCAACCTACTTATAGCATCATGGTAAAAAAATGGAAACCAACCCACCACCAATTTCAATTTGAACACTAATTGATATATTTGGAAATAATGGCCAAAATTAGATCATAGTTTTAGTTCAACCACCAATTAATATATTTTTCAATAATCATAGAGATCAAAATGTAATTTCAATTCGACCATCAATTAAGATATTTGGAAGCAATAACAAAGATTGGAGCATAGTTTTAGTTCAGTCACCAATTAAAATATTTGGCAATAATCATAGAGAGCATAAAAAGTTTTAGTTTAACCACCAATTAAGATATTTGGTAATAATCATAAAGATCAGAGCATAGTTTCATTTAGACTACTGATTAAGATATTTAGCAACAATCATAGAGATCAGATCATAGTTTTAGTTCTACCACTAATTAAGATATTTGGAAATAATCATAGAGATTAGAAAATAGTTTTAATTTGACCATCAATTAAGATATTTGACAACAATCACATAAATCAAAGCATAATTTTAGTATAATAGTCGATTAAACTATTTACCAAAGAGTCTACACATTTAATTACCAACAATACACCATGAGTAGTATTAGTTATAGAGTCCACTTTTATGCCTACACAACATGAGTAGTATGGTCACTTGTTTACCATGCCATCCAGTTTTAGATATTACATATCATAGTTACATGATCCACACTCATGTATACTATGATACTTCTATAACAACTAACAACTAACATCCCTAATCTAATATACATATCTACTCCAATATCCATATACACATGAGAAATAAATTATAATACCTAGCCAAAAAAATACATCTCTATATCAAATCATGAGCAATAAATACAACCAAAACACTTACTCAAGTAAACAATGCCATAAATTAACATGCTAGATAACACAATACCCATGTAATAACAAGTTCACACACATATATATGATTTGAAACAAGTTTTAATAAAATATTACATAATCTCTCAATAATCAAAGTTTGGTCACCAAGACCGCCCTCCTCTCTCTCACTCTTAGATACATCAACAATAGAACTAGATGCCCTCGCATCCCCTTTAGATCTTGATCTAGACCTATATATGCTCTCTCTATCCCATAGTACTACCACCTTGGCCATCAAATCTACATGCACTCACTATATATGAATGTAGTAATCTATGATCCTACCACCTACCCACCTAGAACATTCGGTGGGGGCATATCTCACCTTTGCATTTTAGCATGTGCCTCATCTCTATCAGCAACTGCTCATCTATATGCCATAATGGAAATGACCACTCAATCAAATAGATTTGCATGAATGCCTATAAATCCTGTGGCCCTCTCCACTAGGCCATCATCCATGTCATCATCAAGGATATGTTGTGTCAAATCTTATAGTGTAGCCTCAATAATGGTCTCCCACTACTTGTCATCTCCTGGACATATACATACCAACCCAATGTATTAGATATTTTATTGATAAGTTAAACACTAAACTAAACTAAACATACAAGTCCATAATGAAAATTTACCCTCAACTACCCTAATGGGATCCAAATATAATACATCTTACATGATTTCCCCATATCTTGGAAATAGTGGTGGCCATATATGCTACCTCCACCATACTATGTAGGCATCAGTCATTCATATATCATCTACATTAGGTATATCCAGCACTGGATCTTACTCTATCATTAAAATTAGAACCAAATAAATAACTATGGGTCTTGACCTACTACCCAACCTCACTAGCACCTGATAACTCCTCAACTACACCCATGGTATAGGTGGCACATCCTAGATAACACTAAACTATCATGTCACCCATTCATATTGAAATATTTTAAATATATTGACCCAATGGTCATGTAACCAAAAACTCACTCAAACCCATCTTAGCCAAACACCATCCTTAAGACACCCTTGAAAGCCCTTGTAAGGTCTCCAAATAATGTCTCCAGTTGTCAATTTATCCAATACCTATCAATAGTACATCATGATCCTTGATTACATGCAAGATGTACTAATCCATATCTCTACAAACATCTGTGGGTGGGCCTAATCCATCCATATAAAACCATATAGTCTAGCCATTGTAATATGTTCATAATTCCAATAATGCAATAATGTCAAAGACCTAATACCACCCACATATAACTCTTGATTAAAATGGTGTAAATCTTGATACAAGTGTGTTAGCATAGTATGAACCCACAATTATATGTCTTGTGATCCTTTATATCCTATACTATACCATGTATCATGTATGAAATAAATACCCCACTCCCATCCACAATAATGAAATAAGCTAATATCACCACCAAAAACTTCCATAATGATAGAACATTAGCCATAATAATCAAAGACAACAACACATCATTATAACTCCCTGATTAATGCATCCTTATGGGCATAGCTACAAATCACCTCACAAATTGATCTATAGCTCTATCTTAGTAGACTCCTGTAACATTATTCATTAACCAATAATGGGTAATCTCAATATCTTATAGATGTCCTCTAATATCACAGTGATCTCCTTAGTGGGCAACCAAAATGTACAAGTATCAAGATTACACCTCTCACACAATGACATCATCATATGGGAATCCCAGGGCATCAGAGTAATTGATGCCATATGGTTTAAACTAGCTCTATCAATCACTACCTCTCGTCATCTGTTAGGGGAAATTCACATAAGCACTCCATCATCTGGCCACTCTAAAACTCCCTCATACATGCATCCACCTAAAAAACATAGCCAAATATAGGATTAACATCTTTGAATGAAAAATAAGCATGCAATATCAATCATTAAACACACATAAAAAATAAAACTAGAAAAAATGGCTCTACTAGACACTAGCACTACACCCAAGATAATAACACTGTACCCAATACGATAGCATGATAGCCTAGGACATTAGCATAGTCTTTGGGACACTAGCATGGTCCTCCTAAACAAGACCCTAACCTACCAAATTTTAACTAAAAATGATGAAAAATGAAATAAATATGTTAAAAATAAGGAAAATGATAGGTTCCTTACCAAGATAACCTCCTTCCTGACTTGGATGATCACCTCCACCTCCTTATAATGGGTCACATTCACTCCTCATCTCCTCAACATATTTCTAAGATCAGAGCAAAAATTTATCTCAAATTAGTTGATTTAAATAATTCTCAAACCAATCAACCAACCCATTTAAGGCCATGTTTAAAAATTTGCCACATGCCTAAGGTTGACCTTACATGTAGATTTCACCAACTAATACAATATTTTTCCAAACACAATATCTCAAAAATTGTAGATCTGATTTTTGATCCATTTATTATGTATGGGACTTGATCACAATATCCCCCACACCATTTAAATTACACTATTATTCCAATCAAATGGACTCCACTAAGTGACAAAACCTATGTTTCCTTAACAAAATCATTTTAGACCACAAGCCTATATTGGCCCCAGTTTCCAAACATAGTTATGTTACAAATGTATAAATAATCAATCCTATGTTCATATTAACAACACTATCACTAACATGTTTATCAACATCACTTTTGGTTCAACACCCTTACTATAGTCTCAACTCTCTTACTAAAAGGGGGCATACATACACTATTCACACCAATTCAAACACCTAGATTTCTCAATTTATATACCTAGATATATAATGGTTTAGATACCTAGATATATAGTGATTCAAATACCCAAATACACATTGATTTAGATACCTACATATACAGTGATTTAGATACCTATATATATAGTGATTTAGATACACAAATTAGTTTAAACACACAAATTGTCTTAGATTGGTTCAAACTGACTCAATTATTAAGATACATAGACTTGCTTAAATTTTTAGACATATAGGTTAACTCAAATTTTTAGGGTCCCATAATCTTATTAGAAATTGGCTCACATTCTCAAATTTTACATAGGGTTTTTACATAGTTTTAGACACAAATTATGACTATGAGGGCATGTACATGATACATCATCCTTATACAAATAAAATTTTATACGCAGGGCACATAGTTACATTACGCATATATAAGGTTTAGGGGCATGATTAAAATCATGTGTCCTTAATATCATAGGATTATCCTAGGTTATATAGATGGAAATTCACATTATATCATTATCTACAGACAAATTATCAGATTATACTCAGATTGTCATTAGGATGTCCCCAAGATTTCACTAGGCTAGGTCATATAGATGATTGCAGTGGTTGATCTATAGATTGTCACCAAACATAGATTACAAAGGTTGAACAACAATCTTGATCTCTAAGTAGATTACTTCTCAAATTATTTACATACTAGAGTGGGGGAAGTAGGGCTTGCTTCTCCATATTTACAAATCACTTCTCAAGTTTAGCTCACATACTAGAGTGGGGGAAAATAGGGCTTATTTATCCACATTTATAGATACCTCTCATGACTTGATTCACATATTAGGTTGGGAACAAAATAAGGTTTTTTTCCTTACAATTCAGTTCATCATTCAAATTAGTACAGGTGGCATCCACATTATGGATTTCCTCTTCATAAATAACATTCCAGCTCTTATACACTTCTCTTACAAGAAGTGGGCTAGTCCTAGAGCACATCCATCCTCCATACAAATTAATCGCACACATAAGTACATGTACACATTTTATTTTTCCTTTTACTCTAGCACTTACATTTCATTTTATTAGTAGAATAAAAATGGGGCCAATGTACACACCCTAATTTGGTCAAGCAACCATAAGTACTATGTATTTTGTTGCTTTTTCAAGGGAAGGTCTTAGTGATAAATGCAAGTCTTGTTTGCATGGTCTTTTTGGGCCTTTTGATCTTTATTATGACTTATTTTCCTTATTTTTTACACCCCCAATGGTCCTATGTTATCCCATCCCAATTACAGGGGGGCTAGCGTATTTTGCATAGTCTTGACCTAGTTTTGTGTTCCTAAGACACCAACAAAGTGCATTATTGTCTAATTCAATACTAGTGTCTAACTATCACTTTGTCAGCATGTTTTGGGTCCTAACTCTTCCTTGATCTTTCTTTTATGATTTTATCTTTCTTTTGCATCTTGTCAGCCAAGGAACAAGGGTCTTACATTTAAATCAAAGTTCCTTCTATATAAAGAGCCTCACAAGGCACTTTACATCTAATACTTATTATTTTGGCCCATAATTACATAAAATTAGTTAATAATATAGATCAACACACTGCATATTACTCAACAACACACAAACTTGTATGCTTGATCAAAAAAGGTCCTAAGCAAAAATAATTCTAACATACCACGCACGTTGATTATGCACGTTCCCTAAGCGAGAACTACATGTGATATGAGACCCATATCATTGGGGTTAATTTAGGTAGTCACCAAGATAATAGGGGTTTTGTATCATGATTTTAGCATCCCACAACCTAATTTTTCTCTTCTTTTTTGCATTAAATCATGTTTTTATTTTATGTATGTAGGTGTTCATTAGGTTTTAGAAAAGATTCAACAAAATAGTGACATAGATGAATGATTAGAAGCTCAAAACTCACCTAATGCTCCTTGAAACCCTCTCAAAACATCCCTAAAAGTCTAAGGTTGTTTCTCCCCAGAAGGACACTAGTGCAGTATTTTGGACACTAGAAAAATATACTATTGTCCTCCTAATTATGCTACTATTTGAAGGTAGTTTTCAACCCCAGTTCTAGAATGAAGGACTCCTAACTGATCTTCAGGCCTATTCTAGCCTTCCTCACATTTGAAAATGCCTATGTATACACCTTAATTTGGTCAAGAAACCATAAGTACTATGTCTTTTGTTGCTCTTTAATGTGAAGTTATTAGTGATGAATACAACCCTTGTTCATGTGGTTATTTTGGGTCTTTTGATTTTTCTTATATCTTATCTTATTTATTACACCCCTAGCAATATTAAGTCACCCTTCCTATAGGACCCATAACTTATCCTACTTGGTTTTAACTCTATTTTTAGGCCTTAGGACACTAGCACCATTTTAAAGATAGTAGCACCATCTATCACTAGTGTCCAATTATAGCTCTAGTGTTTGATGGCCATTTTATCTCATGTTTGGGTCCTAACCCTATTTTGAGCCTTATTTTATGTGTTTTTATCTCTCTTTAACAACATGTTATCCAGTGAACAAGGTCTTAGATTAAAATCAAAGTTCTTTCTAAATAAAGAGCCTCATAAGGCATTTTACATCTAGCACTTATTATTTTGGCACATAATTACATAAAATCAATCAATAATACAACTCAATATTCTACATAATACCCAGCTATCACATCTAGACATTGCATGCTTGATCAAAGAAGGGCCTAAGTGAAAGTCATTCTAACATACTGTGCACATTGATTATGCACATTCCATAAGGGATAACTACATGTGATTTGAGACCCTTAACATTGGGGTTAATATAAGTAGTGTCCAAGATAATGGGAGATCTAATCTACATGATTGTAATATCCCACAACACAATTTTTCCATTCCTTTTGCATTTTATTAAATTGTTGTTTCATGTGTGTAGGTACTCATTCAAGGTTTAGAAGAAATTAAGCTAAAATAGTGACATAGGCAAGCTCCCAAAATACACATAACCACTTATAGGTCCCCATAACCTCCTAAAACTTCCATGAAAGTTTTAGATAGCTCCTTTAAGAGGCACACTAGCACTATAATTGGAAACTAACACCTCATGACATTGTTGTCCACGTAAGGGCACTACTATATGAGACCATATTTTAACTATAATCATACAATGAAAGTTGTGTGCCTATTTTTCTATCCTATTTTAGGTCCTGATCCACAAAAAGACTTATTTTATTCCATATATGTGATCTTTCTCTCTATTCTTACTATTTTGGGAAAGCTTTATCAAATCCATTATTACTAGTTTTCATTTTAGATTATTATTATACTCAACCCTTCAACAACATAGGATTTAAACCATCTAAGTCCTATAAGGTTAATTTTTTTGGTGAACTTGACTTCCAATATTTCTTAAAACCCTACTTTTGCCTAGGGTGTACCTTCTTCTAATTTTTGTGCACAAAATTAGGGTTACAAACTTCTATTTTTTTCCTAATTTTTGGCATAACCTAGTTCATTCAAATTCATCTTATATTAGGGTTTCATTAATTTAATGTAATTTAAATTTTTAAAAAATAACCCTCATTCAAACCTTAGATCCACATACTAGGTCCCTATACATCCAAATACTAACAATTAAGGTTTCACTTACAATCCTAATTTTTTCTACACATTGGGTTAAATTTTTCTCATAGTTGCACATACACTTATGTTAGATTACATTCTACCTCTTATGTGCTTATTATTCATTATTTAGATTATCTTCTTTGCTAATTTTAAAATGGAATCTAAGAAGTCTCCTACCCCTCACCTAATTGATGAATTTCTAAAACTTTCTCATAATTATAATAATGAATGGACAAATTTTCAAGATTGTAAATTAGAACATGATAATGATTTCATTTATGATGATGATGATGATGATGACTATTGTTGTAATTATGGATATGAGGATTTTATGAACATGTCAATTAAAATGTTGATGAGGATATATTAGAAACATCTTCCTCTTTTTCCTCTCCCTTTTCTCTTACACCTAAAAATCAAACTAAAAATATAATGCCAAAAAAGCCTCTTGTTGGTAGTGCTTTGTTTCAATGTGATCCTAGATTTTCAACTGATTTCACTACCTCCTTACTCAAATTAAATCAATATAAGTGTAATACCCAAAACCCACTTTTTCATAATTCAAATAAAGCAGACAGAACATTGCATCTTATTTACCCTTCTTAGTTAAATTTAAAAAAACATGTACTAATGATATTACACCTTTTACCAATGCACAAACTAAGGCAAACAAAATTATTTTATCACCTTTTTTACATTCTAATCTCAATGCAATGATTCATTGAAACATATTGATAATGCAAATGTTTCTAACTCTTCTCCTACATGTCATAATATGCAAAATGAAAACATGATTGCTACTTCTTCTACCCTTGACTTCAAGATTGAAAGAAATAATAATTCATACATTCCACACATAGCTAGTGAATAAATTGTTAGTTGTTAGTGTATACACAGTAGCTCTGATACTACTTGTCAGGACCTCCTTAGATCATAATTGATTACTTTTGTATAAGCAACTAAACACAAAATTAAACCAGAAGTAATGAGTAACTAGAAATCAAAAACAACAAAGAATAGGAGATACGAGAAACAATACAATCTATATTAAACTCTTCCAGAAGAAAATACAATGGAGAAACCTCTCTCTCCTCACACCTCGTAGATGTACAATAATTCTCCCTCAAGAGTTATCTCTCTCTCAATCAATCACAACCAACTCAACACTAAGTTGTTCCCTCCAGTGACAATCAACTCAACCATTGTTGCCTACTCTCATAGTAGATCTTCTTGATCTTGCACCTTGTAGATCTAATTGACCTTGCTTACTCTTGTGTTACAGATCTTCTTGATCTTGCTACCCTATAGATCAATTGATCTTGCTCTTCTGCACAAATTACAATATGGCCCCATGGGTCTCTTAAATAGAACCCAAACCAAACAATAATTAGAAACGCAGACTCAAGACTAAAATTAGTCTTTACATGCAAACTAACTATTCATCTAAAATTAGAATAGTTCTGGAAACACACAGGTGACTGATGTCGGTTCCTGTCTGACCAATGCCAGTTATTGTGTAGCTAAAGATAACCGATGTCAGTCGACCCCTCACCAATCTCAGTTGGATCTGACTGATGTTAGTTACTATGTAACCCAACAACCTCCACATTTGCACATTTAGTGAAGCTTTTAGCTCCAAAACTCAACAATCTCCCACTTGGAGATAAACAACTGCACCTGTACCTGTTTAACAACATCCTCTAATTTGTTTCTGGCTTGTATCTCCATCTTCAAGTTCAATCTTGAAGACCAACAAAATTTGAATGAAGATTCAACTTCTCCTTTGTTACCAGCTTTGTTAGCATACCTACAGGGTTCCTATCCGTATGGATCTTTTCCAGCTTCAACTAACCATCCTCCAATACCTGTGTAATGAAGTGGTACCTAAGGTATATATATTTGGTTCTTAAATGAAAGGCTAAATCCTTTGCCAAATGAATTGCACTTTGACTATCATTGTACAATCTATAACTCTCTTACTCCTTTCCCAACTCTTCCATGAACCGAGTCATCCATATCATTTCCTTGCTAGCCTCTGTGATTGCAATGTATTCTACCTCTATAGTAGACAGGGCAACAACCTTTTACAACTTTGAAATCTAGCTAACCGCCGTTCCACCAACATTGAACACATATCTTGTGGTGCTTATCTTGCCATCCAAGTCACCTGCCATATCTGAATATACATACCCATGTAGAGAAGTGTTTGACCCTGCATATCATAAATACCTGCTGCTGGTCCCTCTCAGATATTTGAGAATCCACTGAACTGCTTTCCAGTGCTCCTTTCCTAGATTGGCTATAAACTTGCTGACAACTCCCACTGCTTGGGCAATATCAAGATCTAGTTTAGTACATACCATCATAGCCTTATGTCTCACTTGTCCATTCTCTCCTCCCTTTAACCTGTGAACCCATTCATTTTTTAGTGCTTTCTTTTTAGCTGGCAACTCTACCAAATCCCACATTTGGTTCTCTTCCAAGGAATCAATTTCCTCATTCATGCCATGCTCCCACTATTTCCTGGATTCTCCCTGCATTGCCCCTTCAAAACTTCCTAGTTTTCTACCATCAGTGAGCAACAAGTAGTATAAATAAGGGGAATAATGAATTTGAGGTTTACTTACCCTTTCGGACCTCCTCATGGGTGTTTGAGACTCATTAATAGCTTGCTGTCCACCCAATTTTCATTCTAACAGTGACCGATCCTGGTCATCTCTCAGTTTGCACCTGATCGATGTTAGTTCCACCTAACCGACCTAATAGACATCAATTCTCACCTAACCGATGTCAGTTTCCACCTACCTGACATCACTGACTTTGGTCTCCACTAGACCGTCGTCAGTTCCTACCTGATTGACATCGGTCTCTGACTGACTGACGTCGGTGTCTGTGTTTTCTTGTGAGTGATGATTTTTACCCATGAGGTCATTTTGGATCATAACCTTGTCCAAATCAACATTGCCCTACTTAGAATTATTTATCCTCTTGAACTGATCACTGTCCATCACCTTCTCATTGAAAACCAAGGCTTTCCAATTCTTAAATGTGTCAAAAACATAAGATTTCCTCTTTATGCAATAAACCCATACCTTTCTTGTAGCATCATCAATGAAAGAAACATAACACTGTGATCCTCCAATAGAAGCTCCCTGAGCTGGTCCCCACACGTCTACATAAACAAGCTCTAACTTGTGCTTCTTCTTTGTTGATCTAGTTTCAAGAAACCTCACTTTCTTCTGTTTCCCAAAAATAAAATGCTCATAGAAATCTAGATCTATCAAATCTGAAAGCTTACCATTTGACTTAAGAACATGCATTTCCTTCTCACTCATGTGACCAAGCCTACAGAGCCACATCTTTGCATCTACATCTGAAGTAGATAAAATAGAAGGAGAATTAGTAATACAAGTAGATAGATAAAGTGTACCTACTTTCTTACCTCTAGCTAATACAAGTGCACCCTTGGAAACTTTCTAAGATTCCGCTATGAGAGTTACTGTGCAACCCTCATCACCCAACTTTCTTGCAGAAATTAGACTCCTCTTTAGGATGGGAACATGCATGACATCCTTCAACACCCATATATTTCCAGTCTCCAATTTCAGCTACACTTTTCCTTTGCCAACAATTTGACAAGGCTTACCATTCCCTAAATAAACTTTTCCAAAGTCTCCATGGACATAATCATGGAAAAATTCTCTATTTGGTGTTGCATGGAAAGAGGCACTAGTATCTAAAACCCAAGATTCTACTTTATCCAAGGAAAATATAAGAGCATCTCGTGCAACAATACCTACATCATTTGCTTCTTTATTTCCTTCATGCTGATCTTCTTTCAACCAACAATCTTTCTTTGCATGTCCTTTCTTTCCACAATTCTAGCAGGTTATTCTTCCATTTTTGGATTTGGATCTACTACCTATCTATGACCTTGATTTCCCTTGCTTGATCTTCTCTCTTTGCTTTCCCCTACTTTCAATACTTAAAGCATTTCCTGATGTTTCCCCTGTGCTTTTCCTGTAAATTTCTTCATTCAAGATTACACTAACAACATTATCAACTTTTAAGATATTTGAAGTAGACGTAGTATTACTAACTGCCATTACCAAACTATTCCAACTTTCAGGTAAAGAGCATAAGATTAAGAGAGCCTTAATTTCATCATCAAAAACTATTTTGATTGAATTTAACTGATTTACTAATCCATGGAAATCACTAAGATGACTATATACCGATCCACCTTCCTGCATTTGCAAATTAAATAATTGATTTATAAGAAATACCTTATTCAAAGCTGAGGGTTTTTCATATAAATTTTCCAAAGTATCCATTGACTCTACCATTGTCTTTGCTTGTGATAAGCTGGAAATCACAAACGATGCCAAGCTCAACCTTATAGATCGCAGAGCCTTTCGATTAAGAACATTCCATTCTTCATCTTTCATATCTGTGGGCTTCATTGAAACCCCACCCAATGGTAAGTACATATCTTTCTGACACAGATAATCTTCTATCTGTATCCTCCATAATTGATAATTCTTGCCATTGAATTTCTCCATTCTTAGTCTACTTTCTTCTGCCATTGCTTTACTCCCACTCAAATAGAAACCCCTGTGAGTGAACCTGTAATCAACAAACACTAACCCGCTCTAAAACCTAAGCTCTGATACCAATTGTTAGTTGTTAGTGTATACACAGTAGCTCTGATACCACTTTTCAAGACCTCCTTAGATCACAATTGATTACTTTTGTATAAGCAACTAAACATGGAATTAAACCAAAAGTAATGAGTAACTAGAAATCAAAAACAACAAAGAATATGAGATACGAGAAACAATACAATCTGTATTAAACTCTTCCAAAAGGAAATACAATGGAGAAACCTCTCTCTCCTCACACCTTGTAGATGTATAGTATTTCTCCCTCAAGAGTTCTCTCTCTCTCAATCAATCACAACCAACTCAACACTGAGTTGTTCCCTCTAGTGACAATCAACTCAACCGTTGTTGCCTACTCTCACAACATATCTTGATCTTGCACCTTACAAATCTAATTGAACTTGCTTACTCTTGTGTTATAGATCTTCTTGATCTTGCTACCCTGTAGATCAACTGATCTTGCTCTTCTACACAAATTACAATATAGCCCCATGGGTCTCTTAAATAGAACCCAAACCAAACAATAATTAGAAATGCAGACTCAAGACTAAAATTAGTCTTTACATGCAAACTAACTATTCATCTAAAATTAGAATAGTTTTGGAAACACAGGTGACCGATGTCAGTTCCTGTCTGACCGATGCCGGTTACTGTGTAGTTGAAGATAACTGATGTCAGTCGACCCATCACCGATGTCGGTTGGCTCTGACCAATGTCAGTTACTGTGTAACCCAACAACCTCCACATTTGCACATTCAGTGAAGCTTTTAGCTCCACAACTCAACATAAATGCATTGTATTACACTTACACATGATGACACATTACATACTAATGAAAAGATAAAATCTTCTCCTACTCTCTCTCTTAGAGAGCATGCGAATGATACTTATTCTACTCTTACTTCTACAAGTGAATTAATATCTAATTTTAATAAACCTTGGGATAATGATGATTACTATTATTATGTTGAAGAAGACATGGAGTTTACACCTTCTAGTTATCCTCTTAATTCACCTATTTATCTTATTCAAAAAAATGCTATGTCACATGTAAAAACACACACACACACACACACTCTCTCTCTCTCTCTTCTTATGTTCATAGTTTATATAACTTACATTCACATGATAATAAAGTAACTTCTGATAAATTAACATGTGATGTTTTTTTTACAAATCAACAAAATAAGAGACACCATTAAATCTCCCTCAACCCTCCTTAATATAGTAGAACTTGTTTCTCATCCTAACCTAGATGAGGGTGATAGTTCATTTCCTCTAATTAGGTCCCAACTATCACACCTCCAAAGATTACATAAAGTAAACCAATCCTTCCTAAAAAAGGTTCCTAATGTAATATACCAATGGCTAAGATAAATAACAAAATCCAAAAGTTAAATGAACCCCTTGATGATGATAATATACCTTCACAAGTGGTAATTTCCTTGATACATGTCATGGGTGCTTTACAACAACAAGTACAATATATCATATTGGAGAATAAAACATGGTGTTCATGGGCTGATGCCAATGTTATCCATGGAAACCCTATTCCACTCAAAATCTTCACTACAAGCCTGCCACCCAACTTTTAGATACTAGTTTTACCTATATTTGATGGGCATAGAGACCCATACTTGCATCTTTAGGCTTATGAGAAAGCCATGGCACATGTCACCAACAAGTTTACTCTACTATAATTATTTCTAAGGTCCCTATATGGGGAAGTAATAAATTGGTTCCAATATACAATCCCTAGTGGGTCACTACATACATATGAGGAGTTATAAGTAGTCTTTCCCAGGCACTACATATAAAATAAGGGACCTTAAGTCACACATGAGAGGTTACCCTCATTACACTAGGGTGAGATAGAACCAACAACTGAATATATTCTAAGATTTAAATCATGTTTGCATTAGTTAATTTACTAGCTGATAGATTTAGAGGTACAATACATCTTTACTAGAGGTCTCATTTTTCCTCTTAAGGATAAATTATTAAATCAGACATCAAAATTATTTTAGCATCTATGTAAAACAACTATATAATTATAGGTAGAATTGGGACTAGTGGTTACACATTTAGAGGCATATTTGGATGTAGGTTTCTCAGATCCCCAATCATCTAACATGGCATAATAACCTACTTGATTTCTAATTAAGAAATAGTGGAATAGAAAAAACAAATAAAGATACTCAACAAGGGCCAAGAGCCACTTCACAGAGCACCTCTTATAATGAGTAGATCGCATAACATACATAGAGGGGTTATACAATTTTCAGATAGGGATAGGCCTCATATATATTGTTTACATTATTAGACAAGGAGATGATCACACTTCCTCCTAGTAATCATCATCTAACACAACATTTGCATTAGGTACAAAATAAGCCATATTACAATTTTCATAAGATAAATAGACATTCAAAAAATCATTGTTATGCACTCTGAGACTGCATTGGCTAATATGTCAATTAAAACATTATAACATTCACACAAGGGGCACCAAAATCTCAATCTCCACAATCTCCTAAATCACACTTCTATATGATAATTATCTTGGGATGTTCCCTTTGATGAGCCATTGGTTACTCATCATATGAGCCATGTGGTTTGTAGGACACATATTTTTTGAGTGATCTTGTGCACCATGGATTCAATAGAGTTGGTAGCTAGTTCATAGAGTTCAGAGTATAACATCAATTCACACACTAATTAAGATATTTGAAAATAACCACAAGGATCAAAACATAACTTTGGTTCACATGCCAATCAAGATATTTAGAAATAATTATAGAGATTAGAACATAACATTAGTTCCCACACCAATCGAGATATTTGTTAAAAACTATAGAGATCAGAGCATAAAATCAATTCACACAATAATCAAGATATTTGGAAACAACTATAGGGACCAGAGCATAAAATAAATTCACACACCAATAAATATATTTGGAAAAAACTATAGAGATCAAAGTGTTGACGCAGTGGATTGCACCTTGGACAGGAGATCAAGCTCCTGCCTTCCACACGCAACAGTGGAAACTCCCCTCTTACCTGTGGGCCTAGAAAAATTGGGGGGAGAGTTTCTAGATAAGGGATAGCTCCCTCTGATGTATCTTTTAGGTCCTGGATTCCCTACTGCTAACAAATAAATGAAAAAAGGGGGGGTTGAAAAGGGAGAAAGATGCTAAAAATAGAACCTAAACCTACACTAAAAGGTGATACACCAAAAAAGTTTGATCCACTCAGCTTGAACACACATTTTTCACCAAGAAGAAGCCATTATACACTTCATCTGATGTGGGAAACTCTTCTGTATCAGTGAGTCAGGGGTCCGTAGAGATACAGGGAGGAAGAACTATCAAAGGTGTTTTGAGACACACTTTGGCAGCCTATTCACATGCACCTATATTCCTACTATAGGCACTTCTGGCAGACCTATAGAAGAAGAAACTTCACAATGCACTAGACATGTTGGAAACATTCTGTGAAAAGCATAAAAGAAAATGACTTAACACAAAAGAAAACATAGACATATACGTGAGTGCAAGTTCAAATGGAGGTAAAAATTGCTAAGTCTTGATTCAAGGTAAAATCTGGCAGAGTTCTGCCTTACAAACCCAGAGATTTTTTGGGCAGAGCTTTACCTTATAGGCTAAGATAGATCCTTTCTCAAAATGAGAAGTTTAGCATATATAGAAAAAGGAAGAAGTAAAGGTGCCCCTTTGGAAAAGACTTTTGGTGCCCTTTGATAAGTGGCCCATGTGCATGAGAGCATCGAGAAGAGGAATCCACTTGATAGATAATGCTATGTCAGCTCCTACTTTGACTTTGGCATTTAAAAATTAATGTAAAAGCATGGGCCATGCCTCTTTTTTGTGAATAGACTGCTTCTTTCAGATATTCACACAGTTTGTCTGCTCATAAATGCAAAGTGGAGAAAACAAGCCACGCCACTTACTGTTTGCATCATTTGATGACCACTTGGCAAGCACTGCTCCAACTGCAAGAGTAAATCCTTGAGTTGACACCTCTCTACCACCTAGACTATTTTGTCTACTTTTACACTTTGTCTCTTCCTAGTTTTGTCTTCTCTATCTCCTTCAGCCCTTGGGGCTATCTTCTTGGCAGGTTGCTAAGTTCCTTGGGCTCTTCTTTAAGCTTTTCAAAATCAATGGCTATTTTATGAGCCTTAAATTTTATGTTTGTGCACTTGTCACTGTGTTTGAACTTCCAATGGCTAGTTCACTATGCTTGATTTTGATGTCTTCGGGCCTGTCACCCCTTGGAATTTCTTTAGATTTTCCTTTCTTTTGGCTTCTTGTTGCTCCCTTTCCTTCAAGATTTTACTTTAGACCCTCCCAAAGGGAGGGGGTTCCTTCAACTTTGGATAAGTGCCTTTCTTTTGGTAGCTAAGAGTCCCCTGCAAGGGCACCTACCCTTCGAGATCCTTCAACGGCCTTTTCCCTTAGGCTATTTTCCCATGGACTTTCTCTTGGCTATTTTTCCCGCAGACAAAAATTCTACAAGAATTGTCTCACGCATTCCTCTTGAATTTCTTCAAACTTTTTTATTCAAAGGAATTCCTTCAGACAAAAGTCTAAAAGAAATCATTCTTGCCTTTGCCTTATCTTTTTTGCAGTGAGATTTTCTTTCAAAGAATTTCTTTAGATAAAAAGTCCAAAGGGATTCCTTTAAACATTTTGTCCGAAGAAATTCTCTTCTTTGCCTTAAAATTTTTTTTGAAGGAAACTTACCTTTTTAGATTTCTCTTTAGCCTCTTTGAAAATGTTCCCTGCCCTCCACAAGGGCACTTAATCTAGAACTACCCTCCACAAGGGCACTTGGAATGGTCCATTTTGCGCCCAAGTGGGAACTTGTCTCATTTGAACCGAGCCATTGAAACAAGCTATTAAAGCAAGCTGCTGAACCAATTGAATCTAAGCCAATTGAACTGAATGGTTCAATGGTCTGAAGAAACTTTGTAGAAGTCCCTTTCATTCCTTGAACTAGTTCTTCATCTGCCAAAAGAATTTCTTGCAGAGTTCATAGTTCTTTTCTGTAGAGTCTGTAGAAACACCTGTGGAGTTCGTATAAACACTTGTAGAGTCCGTAGAAACTTCCTGTAGAGTTCGTAGAAATGAGACTTGTGCAAAGAATCAAATTTTGGACTGGTTTAAAATAGTAGGGGAAAAAAAGGGGGGACCAATTTTGGCCTGCAAGACCAAAATGGTCAAAAAATTGGTGACTCCCAGGGGAATCATGCCTGCTATGCTTAGAAACCAATTGCCTTAAAATCCATTGGGCATGGAGTTAGAATGTAGCTTTGAAGAAAGGTTAACAATAGCCTTGAGGTTAACAACAACCTTGAGAGATCCTAGAAAACACACACAAAGCTAAAAATGCTACTTGTGCAAACTGCACTTAGGGAAAGCAAGAAAAGAAACTGAAAGCAAACTACTATGTACAGCTAACCAGGTATATTTGCCTCCCTCCTGGATCAAAGGGAAAATTTCTTAAGTTCCCTTCCTAGCTAAGAAACTTATGGTGCCAGACAAGTGGCTAAATGGAATGGAGACTTGGTGACCTGCTCCTCTTACCTACCACCTTGATTGGCTTGCTTCTGAGTGGTTCAGAATCAAACATGCTCCCAACATATATGTAATTTTCTTGTCCTTAGAAGCTTGTCAAATGCTAGTCCTTCATGCTGGTGCATTTCACTAAGAAATCAATGGCTATTGGCTCATCACCATAAGCCCTTTGTTGTGCATGGTCCCTTTGCAATGCATCATGAATTAGGTCGTCTCCTTCTACCTCATTAAAGACTCTATCAGACTCATTCTCTGCTTCCTCTTGGCCGTCTTGAAGAAGGGTGACTATTTTGATGTCTGAAATGGAATCACAAATTGATTGCTTATACCACATAACATCACCTCTTTGTTTAAAACTCCCTTCTTCAAGGTTTTCCTCAAGAGAGACCAACCTCTCCTTTTCTTGCTCAAGGATCAAGGTCTCTAGTTGTTCAAAGACATTCTCTTGATCCTCCTCCAACTCTAGCTCCATGGCATGGTCATCTTCCTCATTGAAGAAATAAGGAAGTTCATCGAACAAGGGGGGAGAGAGCTCACCATGTTTATGTTCCTCCTCATATTGCTAGAACATCCACATGTATGCGTGACTTGAGTCTTCTCCATTACTGATGATGTCTTCAAAAGAAGCCTCCATGATGATTTCATCTTCTTTGACATCCATGATAGCCTCTTGAGAAACTACATATTAGATATTCTACTCCTCACTCACCTCCTACAAAATAGGTTCCTCTTTGAGAAGGGGTGAAGTGGAAAAACCATGTGGAAGAGGAGGTAGTCCTTGAGATAAAATTGAATGATTCTCCTCCTTCCATTTGTCCAACACTTCATCTATATCAGGTGTGTCCTAATATCTCTCATGGAGGTGTGTAGATGGGGTGTGTTCAGACATGTCCATCACATGTTGGTTGAGGAATCTTGCTCTGGATTCCAACTCTATAATTCTCCTAGCTATATGTTCCTAGAAAAGCCTTTCCTAGAGGTCATAAGCATCATCATGAGCAGAAGCAGCCTCAACTTCTTCAAGGTTTTGAGTAAAACCTTTTTCTTCCTCTTCCTTCCTACCCCATGATTCCATTGTTTGCTTCCAACTCATGATCTTGGGATTGGAACTTTTCCCTTGTGAATAGGGAGTAAATTTATCCTCTCCAAGGTCCTGGGCTGGTTCATGACTTTCCTTCTTCCAACTTGGAATTTGGAGATCATGTTGAAAGACTTGAGGAGGTTGGGGAAGATCTAGGAGGGTCTCCTCATGTACAGGAAGAGCTGTTTGAAGAGAGGCATGCTAGAAAGCTAGGCACATGAGATTAAGAGCAGGATCGATTGATGCATCGAATGAGCTAGAATGAGTAAGTGCTATCTAATAGAAAGGATTTGGTGCACAAGAGGGGGATTTATTTAGAATAGGAGGGGGTGCACAAGGCTAGCTGCTTTGCATGAATGGATTCTTCCATTTTACTACCTCTTCCTCCATGGATTGCAAGGCCTGAGCTTGCCTGAACAAACACTCCTCTTTATACATCAGCTCCTACTGATATCCATACTGCTCATCTAATCTGTCAATCTCCATCACCTGCTTTTCAAACTCTAGTGCTACTTCCCTTATCATTGAAGGGAAACTAGGAGAGCTGCTTGGGGTGATTCCATAAAAAACTTGAGCTTGATCAAAGTTATATGAAGGAAAACAAGGCCCATGATTTTGGGTAAAGGGATTATACATATAAAAAATGAGATTTCTTGATGGCACCTGGACTACTTAACCAGCTGATTCAACTTAGAGTCACCATTGGTGTTGATGCAAAAGCCTCTAAAGGCTGGTTGGTTGAAGAACACACCAAAAATTCTTCAACTCTTTGGACCAAACTTATCCTAGTTGGTCCCACTGAGCGTGCCAAAAATTGTTGACGCAGTGGATTACACCCTGGACAGGAGACCGAGCTCCTTCCTTCCACACACAACAATGAAAACTCCCCTCTTGCATGTGGGCCTAGCAAAACTAGGGGGAGAGTCTCTAGATAAGGGCTAGCTCCCTCTAATGTATCTTTTAGGTCTTGGATTTCCTACTGCTAACAAATAAATGAAAAAAGGGGGGGTTGAAAAGGGAGAAAGATGCTGAAAATAGAACCTAAACCTACACTAAAAGGTGATACACCAAAAAAGTTTGATCCACTCAGCCCAAACATACACTTTTCACCAAGAAGAAGCCATATACACTTCATCTGATGTGGGAAACTATTTTGTATCAGTGAGTCTGGGGTCCATAGAGATATAGGGAGGAATAACTATCAAAGGTGTTCTGAGACACACTTTGGTAGCCTATTCACATGCGCCTATATTCCTGTTGTAGACACTTCTAGCAGACCTGTAGAAGAAGAAACTTCACAATGCACTAGACATTCTAGAAACGTTCTATGAAAAGCATTAAAGAAAATGACTTACTCAAAATAAAACATAGACATATATGTGAGTGCAAGTTCAAATGGAGGTAAAAATTGCTAAGTCTTGATTCAAGGTAAAATCTGGTAGAGTTCTACCTTACAAACCCAAAGATTTTTTGGGCAGAGCTTTGCCTTACAAGCTAAGATAGATCCTTTCTCAAAATGAGAAGTTTACAATATATATATAAAGAGGAGAAGAAGTAAAGGTGCCCCTTTGGAAAAGAATTTTGGTGCCCTTTGACAAGTGGCCCATGTACATTGAGAGCATTGGGAAGAAGAATCCGCTTGATAGATAATGCTGTGTCAGCTCTTGCTTTGACTTTGGCATTCAAACATTAATGTGAAAGCATGGGCTATGCCTCTTTTCTATGAATAGACTACTTCCTTCAGATATTCATGTGGTTTGTCTGGTCATAAATGCAAAGTGGATAAAATAGGCTGTGTCGCTTACTATTTGCACCATTTGATGACCGCTTGGAAAGCACTGTTCGAACTACAAGAGTAAATCCTTGAGTCGACACCTCTCTACCACCTAGACTATTTTTTCCACTTCTGCACTTTGTCTCTTCCTGGTTTTGTCTTCTCTGTCTCCTTTAGCCCTCAGGGCTATCTTCTTGGTGGGTCGCTGAGTTCCTTGGGCTCTTCTTTAAGCTTTTCAAAATCAACAGCTATTTCATGAGCCTTAAATTTGATGTTTGTGCACCCGTCACTACCTTTTCACTTTTAACAGCTAGTTCACCATGCTTGATTTTGACGTCTTCAGGCCCATTACCCCTTGGAATTTCTTTGGCTTTTCCTTTCCTTTAGCTTCTTGTTGCTCCCTATCCTTCGGGCTTTTGCTTTGGACCCTCCCAAAGGGAGGGGGTCCCTTTGGCTTTGGAGAAGTGCCTTTCTTTTGGTAGATGAGAGTCCCCTACAAGGGCCCCTGCCCTTTGGGATCCTTCCGTGGCCTTTTCCCTTTGTCTGTTTTCCCACAGACTTTCTCTTGGCTACTTTTCCTGTGGACAAAAAGTTTGCAAGAATTGTCTCGCTCGTTCCTCCCAAATTTCTTCAAACTTTTTTATCTGAAGGAATTCCTTCAGACAAAATTCTGAAAGAAATCATTCTCGCCTTTGCCTTGTCTATTCTACGATGGGATTTTCTTCTGAAGAATTTCTTTAGATAAAAAGGCTGAAGGGATTCCTTTAGACATTTTGTTCAAAGAAATTCTCTTCTTTGCCTTAAACAAATTTCCAAAGGAAACTTACCTTTTCAGCTTCTCTTTGGCCTCTTTGCAAATGTTCCCTACCCTCTGCAAGGGCACTTGAGTCTAGAATTGCCCTCCACAAGGGCACTTGGAATGGTCCATTTTGCGCCTAAGTGGGAACTTGTCTCATCTAAATCGATTCGTTGAAACAAGCCATTGAAGCAAGCTACTGAACCAATTAAATCTAAGCCAATTGAATTGAATGGTTCAATGGTTGAAGAAACTTTGTAGAATCCCCTTTCATTCCTTGAACTGGTTCTTCATCTGCCAAAAGACTTTCTTGCAGAGTCCATAGTTCTTTTCTACAGAGTCCGTAGAAACACCTGTGAAGTTTGTAAAAACACCTGCAGAGTCTGTAGAAACTTCCTGCAGAGTCCGTAGAAATGAGACTTGTGCAAAGAATCAAATTTTGGATTGGTTCAGAACAACAGGGGAAAAAAGGGGGGACCAATTTTTTCCTGTAGGACCAAAATGGTCAACACAAAGCATAACATCATTTCACATACTGATCAAGATATTTGGAAATAACCATAGTGATCAAAGCATAACTTTAATTTGCAAACCAATCAAGATATTTACAAGAGATCACAAACATCAGAACATAGTTTACATACCAATCAAGATATCTACTAGAGATTATAGAGCTCAAAATATAGTTTTAGTACAATAACCAATCAAGCTTTTTACTATAGAGTTAATACACCTATCTACTAGTAGGGTATAATACATAGTTTTAATTTTAGAGTCCACTTCTGCACTATCACAACATGAAAAATATGGTCTTTGGTTCACCATGCCATCTGGGTTTAGATATTGCATATCATAGTCACATGATTTACACACATATATCTTATGAAACATTTGCAAAACCTATACCAATAAATAACATTCTTAATCCACTACACATGTATACTTAAACATTTTTAAATAGATAAGTTTTTTACCATTACTTAGACAAATACTAGATATCAATATCACCATTTAACATTATCAAAATAATTAAACACATGTAAACATGCATAATATAGCCAAATCAAGATACCAATATACATACTATCCATAAAATAACAAACATCCATATATATAACTTAGAGCATAGTTTTAATATAAGTATAATACATCACTCAATAATATTAACATGACCACTAAGACCAGTACCCGTACTCTCACTCTTAGACATATCCATGTTAAAAATGGAGGCTCCACTCTCCTTCTATGACCTTAATCAATGACAATGTGTACTCTCTCTCTCATGATACATACCCAACTTGACCATAAGCTTTGCATGCTCTCACTATAGATATATGTGATCATCCAATATTTGACTATTATCCTAATCTGGAGTATCAAATGCAGACATGGTCCATCTATACAACTCTATGCATGCCTTGTATATGCCCATAACTACTCATCTATATGCCATAATAATTATCATACTCAATCAAATAAATGGGCATGAAAATCAGTAACATAATTGGCCCTCTCCACTAATCCATCCTCTATAACATCATCAAGAATATGCATGCTAGTATGCATAGTTCTTACTCGATGGTAGTCTCCAAATATTCATCATCATGTGAACTTGCACATAACCATGCAATGCATCAAATTCTTAACCAAGTCAATGAGTAACCAAATACATAGAATGTACAAACATACAAGAACAACTTACCATTAGCAACCCTAAGGGGATCCACATCCAATACATCCTCTAAAATAATCCCACCTCTAAAAAATAGAGGTACCCATCTATGATATCTCCACCAGATTATATAGGCATCCATGACTCCTAAATCATCCACATTTGGTATGTAAATAACTAGATCCCACTTTGTCAATAGAATTAGTGCTAACTCTGTAGCTGATGGCCTAGGCATACTACCTAGCCTCACTAGAGCCTAAGAACTCCTCAACCATAGCATTGGTAATAAGGGCACATCCTAAGTAACATTGAATTATTGTGTCACTACTCATACTAGAACCTTTCATATACATTAACCCAAAGGTCATGTATCCAATAACTCACTCAAACCTATCTAAGCTAAACATAGTCCTCAAGTCATCCCCCATAACCCCTCTAGGTCCCGTAGATAATATCTTTGACTATCAAACTATCTATCAAATGATAAAAATGCATTATGTTCCTCCTAGGCATGTGTGTCATCCCAGTCCACCTATTTGTAAATGATTATGGGTGGGACCAATCACTTTGTAAAGGCAACAATGACCTACTAACTATTATATGCTCATATGATTAATAATGTAATAGTGTGGAGGATCCAATACCTCTGACACACATGTCCTACATAAAATGATATATATCATGTTATAAGTAGGCTAAAATAGTGTGACCCCATGAGTATATGGTATCATGTTCCTCTATATCCTACACTATCTCATGCATCCTATAGGAGATCGATACCCTACTCTCATCTACCACCACAAAATAAGCCAATAATATCATAAGAACTTTCAAAACTATGAAACATCTACCATGACAATCAGTGACAATAATATATCACTATGACTCCCTATACGATGAGTCCCTATGGTCATAGTAGAAAAATACATAACAAATTATTTTATAGCTTGATCATCAATATCCTCTTGTAATATGACTCTCTACCCAGAAATAGGTAACCACAAGATCCTATACACATCCTTTAGGGTGATAGTCATCTCCCTAATAGGTAACTACAATGTGTAAGTATCAGCATCCCACCTCTCATGTAGTGCAATCATCATGTGTTTATCATAGGGAATTGGATCCAGGGATGCCACATGATTTAGACCCATTCTCTTTAGCATGGACATCTTTGTGTCTGTCAGGGGTAGACCTTATAAGGTCTCTATCATCCAACTAGTTTAGAACTCTCTCATACACATATTAAACTATATAAATATAACTAAATTTGACATTAACAATGATAACTATAAGAGCAATATACAACAACAAGGGTAAAAAAACTAGTCAACAATAATAAACATCACAAACTAGGCCTATTGGACACTAGCACTGCATACATGATAATAGCATTAGTTAATAGCACCATATCTAAGACACTAGCACTAGGCCTTGGATAGTAGTGCTAATATCAAGATAGAAGTGCCATATTTCTAAAAATAGGCCCTAAACTACTAGATTTATAATAAAAATAGTGAAAATTGCACTACAAATAATAAAAATAGGAAAAAGTATGGGCTCCTTACCAGGGTAACTGCCTCCTCAACTTGTTCACTCATAAGAAAAAGGAGACACATCTTATATTGCATGAGGGATTAATTCTAATGATTGAAGGCTACTACAAGAACAAGGCCATTGCAATGAATCCTTATTCGGGTAAAAACATGGACCTACAGAGCAACAAGAATGAAATCGCAAAAAGGAAAGAAAAAGCTAAATTCAAATCCCCCAGTTTCAAAAACTAGCTTACCGATGAGGAAACAGAATGGGAAAGTAATGAAAATTCTGGGGAGGAGCGTGAGGAGGAAGAGGAAGGCACAGAAAGCAGGCAATCAAGTTCCAGTGAGGAAGAAGAAGTTCAAGACAAGATTGAGAAAGGAGTCACTACAAAGGAAAAATTCGAAAATAGTAACCATGAATCTGAGGAAAACTAGCAAGTGTTTGAGGAAACTGATAAAGATCTGGATGATCCTTCTAAGGACCCTATTTTGATAATTGAGAGGGAAAATCTAGTTCAGGTCGTCAACCAATTAACGAAAATGGAAGCTCAAGTTAAGGATGTTAGTAACCAAAATGAAAGCCCTACTGAAACTAAGGAACATAAATGAAAGGAAAGGGAGGATCACATTGAAGAAACTGGAAACAGTCCAAAAAAGACCACAGAAGATTGGAGTGATAAAAGGCAAAATGATGGAAGGTACTCACCTAAGAGACTGGCCAATTGTAAAGAAGATGTTATCCTTCAATTTGATTTATGGATGCATAAGGAGATAATGGAACTCAACAGGAAAATGGAAATAATGGAAGGCAATCAGGAGGCAGTTTGGAACAAAATCAATAACATGGAAAAGTAAATGAGGGATATTCCCATCAAACTCAAAGACTATGAGAACAACTTAAGGGAACTCATCAAGGAAAGTCAAAAGAAGATGGAGGAGATTACATCTACCATTTGTGCTGCTACTGTAAACATTGGTAAAAGAGCAAATGAGGAAATCAAACCCTTAGAGGGGCCTAGCAAAAGAACTAGACAAAGCTCAAGAAAGAAAGCAATGCAAGAGCAAGCTATGTCGGAGGCTATTGCCATTCAGGACACTGCTGTGAAAGGTAAGGAAGCAGTGAAGATGATTTTGGAACTAGAAGAATAGATCCTGGTTCCTTATGTTGGTTATGTTATATGGTCTCGTTACCTGGTATTTTGTTTTCTCTTTACTATGGAGTTTACAGGTCTCTGTAAAACCTGGGGTCTATCTTTTGAATTTCTTATCTGGTGGTTTCAGGTCCATGTAAAACCTGATTTTGAAACTTCTTATAGTAGTTTTTAGGCTTTGCCTATGGTCGTTACTATTTTATCCTGCTCCCTTTATTTTTGGGTTTTGGGGTCCCTTCAAAACCTGTTTTTACCTTAATCTAAAACTGCCTCCTCAACCTAGATAAGCACCTCCACCTCCTCATATTGGGTCAAAGTCACTCCTCATCTCCTTGGCATATTCTCTAGCCCAGACAAGAATAAATATCAAATCAAATTATTCAAATGTTAAACTAATAAAATGACCTATTTAAGTCACATTTATCAAATTCCATCTTGCTAAGGTTGATCTTGCATGCCAATCTCACCAACTAATACCAACTTCTTGTCAATGTGATATCTAGAGAATCGTAACTCCTATTTGTGAGCTATTTCTTTCATGTGGGACTTGACCTCAATGTGCCTCACCTTATATTGGTTAAACCAATATCCTGATCACTTTAAACTTTGTAAAATGATAAAAATGATATTACCATAATAAACTCAATATAGATAAAACATTTATCCCACTATAAATTTCAATAATTAACTCCATCACAATAAACAAAATATTCAAACTTAAAACAACATCACACCCACTAATTAATCGCAACACATCCGATCATTACCACTTTTAGTCAGATACCCTCACCTCAGTCCTAACTCTCTCACCAAAAGGGGGGAAAATACACACATTTATTCAAATACAAATATTTAGATGCAAAGGTCTACTCAGATACAAATGTTCAAACACATAAGTTTACTCAGATATAGATATTCATGCACACATGTCTACTCACATACAAATATTCAAACACATAGGTTCACTTAGGTATAGATATTTTGACACATAAGTTTACTCAGATACATATATGTAGATGCATAGGTCTACTTAGATATATATATTCAGACACATAGGTCTACTCAAATACAAATATTAAGACATATATGTCTACTTAGATACAAATATTTAGACACATAGGTCTACTCAAAAAAAAAAATTTAGACATACAAGTCTATTTAGATATATATTTTGACTCAGATATATAGGTTTATGTAGATATATAGTTTGACTCAGAGATACATATATTATATAGATATTCAGATACATAGGTTCATATAGGTATATAATTCACATAGATATATAGGTTCATGTAGATATACAATTCACACATATATACATGTTCACTTAGATATACATATGTTCAACATTAATTAGATATCAAGATTAGGGGTATGATGTAAATCACACATCTCTGATCTCTATTTTTAGATTATCAAGTTACACTCAATATTACCACCAAGATGTCACCAGGTTTTCACCATTTTGGGTCACATGATTGTCTATAGTAGTTGATCCATATCCTTCCACCATACCTAATTTACATAATCAGATTCAATACACACATCAAAGTAGGGTCAAACAAGCCTTGTTTCTCCACATATTCAATTTACATACTCAAATTTAGTACACAAATCAGAGTGGGGGAAACTAGGCCTTGTTTATATGCATATTCAGTTTACATATTCATATTCAATCTAGATATCAAGGTGGGGGAAAAATAGGGTTTTATTCCTCATGATTTAATGCACTATTTAGATTCAGTATAGTAGACATCCACATTATGGAGTTCCTCTTCACATATTTCATTCCAGCTCCTGACCATTTCTGTGAATGACAAGTGAGTCAGGCCCAAAGCACATCCACATAGGTAAGTACAGGTATGCATTCCTCTTTTTATTTTACTCTAGTACTTTCATTTCATTGCATTACTAAAATAAAATGGGGGTAAATGTATACATCCTAATTTGGTCAAGCAACCACAAGTACTATGTCTTTTGTTGTTCTTTTACATGAAGGTCTTAGTGATGAATACAATCTTTATTTATATGGTCATTTTGGGTCTTTTGATATTTATTATGCCTTATCTTCCTTATTTATTATACCCTTAGTGGTCCCAAGTCACTCCCTCCCAGTCATAGGGGCCCTTAGCCTATCATGTTTGGTCTTAGATATATATTTTAGGCCTCAGGACACTAACACCATTTTTAGGATAGTAGCGCCATGTGGTGCTAGTGTCCAATTATGGCTCTAGTGTCTAACAATCATTTTATCTTGTGTTTGGGTCCTAACCCTACCTTAAGCCTTCTCTTATGTTTTTTATCCCTCTTTTATAACTTGTCAGCCAGTGAACAAGGTCTTAGGTTCAAATCAAAGTTCCTTCTATATAAAGAGTCTCACAAGGGATTTTGATTTTTACACTTACTATTTTGGCACATAATTACATAAAATCAATTAACACTATAACTCAATACTCTATATATTACTTAGCTATCACATCTAAACATTTCATGTTTGATCAAATAAGGGCTTAATCAAAAGTCATTCTAGTATATTGTGCATGTTAATTATGCACATTCCCTAAGGGAGAACTACATGCACTTTGAGGCCCCTAGCATTGGGGTTAATATAAGCAATGACAATAGGGGTTCTACTCTGCATGATTGTAATATCCATAACCTAGTTTTTTGCTTCTTTTTACATTTTATCTGATTGTTTTTTCATGTGTACAAGTACTCATTAGGGTTTTGGAAGATATTCAACTAAAATAATGACATAGGCAAACTCTTAAAAGCTATAGAACCAACTACAAGTCCCCCAAAACCTCTCACAACTTTCCTAAAAGTTTTAGATATCTCCTCTCAGAGGGACACTAGTACCATAATTGGAAACTAGTGCCATATAATGTTACTATCCACATAAGGGCACTACTATTCAGGACTAGATTCTAGCTACAACCACAAAATAGAAGGTGTTTTGATATTTTTCTATCCTATTTTAGCCTCTTGATCCACATAGATACTTGTTTTATTCTAGATTAGTGCTCTTTCTCTCTATTTTTACTATTTTGGGAAAGGTTTGTCAAATTAGTTATTTCCAATTTTCATTCTAGATTATTGTTATACTCAGCCCTTTAAAAACATATGATTTACACCAACTAAGTCCTAAAAGGTTAAAACAATCGATTTCAATCTAAATAAGCTAATTTTATAATTTTGAATACATCTCGAGTAAATTATTTTGATAAATCTATTTGTAATATTTGTTTGAATTTTCCCTCTATACCCAACCCCTTTGATAACCTAGGATTTACATGTCTAAGTCTTAAATAGTTAAAACAATAAGAAATGTGTAACTATCAAGGCATGTGTAAGTAATATAGGTGGTTAAACATGATACAAATGTCATAGAAAGATATAATCTATAATATTAAAACTTTCGGATCAAGATACCCCTAGGGACACTAGGTAGAGGGAAAACCAACATCTATATATCCATGTATAACTTGTATATCTTACATAGCACTCAGATACCATGAAATGCATGTGTGTATACATATAATGTGTCATCTACCAAAAATTTAATAAATAAAATATGTAAATGGTGTAAACTAACAATCATGTCATGCTCATGTCTAGATTTTAAATTTTTTGAATAGTTAAACATTTTTTTTGCTTGTATTGATTTTGTTCTTTTTTTAGAATATTGGAATCACGTAAAAACTACTTAATAATGATTCAAGGGGAGGGACATGGAAAGTGCCTACATCATATTTTGAATAAATATTTACTAATTTGTTTGCTTATTCTATAGAAACTTCCTCTCGTGAAATGGTAAAAATCACACACTCATGCTCAAATGCAACATAGTCATGATCTTTATCTAATATTTCCTCCATTGCTCTCAGTCATGATCATCCTAATTTTTAATTATATTTATCTAAGGTAGGTTTAATGTAAAATATAATGGAAAATATTTTGAGCCCAAGTATTATTGGAAAATCAATGGATGCAATGCAACACTAAGGTCCCATATTATTACCTGAGTTGTAGTTATCATACCCAATAAATTGGAGAAATATCATGCTACATATATTGGATTTATGAAAATATGCAATCTCAACATTAGTACATTTTTTTCCATCGATGTGAGGAACTAAGAATCAAAATCTCTATATATGAGGAACACTTTGTGGTTGTCTCCTTTGGAACCATTATTGTGACATCAACCTTTTAAAGTATATATTACTTTTGAATGTCCTTTGCAAGGAACCCTTTATTAAGGGTGCTTTCTTATTTATCTTGACTTTGTTTTTGTAACTTCTTATTTAGTGCTTGTTCTTTGTAGTCACACAAATTTGATCATGAATACTTGATAATGTTAATTTTAAATCCATTTCATGTTATTAGACTTGAGCACTTAATCTAGACCCATTTCACCATCTCACCCTCTCCTAAACACCTTGATGGACCTATTTATTTTCTAAATTTCAATATGAAACCTAAAAAAATGTTCTAACAGATAAAAACCCCTCTAAGCATTTGTATAAAATCCCTTGACCTAAAATTTGCATGTTTTTTTTTTAAGGATAAAAACATCTAGTAGGGACAATAATGGCATATGTTTTTGTCCCCCTATGGAATGTTTTTATCTTTCTCCTTTTTAATAGTCAGTTTTAAAATTTGGACCCTCTCTTACAGTTTGGTCTATGTTTTTAGGATAGGTAGTGTGAGGTTTCCTCCTTTTAAATTATTATTAAGTCACTCTCAAGTCACCTATTCTACCACTTGGTGATTTCAATACATAGGCATACTTACATTATAACACACTACGCAAAACCTCTCAATTCTTCCCAATTCTATTTCTAAGTATTTCAAGCAATCCTCATCCAAATCAAAATTCTAATTTATCTAATCTAAAGTAAATCATGACCAGTTATTTAAGCCAACTCTAGATGAATTCATGTAGTCAAAAGAGTAAAATTGCACAAATCACTTTAAGTGGGAGAACTATGTGGTCTTGAATTCCCTCTTCAAAGTATTGGATACACATGTAACATTTAGTCATCAAAGGGGTGATTGGGGTTAGCTCATCCCATTACAATCCCCTTTTTTATATTTACATGATTTCAATCATTACAAGACCTATCAGGGTTTTAACCTTGAAGAAGTTATTTGCAAGTCTTTTTCACACATCCTAAGATAAATTTTTTGCATACAAACATAATTCAAGTTATTTCAAACGATCAATATGAGTTTATTATTTTTCAATAAAATACATGATCGACCAACTTAAGATAATAGTGGTAATAGATTATGTTGCAAGTTATACAATCTTGTACTTCTTTAGTTTTAATTCTAGGACATGATATTTGTAGATCTAGTCCTTGTTTATCATTTTAGATTTATGTGAATTTCACACAATTAGATCTCAGGCAAAAATAATTAAGTTTGTCATTTCATTTCAAAATTAGTCTTCTTTCAATCAATTGTACTTTTTAAAATTCAATCTTTTACTTTAATTTTGCTTGTCAAAAATTCATTTACAACATTCTACATTATTCCATTTAGTTTATCTGGATTAGGATTAATTACCATATTCATTCAAATTTCATTAAAATACTACTTTAGTAACTTTTATTTTTCAAAATTTTATCTTTATAATTGTTCTTTATGTAACCTTTATTTTTCCTCTTGTTTATTTTGTAACATTTATTGTTTTGATTTTTCATTTTACAACATTTTTGCATTAAATTTGAATTTTATAACATTTCTTTCTCTAATTTTATCCTTTTTAATTTTTTTAATTCTAATTTTGCCTTTTGTAATCTTTCTTGGTATATCTATTTCTTTGGATGTTTTTGCACTTGTTCCTTATGAGATGCAATTATAGTGTGAGTGGGTTACTTGATTGATTTATCTAGTATAGGATCACCACTATCAATTATATTTTGTATTTTGTTCTTCAAAGCCTAAAAATTATTTGTATGATTTCCATGCATTCTATGATATGCATAATATTATTTTTATATCCTTATAGGATGCATAGGAGGTAATGAAATCAACTTGTTTAGAAGCACTTTCCTTAGAATATCACTTTAACTCTTATTGGTCTTATGTACACTTTTTTAATCATTAGTTGTAAATGTATCTTATTTTGGCTTTCATTCTTGAGATGAAGTATTTTTAGGCACAAAATATTTAGATAAATATGTATATAAATGATTGACACTAGCATGCTTTAGACTCTTTGTATATGTGATCTTATTTTTAAGTGATGTGATCCTTGAACTAAAATATTGATTTTTATTTTGTGACTGTGTTATGGATGTTATCATAGTAGATTTTCAAAAGCAAAAGTCATAGGTATTTTTGATTGAATATGTATACAAATAACATCAAGAGGATTTGTGTGAGGTGGATGGGGATAAGGAGGAACATTCATATGACCTCTATTTTGTATCATAGGAGGTGTCACCTTAACTCTTAAGATAGTGATAACATGAAGCTCCTTAGAGGGATAGTAGTTATTAGTACACTAATAAAAGGTTGAAATAAAAATAGAGGAATACATATTCAACAAATGGATAAGGTTTTTTTAATTAATTCTCCATTTTAAATTTATTAGGCCCTATGAAAGCTAATGAAATATATGCAAGGAATGATCTGAATAGGTAAAGAAACCTAGAGGTGATAAAGAACTAACCATTATAAGAAAACCATGTGGAATTTTTGGAATCAGAAAGAGGCCTTTGATGAAAATTAGTATATAGATGAAACTAAAAATTTAACTTGAAAATATGTATGCCATTTGTCTTTTAGGCTGAATTTACTAAAAATAATAAATTGCAAATTTATAAATATCCATATAGTATTTTGGTGAATAAAAAATCTTAGAGTGTTTAAAAAGTAGAGCCATTTGATCCAAATATTAGATAATCAAATAATAACCCTAATAGAGGAAACCCCAAATGAGAGTGACTAAGGAAACCCTAAGGAAAAAGATAAATTTTTATTATATGCATAGAAAGGAAGGGAAAAATTAGAAGTTATGCCTAAAAATAAAAACCTACGACTAAAATATAAAACCCTAAAGGAATACCTAAGGATCTACACTATTTGATATGTGTAAGGGTTCACCAATATGTTTTACCCTATTTTATATTTGATGGGTGAGATTAATCTAATTAATATATAAATTTTAAATGTAATTTAAAATAATAAATATGGCATTCAAGCATACATATGAATGTGAAAGACTGAGATTGATTATTCTAATTTTATAAGGGCATATGCTAAATATGGAAAGCAATGAATAGACCATGATACTTAGTTTTTTGGGTTGACTATCTGACTATGACTATATTCTAGACATGAAAATTAAATATAAGCATGCCTTTAGTTCATCCAGTTCAGGAATTGATCTACTACTTGTGCTAGCTCAATTTTTTAGGATTAGGTTAGTATCATCAGTTGATACTAACCTACTGGTCGGTACTAAAATCTTTTCCTTAGGATATGGAATAGTTATTTTATTATCCTTATCTAGTTCTTCTTTTTATAACTTAATATCTTCACGTGCCTTCATGGGACTAGGATTAGGTGTTAAATTCTCTTTTAATACAAGATTCTTATAATAAAGAGCTTGAACTATATCAAAAGTGTCATAAAGTAGCTCCACATTGAGAGAATAAATGAGGCCTCTAAAAAATATATATTATGTTTCCATATCTATTAGTTGATATATGAATTGGTGCATACAATAATTGAATCATAAAATATAGCCATAAATTGGCTCTGATTTTCCTTGGTGAAGAGAAGACAAACATTCATATGCAATTCTTGGTCCCTAATTCTAAATGTATTACATTAAAAATGTCTCTTCCAACTCAAAATACGAGCTTAAAGACCCACTAGGCAAGGAGTGAAACCAATCCAAAGATTTTCCATATAAGCTTTTTTGAAACACTTTTAATAAAATCCATCTACCATCATATTTGCCCATATAAGCCCTATAATCTTTGAGATTAGATAAGGATTAATAATTCCATCAAACATATCGAATGTAGGCATGAGGAAATTATGGGGTAATGGGGAATTTATAATATTATACATAATTAGGTTTTCCATATATGGCATTAGAATCAACCCAAGAGTGCTAAGCTTTGATTTCTAGGGTTAGGTGATGCATTTTGTGTTTCAAGGCACAAAAAACATGCATTAAGGAAATGAATTCTTGGGAAGGAATGCTAATATCTTTAATAGGATCATTTAATGGCTGGATACTATTATTATAGGTTTCTATAGGTACACTATTGTGGATAGGTGAAGGAGGTCCAAGAAAAAAAATGTATACTAGGCATAAATAGAAAAGAGTCATCATACTCATTTGTAATTTCCTCTTCTATATATTCAAATTCAAAATATGTATCATTGCATATTATGACATTATCATCACATTTTTTTTGATAATAAGCTCATTTGGAGAGATATGTTGACATTATTTTTCAAAAATATATAAATAATCCTCACACGTGCTTGTATTATTTAATATTTTTGAAGAGATAGAAGGTATTTCAATATTTTATTCCATTTATAAATAGTGAGAAATAATTTCATTTTCTACACATTTTTTTTACCATATCTAGAGAGAAAAGGAATTTCACATTGGACATGCCAATTTTTATTTCCTTGAAAAGATAGGCATGACACACAACTTCAATGGATAAATACCAATTATCATGGATAGATAAAAAAATTCATATAATTTCACATAAGAAAATATGAAACTTACAACTTCCATAAAGACTCTCACAGGTGTAAGCTATAAATTAAGAAGTCCCCAAGCCCAGGCTTGTTTGACTAACATTCAACATTTCTTCTTGAGCTCACACTAAATGTGAATTACATAGATGATGTTGAGATATTCATTAAATTTGATCTCAACCACTACAAACATAATCAAGCTCCATGTGGTCCCTTTGATAGTTTTCTTGGCCATGCTAGCTTCCCTTCAGGTTCCTAAGGCCACTCGTGCCACGTATTGCTCCCTTGATGACTCTATATTATGATTTACATGGTGAACATTCACTCACTCACTACCCTAATACTTTATAGGGATAACACAACTTATTTGGGGCTATGGAGTAGTGAGATTTTGCCATGTGATAACATCTTACTAACCTACTGGTCTATAGGATCTTACAACATGATAACATCCTATTCACCCACTTGCTCATGGGCTTGATGCCTAATATAAACATATCTAGGATAGTGAGTTGTTGGGATGATGACACATGTTAACATCCTATGATCCCACTTGCCTAAAGGCATCATTACCTATACATCCCTCTTTGGGATTATGAGTCACCAAGATGATGCCACATGGTAACATCCCATTTACCTGCTAGCCCAAAAGCTTTACAATTTGTATGATCTTTATCAAGATCATGGGTCATTAGGATGATATCACATGGAAACATCCTATGGTCCTACTAGCCCAAAGGCCTTGTAAATTTTATAGTCTCCTTCAGGATCATGGGTCATCAAGATGATGCCACATGGCAACATCCCATGAGCCTAATAGCTTGACATCAATCATACTATAGACCAGGATGATGTAACTCTTGAGTTAGTGAGAGGATGACATATGGCTTCCTCTGAATCACTCTTGAAATTTTTGAAAATGATTAAGGCAAAAATGGAAATAAAATGTCAAGGGATAAATTAGCTAAAGCAAAAGCCATGAAAAGACCCATCTACACAGTGATTAAGGAAGGTCTAAGAAGATGAATTTAGTTGACAAGCATAATCTGACCAAGAAAAAAGATGAGGAAAGTGATTATGTTAAAGTCAATAGATATATTGAAAAGAAACCAAGGCAATTAAGGCTGAACAAATAGTAACCTACACAGAATAGTTTGACAAGGCTAGGATCAATTACTTTAAACAAAGTGAATAAAAAATTTAAGGCTAAAATATAAAACCAATCAAACTAGTTAGCAAAACTAAGTCTAGATAACTCAACATTAAGAAAATGCTCAAATTGATCTAGGCAAAATATTAAAGACATAGTAGAGTTTTAGGGAACATAAAACATCGATAACCACTCATCATTCAAAAGAACTAACCTTTACATAGGTCAGTTAAATAAGACAGAATTGAGGCTTAATTTGATCATTTGACACTAAACCAATATTATTTATTAGTTTAGTTTATTAATAAAATATCTAAAGGTAGTTTAATCTAACTAGAACACCCTTAAAGATATTGATCAATCTACGAACCATTTAGTCCTCTTAAAGAGTTAGAACTTCTATCATCAACAATAAACCTAATATGTTAACCAAGGATAAGAGATTTTCTAAAGTGTAAAGTCATATAGTCTAGGATTGGATTTACAAATCCTTTTTTAGACACTAGGAACTTGTGAATGTATCAAAGGTTATACCTGTAGACACCCAATTCTGGCCATAACTAGCTTTCAACTAAAATTTAGACTAATTCCTACTAACCACTACAAATTAAGCCTAGGAATCACTAAACATCCCAAATTTGGATACACATCATTCATCAATGCTCATAATCATATTGAGGCATCCTTATTTGGGATACTATCCTGTATGCAATAATAACCTCTCACAGATTCTTTGCTAATCACCTTACAACATAATAACTAATAATTTGGCCTATGAACCCATTAAGCAAGGCACTTAATTTTTTTTAAAAGAGATAAAATGCTAATCAAAATCAATTAAATAATTAAACAAGATTAACTGCTTAGTTGAATTATCCATTTGAAATTAATGAATATCTAAAAATGGAAATTCTAAAAATTAAAATATCAATCCTTTTCATCATTGGCCTTTATGAGTTGTCAAGCTCTTTGAATATATCTCAAAATATCTAATTTGAGAGATATGCTTAATAATTAAAAATCATAATTACATGATAACTATTAACTCAATTGGAGTTAGTCACAACTCACCTAGGGTTAGTTTGAACCCATTCCATAATTAAACTTAACCTTAACTCACCTTGGGTGAGAGTTAATTCTTGAGGCTATAAATATAAGGCCATACCCCTTCATTTCTAAGCTTGGATATTGTAGAGTTATTATGTAGGATTTAATTCATAAGCCTCATGAAATTAATGTTACCATGCCCAAATATTAATCCAAGTAATCAAAGCCAAGGTGTCAAGGAAGGAAAGGTGAAGCCAACAAAGCTCTATTGATGAATATTTATTGATGCACAAGCTAAGCAAGTCATTCAACAAGCCATTTCAAGCTCCAAGGAAGGTAAAAGAGTATATTATTTTATGTTTTTATTGTGTTTTCATATGCTTGTCTATTACCTAAGCTCTCCTTAGTGTCTAGGCTAGAGGTATTAGGATTTTAGTGTGTTTATTTTAGTTTTATTTATTAGAATAACACTATACTAACCTCCCCTCTACGTATTTCTTATCCATATGTTGGCATGCTCGATGGGACCTGTACCCCATGTAGTTTCTCCCAAGGACTTTTAGAGCATTCTCCTAATAATTTTCATGTAAAAATTCAAGTTTGCTTATCAAAACAGGTGAAAATTAGAGGCTCAAGAAATTTTTTTGGAAGTCACAAAGTTGATCCATGTAGTCATAATTTTGCTCTCTAGAATTATGATATTTCACAATTTTACTACTTATACAATCATGATTTTGTCATATTTATTGCATTTTTATGTCTAGCCATTGATATTTTTGCTAACTATTTATGCTTGTAGGGAAAATTGTGATATTGTAATATCATTACTTTTGTAGTCATGGTATTATGTTAAAAATTATGATATTCCAATATCACGACTTCACAAGTCATGTTATTGCCATAATTTTTGTGATATTGCATTTAACCCCCATGGTCTATTGCTAACGATTTCATGAGGGTAGATTCATGGTTTTACTTATAATTCTATAGTTTTGCCTTTATTTTTGCATTATTACATTAATATTAGTGATTTTACATTAACTAATCTATTTTACAAGCAGTAGTGATATTTTCCTAACAGTCATGATTTTACAAGAATAATCTCAGTATTGCTCTGTGTTTTTGTAGTTTCACTCTTTGTAAAATCTTAGAAACTCGAGAGCTAGATTTGAAAAGCCATTTGTTCACTCATAATTTGCTTCTAAGCACAAGGCCCCCCTAATGTGTTTTTTAGGACCCAAAGGCAAAGAGGAAGACATTTAAAACACTTTTAGTTACAAATTTCACATTTCAAATTGATGTTTTAAAAATATTTACACTTAAGTTGTTTTTTATTTTGTTTAAATTCTCAAGAACAAACACCAAGGGGATCAAACTTCATCACATACTTCATTTTAGTGTTATAAAATGAACTCTCACATTAGTTAAATACTCATAAGAGTTTTTTGATTTATGTTTTTTTTGTTGAAGTGTTTGTTTATCAAAATTAGTGACGTGTGTATGCTCTCCCCCCATCCCCTTTAGGGAACTTGGGTGATAAAAAATGCTCATTCTCTGCATTTGTAGCTTTGGTCCAAAAGTGTGGAAGGAGAGTAGTTAAGGCCCTCCCCAAAATCCATATGATTTGGGTGACCCCAAAATGACCCAAAAGTCCTTCCACTTGTCTTTATTTTCATGCATTTTGGATTATGAGCGGGAGTTCATTGCCTTCTCATGAGTTTTTTAAGGAAGATTGACCCAAGAATTTATATCCTAGCATCGTTTGAACCCCACTCTATGGTGGGTATATAAATTGAGGGTGACCTACTAGGATGCTTGTTTTTAGTGGTGAAAACAAGCTCTGTTAGTGGTACTCAACCTCAAAAAGTAGGGGTAACTCAGACATTGTACTACACTAAGAAATTGATAGATGTAGTGGTTATGAAAAAGACAAGACCTTTTAAAAATAAGTCAATTGACATAGATCCAAATGACATGATTGCATCTCTAATGTTAACCACACTTTAGACCATCTAGAAATAAGCAAAAATTGATAATTTAGACAACCCCAATTGTCGTGGACATATTGTTGATATAAGGAGAGTAGCCCAAAGTTCTATGTCATTGTATAAAATCTTGAGAGAAGAGGGGGCCTAAAAACCCTACTTTTCATGCAATTTTACTCTTTGGATTAAAAACTTAAAATCCTATCAAGAGCAAATATATAGATAAAATTTGACTATAAGATGTAACCTTGTCAGTTTTAAGATGTAGGACATTACATTTAGGTGTTTATTTAATTTTTGTCCTTTTTACTTACATGGTCTTGAATCTAACTATTTGTTTACCATACCACGTCTAAAAATGAGTCTTGTTTACATATCACTCCTTTGTTTTAAGAGGTGTCATGCCATCTATTTGACATCACACCTTTTGAATTAGTCTTTCATCAAACTATTGTGTGTGTGTCATTTATTTTTAAAGGGCATCATTACGCTACCCTATTCATTTCAAATATTATGCCTTTGAGTATTAAAACAAACAATTTATCATATCTTTAAATCATTATAAGATCATTACACTACTCAAATCATTTTAAATACTTGTTATCTTGTGTCCAAATTCCAAATTTTAAAACCACAACCATGTGTACCTTTTGGATCTATGCCTAGTATTGTCATGTCATTTATTTTTGTCTATCTTATTTTGTATTTTGAGGAACCTAGTCTTCTAAGTTGAGTTAAAAATTAGCCTTGACAAGTTTAAATTTAGATATTCATTGATGCCTGTGGCCTTGTGTAATTTTTGCCTAGACATCGATCTTTCACTTTTTATAATGTCCCCATAGGGACTTACTAGAATAATGCAATATATATATTTTTAATATTTACTCAACACTTATTATTTCATTATATTACACAATGAGAATATAATTAATGATTTTTAACATACTTAACTAAGCATATCAAACTTAGGTAAAAATGAGCAACTCTATTTACTAATCACTAACAACTTATGTAAATAATCATAATTATATAAGGAAAGTAATCATAATAAAATCCAACCATGATTGGTACAATAATACAACTTATACTATCAATGTATAATAATAATCAATCACATTTCCATCAAATATACTTCCTCAATATATAAGTATAATAATAGATATAATTCTCCATGAAGCTCAAGTCACACTAACTCTTGTATCTCTGATAATATCAAGTGTAGTCTCCAAGTAAGTACTATAGTGGGGAGGGAGAGCATCATCCAAATGATTTTCCACACCAACCATGGACCATCAATCCCCAAACAATCATGTAAATAGAGAATGGACCTCCCTTCATGGATGGGTAGATAGTGACAGTGCATGAATATAGAAAGACATGCTAGTACCTTGTGTGTTATAAGATTCCTACTACATGATGTGTATCATAAGAAATATGTTCTAACATGATATTTCATGAGCATGTAAATAATACATATGAGATGACAATGTCAATCTCAACATTACTACATTTCCATCAGATATACTTCCTCAATATATAAGTAAAATAATAGATACAATTCTCCATGAAGCTCAAGTCACACTAACTCTTGTATCTTTGATAATATCAAGAGTAGTCTCCAAGTAAGTACTATAATGGGGAGGGAGAGCATCATCCAAATGATTTTCCACACCAAACATGGACCATCTATCCCCACACAATCATGTAAATAGAGAATGACCCTCTCTTTATGGATGGGTAGATAGTGACAGTGCAGGAATATAGAAAGACATGCTATTACCCTGTGTGCTATAAGATTCCTACTACATGATATGTATCATAAAAAATATTTTCTAACATGATATTTCACAAACATGTAAATCATACATATGAGATGACAATGTCGATCTAAACATTACTTTGGCTAAATTTTTTAAATAACATATGATCTTTAGTATTAGTGAAATTCATCCACACCACTTGATAAAATTAACTTCATCTGACATTGGCGATAATAACTAAGCCAGTGAAGTCCATCCCATTGATTAGCTAGAATCATCAATGCTAAATTTGGTTAACATATTTTTGTAACCAACAAGCTTATACAATTATTTCTACTAGCAAGTACAAAACATAAGCTGATTGCACAAATAATTACTATACACACATTTAGTCTATCAAATATATGAATGAACCTCATTTACATTATTTATCTCATAAACAATATTTATGACAAGTTTATTTACCATATGGGTATAATATAAGTCATTTCATGAGTCTATTTTCCTTTAGTAAATGTTAAGCATAATATTTAAAATTTCCATAACATAAAGTTCATACCACTCAATATAACCAACATTCACAATTTTCATAAAGATTTATAAACATTCACTTATTCATCCTTTTTTGGAATTTAGGCTATGTTCGTATAGTTATAGTTCCCTATCCTTTAGAATTTCATGACTTAAATTATTATCCACTACTATAATTATAGGCAGAATACCTATTCTATAAATATAAGCTATATGCGTGATCCACTACTATAATTATAGGCATAGTACCTATTCTATAAATATAAGATATATGCATGTAAGAGAACCTAGGCTCTTTGATACATGTATTCTATACATTTATATGATCATATTATATACATCCCATAATATATATAATTTAATCTACAATTAACATTCTGACCTACTAACAGAACTTTTTTGTTATTTTTTTTAAAGCCTAAAAGATATAAACTTTCAAGAAAAGGATTGAAAACAAATAGGGTTTTCATAATTCCAAAACCCCTATTCTCATAATTTAACATTAGAAATAATGAATCCAACCAGGTTCTATTTTATTCCTAATCTAATATTTATGTTAGTTCTTAATTTAAGTCATTTATTCAATAATCTAAGTTACCAAGTACCATGGAGAAATAGTCAACAATTTCCTTAAAATAGTGAAATATATTTTTAATTTAAATCAAACTCTTACAGTTTCCATTTCCCATCATAAATTATTCAAATTCCTACATTCTTAGGTTATAAGTCAAATTGATAATTTAAGACTGGTCTAATTCAAAAACACACAACTCTTACAATCTTAATCTAACTTATATAACTATAAGTCTCATAGTGAATTACACAAACTATTATGTGTATAAAAATATATGCATTATACTTATTTGCATAGGTCATGACTGTATGTCTTCCTACTCATAGTATTCATTACATAGTTTATTCATATGCATTCGATTCATAGTTTATAAATAAAAAACTTAGGTTCATATGAATACCTTAACCAATAAACCCATGTCATTGTCTTAAACACACAGTGTATATATATATATTTTCTTATCTATTTAAGGAATACATTTCCTATATATCCTATGGATATGTTTATATGCATAATTTGTATATAAATATCCATATTATATTTTTGTATAATCTCCACTTTAAACAATTTGATATAGTTAGCATATGTTTATATGTCTTAAATGATACACAATTTATATGTCATATATGGTACACAAAACAAAACCCCTTTTAAAACCTGTTCAACATTTTCATAATTTTGATAAGGAGTATATCCCTAGTACATACATCAATAATAATGTCTTATTTCCAAATATTTTATCAATGCAAACATAACTCTATTTTGCTTATTTTATTTTTGACTATTTCCTATATATCTTCATAAGAAAACAACATTATACCTATTTTCCCAAATAGAAACTTGTTTAATCATTTTAATGACTCAGTCAATAAATATATAAAAGAAGGATAATTCACTACTCAATAGGTATAATATGTTTTAACATAACTCATTATTTTCTTTCATATATCTATTCCCTTAGGTAATCACTTCTTGAACAAGGGGAATATGCCATTTATCCTTAAATCTTCATTTAACCCTACGGTTTAAAATTCTTCATTTCTAAAATAAAAAAAACTTAAGATTTGGGGATAGTGGGTTATCTCTGTGGATGGCCAAGCCATCCACAGGGCTAAGCCTATATCCATTTGAAACTATAATCCATTTCTTAGACCCTAATTTTCATAATCATACACATAATTTCTTTTTACAATTGAACGTAAAAACAATACCAACCTTATAAATGTCCTTGTTTGAAACTCTAAGAAATCAAAATACTTTTTCTTTATTGCTTTGTGCTTTAACTCCTTTCTTTTCCACACATTTACTTTCTTCCCATAATTCTTTCTTATTATTTTTCCTTGATGACCTCCTTCCATTCTAACTTTACATGCCACTATTCACTTATTTTGTAGTCCATGCACAATATCCAAATTTTCCTCTAAACTCCACTAATCCAAAATTATCTCTCCAATAAACTTTTCAGAAGCCCTAATTTATCTCTCTTTCAAACTTTATGAAATATTAAAAACATTTAATGTGTTTTTTGCATGATCACTCGTAAGTCCCTAAGTATATCCACTACACAATTCTACATTAATCATTAACATAATGATATCCATACCTCTAATTTTAATGTAGTCTCATTCATGACAATCAAAGACTAGATTTAGATTGGAATTAAATATTAGGTTAGCATTTTTAGGATAGCTTAATATTCTTGAAATATAAAATAAAATAAAGGTAATTATCTCTTTATCAAAAGATAGATAAATCTATAATTGATTGCAATAACAAGATAACTATTTTAATTAATTAGTAGTATATATAGGCTATATATATGTCTTATTTTAATTTAATAGCTTAACTTATATTGATATTATCAAATATCAATAATAGTAATATAAACATTCAATGATGTTTTTAAAGACATTATACTAATCTATATATATAATAAAAATTAGATATATTTTATTTGATTTACTCTTGAAAATCATAAACAAACATAAGTAAAGTAACCTCATGTAATCTTATTGTAACATCAAGTACTGAGTCTATGTACAAAATTCAATCACATTCAAGATTTATTCCTTAACTACGTACTAAAATTTAAAACACGTAAACTCTAATAATTTAAATACATAATGCATATAAAATTTTAAATCTACTGTGGTGTGTGTAGGGGTCTTAGAAATTCCTCTATCATCCTTCACTATCTCCATCTACACCACTATCTTCAATGATGCTCTCCTTATGATATGCTCTAAGGGATAAATTCTTCTACATCCATCTCATGATAAGAAGGTAGTTATTCAACTATGTCATGATACATATACAATAATGCTATATGAACACATGTAACATAATCATTATATACAAAATTCATAATTTATCATATCTAAATAATGAACTCATGAAGTCTAAGTAACATACATTTGTCTCATAACAACATATGACTTATACTTTAGTTAAAAAGTAACAATCAATTCAATTAATCTTATTAATCCATAGATAATTAGGTAAATCATTTTAGTGAGAGAATCGAGATGTAACATCCTTGTCCCCTAAAATTGGTCATCATCTTGATGACACTTATTCAAATAATAGTTCTGAATAGCAAACGAAGTTTATTAGAATAAAAACATAGTATCAACATCAAATCAAGAAAACAAAAGTGGAAATATCTTCTATAACTCATCATAGTCCTCCCAAGTAACACTATCTTTAGAGTATTGGTCCCACAAGACCTTGCACTGTGACACTTCTCTATTTTTCAAACAAAGTTTGTGAGTGTCAATTACTTTGATTGGTTCTATCATGACCACCCCAGGATCCATAACTTGTAATTCATTCCAATCCAACATATATGAAAGATCAACTATATACTTCTTAATATAAGATACATGGAAGACATTATAAAGTAGAGCTAGGGCTAGTGGCAAATCAAGCTTATATGCTACAAGATTGACCACATCTAAAACCTTGAAGGGTCCCACATATCTCAATGAAATTTTTTCTAACTTTTTAAATTTAATCAAGCTCTTTTGTGGATTAACACATAAAAATACTTTATCACCTACTAAAAATTGCCTAGCTATTCTCTTCAAATCGACATAGCTCTTCTACCTATCATTGGCCTTGTCTAATCTCTGCCTGATTATGTTAACATGTTCCTCCATTTTTGAAAGAATTTTAGGTCCAAAGACTACCCTATATTCCAACTTATCCCAACTGATGATGCCCTGTACTTTCTCCCATAAAGCACCTCAAATAGTGACATCTTTAAAGTAGATTAGTATGAGTTAATGTATGTAAAATAAACCAAAGGAAGGTATTCTCCCTATTTATATTATTGATCCATGCAATACATATAAAGAATATACTTTAACACCTAATTAAATTACTCAATTTGACCATTAGTTTGTGGGTGATATACAATGCTAAATTTAGTTATGTACCCAAAGCTGAATTTAGAGTTAAAAAAATATAAAAGTCATTCTTGGATCATAATCTAATATGATATTATTTGGAAATCCATGTAATTGGTACACTTTCTTTATGAATATCTTTGTAAGAGTTGGTACAACATTTGTCAAATGGTCTAGGATAAAATGTGCTACATTGGTTAGTTTATCAACTAAAACCAAGATCATGTCATGCCTATTCAAAAATAATGGTAATCCTTGGATTAAGTCCATACTAATCACCTACCATTTCCACTCTGGTATGTCATGTGGATATAATATTCTAGTCAGATGCACATGTTCAAATTTCACTCACTGACATTTCAGATAATGTGACATGAAGTCCACTATATCTTTCTTGATTCCCTTCCAAAAATAAAGTGGTCTAAGCTTGGCCATAATCTTGGTTACTCCTAGATATACTAAATATAAGGAATTATGTAGTTTATTTAACATTATGCTCCTCAGATTTTCCCAATCTAACACATACATCCTTCTATTATAATATAAAATATCATCACTTTCTAAGTTCTATCCTTTATACTTAGAATTTTGAGCATTCTCAGACAAAGCTTTCTTGACTTGTTCATAAAATTCATCTCTTGGTGAGAAATCAATCACATGATCCATAAAATTACTCTTGATAGTAACTACAATTACTATACACCTTTTATGACTCAAGGCATTGGTTACTCTATTCTCTTTACCTTTGATGTAATTGATATCAAAGTCATAGTTAGATAGAAAATCTAACTAGCACCTCTAACAAGCATTCAAATTTGGTTGGGTGAAAATGTATTTGATTCCCAAGTTATTAATCTTGAGCTTAAATGGTTTTCTCAACAAATAATGTATTCAAACTTGTAAATCATGGAAAATTGCTACAAATTTAAGATAATGAGGGGTGTAATTTACCTCATAATGCTTCAGCTTCCATGACTCATAAGTTACTATTACACTATCTTATATAAGGACTCCTCCTAATCTTTCCCCAGATGCATTTATGATCATTAAAAATTGACCATTGGGATCATAAAATCTTAAAACTAGTGTCAAAGTAAGCCGTCTTTTCAATTCCTAAAAATCCACTTCACATTTATCTAACCAGATGAAAATTTGATTCTTATGATGTAGAGAGGAAATTAGATTAACTATCTTGGAAAAAATTGAGATGAATTTCCTATAATAGCCTGCTAATCCCATAAAACTCCTAACCTCATGCACATTACTTGGTGTTGACCACTCCATAATGGCTCTTATCTTAGTTGGATCAATAGAAATGCCATTCACCAAGATAATATGTCCCATTTATTGTACTTTATTTTGGAAAAATGCACACTTAGACAATTTTACATACAACTTGTGCTTTCATAAACATTGAAAAAGTAGCTCTAGATGTCAAAGATGCTCTTCTCCATCCTTGGAATAAATCAAAATTCCATATAAAAAGACCAAAACAAAATGATCTAGGTAATCTTTGAACACACTGTTCATGAGATTCATGAATGCTACAGGTGCATTCATCAACCCAAATATTAATATTGTGAACTTTTAATACCTATAGTAAGTTATAAATGCCATTTTTGGAATATATTCATTTTTTATCCTTCATTGATGATATCTAGCTCTAAGATCAATCTTAGAAAAGATCATCACTCCTTGCATTTTATTAAAAAAATCATCTATTCAAGGTAGTGGACACCTATTCTTGATGGTCACTTTATTCAACATTCTATAATTAATGCAAAGTTAAAGGGTGTTATCCTTCTTAATGAAAACAATTGGTGCACCCCATGGTGACACACTTGGTCTAATCAATCCTTTGAATAATAATTCTTGAAGTTGTGCCTTCAATTCTACTGATTTGATGGTTATCATTTGATATGGAGCCTTAGATTGAGGTTCCAATATTAGTTTGATATCAATAGAGAATTCAAATTCTCATTTAGGAGGTAATCCTAGAAATTCTTCTGGAAATACATCATGAAAATCCTTAAGGAAAGGATAATATTCAATTGATGGTTCCCTAGTTTCCTCAATTTCATTTATCTTGATGATAAATGTGTTTTTACCAAATTTTGATTTTTATATTTATAGAATAAAGGTAAAACTAAAAGAGGGGTAGAGGTTGGTAGAACCTAGATGTGGTGTGTGCTCTATGATCTAGATAGTTTTAGATACTCTTCTTTAGATTGGGAAGATGACCTGTAATAAGAGAGAACTAGAAAAGGGTTTGGTTAGTTAAGTATGTTGGGTGGATTGCCTAACAAGCTAGATCTAAGAAGTGTGAGCTCTTTAGGAGGCTATCAATCCACCTTATAAAATAATTTGATGTTGATAAAAAGGTTTCATAAATGAAAGTACTTAATCTAAAGAAGTAAATACTTTTAAAAATAAATGATAGTTCTAACAAGGTAACATTAAGGTAAATGCTAAACTATTAAAGGGTAGGTTCAGGTTAAGGTCAGGTTATTATTATAGTCTGTGAGGTGATAGAGGTTGAGAAAATAGGGTTTGGTTGATGGTTGATAGTTTTTGGTCAAAAAGGTTTACATAGTGACCATCAGTGGTTAGGGTGACCATTGATAGTTAGAGGTAACCATCGATGGTTAGGTGATTGTCAACAATTTGATAGTCAATCATCAGTGGTTAGGGTGACTATTAGTGGTTACTATTGATAGGTTTGGTTAAGGTAAAAGGTTGAATGATGGGTAAAATACAGATGGATTAAAAATTTGGTGGAGGTCTAGTTAAGGGTAATAAGGGGTCAAAAGGTGGTGTTCAAGAGGTAGCAAAGAATAAAATAAAGAAACTAATTATTTATCTTAATAAGAGATAGATACTTAGCTTGATTATTAAGGTCTATAAAATTTTTAGTAGAGTGACAGTATGCTAGTTGAAGAGGAATTTTGGTAGAGGTTTGGGTCTTTATCATAGTGGTTAACTTGCTAGAGGGAAGACCTACAAAGAAGTTCTTGGATTTTGGATCCCCTTTTTTACCTCTTTCTCCCCCCTGACTCCCCTCCTTTTATAGACAAAGAGAGATAGAGGTAGAAGGTTCCATAAAAGGTTTGGTTGATGGTTTCAAAGCTTCATGATGTGTTAGCTTACCATTCATATTAAATTTTGACTTATTAGCTCACACATAGATTAAGTAAGTAATTTAAAGTGGTAAGGACCTAACTATCAGTGGTTAGAGTACCGATCATCAATGGTCAGAGTGACCATCAATGGTTAAGGGTCAAAAGTTGAAGGATTGAAGGGTGAAGGGTCAAAGGTCAAAGAGATAAGTTTGGTCAAGGTTGATTAGAAGGTGAGTTGGTTAAAGAGTGATTTGACTTAGGTTTACTATCAAAAGGGTGTGAATGGTAGGTTAGGCATCTAAGGGTATTTTGGCATCTATAACTGTAGTGTGTAGTTTTTTAGTGTCTATATTTTCCCTATTTTTGTTATGTAGTTTGTATTAGCAAGCTATTAAACAAAAATGGATTGCAGATTGAAAGTTCAAATATCTTAAGTATGGGAGGAGGTGATACCTCTCAAACCATGAGTTGATGAGGTGAAACAAAATTAGGTTTATGTTTGATGAGTGGTTAAGTAGATGGGAAGGTAGGTGACAAAGGTGGTAGGTGAGGTTGGGCATTAAGGTGTAAACATGCATATAAAATATGACTAAGTGTGATAGTCAAGATCATGCAAAGACTAAGTTACCAATGTTAGTTAAAATAAGTTCAGTTTTAGAAGGACAAATGATAGGGTAACTAGGCTCCAGTGTTAGGCATAGCTGATCAGGTTATTCTATGAGTCTCCTAGATAAGGTTAGTGTCTCATAGGTATCTAAGGTCATAAGTGATCATAAGAAGACATAAAATGGTTGGTTGTGCATATGGTGGTGTAAATTCAAATGTTCAATATGGAAAGGTAATTAGTGTGGTTAAAAGGACCAAGGTAAGGTCATCACATAATATGTGACTAGTTTGGGTCAAAAATGGCCAACATCAAGCTGGATGTGGTCAGATGGTTGGTTGGTTGGTTAGAGAGGGTGTTATCTAATGGTTCATGGTTGGTTTGTAAAGAATAGGTGCTCTCTAAAGGTTGGTTAGTGGTGTTCATATGGGTTTCCATAATTTGATGTACCAGTTGGTTTGGTTGGGTAAAAGGTTTGGTTGAGAAGGGTAATCTCAAATGGTTAAAGTTTTGTAGAGAAAGGTAATCTCTAAAGGTTGGGTTTGAAGGTGACTCCCCAATGGTTGGGTGGTGTTTCAAATGGTTTGCACCAATTTTATATACTGCTTGGTTTGGGTTTGGTAGGAGAAGGTTTATAGAGAAAGGTAATCTCCAATGGTTTATGGTTAAAGTAAGTATAGGTTGGAGAAGGGTAATCTACAAAGTTTGGGTTTGGATTGGGGGAGAAGGTGCTCTCTAATGTTTATGGTTTGGTGGAGAATGTGTTCTCCAATGGGTCATGGTTAGGTTAAGTGGTTGGTGGAGAAGGTGACTCTAAAAGGGTGGAGAATGTGACTCCAAAATAGGTTCACTTATTGGTTAGTTTGATGGGTTGTTTTCAATGACTCAAAAGGGGGAAGACACATCTTCCTAAGTGGTCATGAAAGTATAAGGAGGAGGCTAAACACTTTGATTGATATAGACCATGATGGCAAGATGGGTAGGCTTATAAACATAAACCCCTATCATGCTTTTGCTTATTTGTTAGTTTAATTGTTAAAAAAAGGTAGCTTGATCACATGGTATCAAGTAAGCTAAAAAATCCCTTGATTTTTGGAAGACAAAAGGGGAGATGGATGATAGGTAGTGGGTGATAGGTAGGGTAACCTTATTATGGGGATAGCTTTCCCCTTCTGTAGGTGACCTATAAACCATGATAGATAAGTCTATGCCTTAATACTAGGTGTAGACTAATCAATACAAGAAGTTTACTGATGCTATTGTGAAAGATGCTTGTAGATTTCTTGGGATTGCTTGTTTTTGATTTTGATATAGGGTTTGTTATTGCTCTATTTGATAGGTTTAAGAAGCTAATCAATGTGAGAATATTTAAATGATTTCTTTTGACAAATTTAACTTAGCCATCCTTCAAAGGAGTGGTCTAAGTTTGGATATGTTCATGTTGATAGTTGTCCTTGAAGGGAGAAATCTACCTTAAGTTTAAGATATATTTATTGTTTTGGGGTAGTTGTCCTTTAAGGGAGCAGTCTGCCTACTAGAGATATTGACCAAAGTGATAGTTTGGTATCCTAAATTATTTATATGCTAGTTTAGACATGAACTATCTATATAGGCCTAAGGTTTTCCTTTATGGAGGTAAATCCATAACACAAGGAGGTTGATAATGGGTAAAATAGGTGGTTTAAGTGATAATGACCATGGGAATCCATCCTAAAAAGGTTGGAAAGTACCATGAGGATTATGTCATGGGAAGAGCCATGGTATCCATGCTTAAGATTAGGCTAAGTTTGTGATAGATAATCACATGATCATATTTTTAATTGGTTGTCCTTAAAGATATGGAGATGAAGGTGATTGAAAATAAGGGATGGGATTAAGTTAGACACAAGATGACTAGGAACTTGTTTTAATAAAAGAATAGGTATGCAAATGCAAAGCATTTGAGAAGTTGAGGTTCTGATATGCCTCAAATCTATGGTTGATGTCAATCAAGAGAGTAGATGTCCCCCAATTATTTTTTGACACTTGATTAAACATGGGAAATATTTAGGTTGAAAAAAATGTGAGGTTAGTTAGGTGATAGTTTAGTGAAGAAGGGTAATCTCCAATGGTTTGTTGGATGGTGGAGAATGGTAATCTTCAATGGTTGGTGGTGAAGGTGACTCTCAAATAGGTTGGATGGTTTATAAATGGGTTGCCCCAATTTGGTATACCACTTGGTTTAGGTTGGGTTGATGGAGAAGGTACTATAAAAAGGTTAGGGGAGAAGGTGAATCTCAAATAGGCTGGTAGATAAGGGTAATCTCCAATGGTTGGGGGAGAAGGTGACTCCAAAATGGTTGGTGATCACAAAAAATGTGAAAAAGGTGGCCTAAAACGACTAAGGTTAAAGTCATTTGGTTAGTTGTTTGGTTGATGGAGAAGGGTAATCTCTAATGGTTTCATGGTTAAGGTAAGGTGGTTGGTTGGGAAGGTAAGGTAGAGAAGGGTAGTCTCTAAAGGTTAAGTAGGTTGGTGGATAAGGTGACTCCACTAGGTAGGGGGAGAAGGTGCTTATCCAATAAGTTTAGTTGGGTGAAGGAGAAAGGTAATATTCAAAAGTTTAGGGTTAGTGGGTTAAAGGTTTGGTTGATAGGTTGAGGAAAAAAAATTCCAAGGGTTAGTTTAGTTAATTATTAAGGTATGGTTTGGGTTGATAATTGGTCAAAGCCTTTTGGAGGGGAAGTTCCCCCAGTTTGCTTTTTCCATGGATAGTCAACGATGGGAAAATGATCCCAGGGTGAGGTGTTGGTTAATTAGAGGGTTTAGGAGGGATGAAGATGGTTTTATCCACCTCCTAAAAGGGGTTGTTAGTTATTAGTCATTAGTGGTTAGTAGGTGGTGGTTCAGGTGGGATTTCCTCTATTGAACCAAGGCTAGGAAAATGTTACTGTACTTGATTTTGGTAGGTTAGGGTAGGTTTGACAATACTATCCCAAAATAAAGGTAAGTTAGACAAGAGTATCTAATTGTCCCAAGGAGGGAACTTGTGTGAGGTAAGGGTAGGTTAGAAAGGTTTGTTTGATTTGATGGGTTGGTTTCAGTTTGGGTTGATAGTTTGTAAGGTTGAGTTGATGGTGGGTAAGGTTAGGTTAACGGTAGGTGAGGTAGGGTTAATGGTTGTTAAGGTTGGGTTGATGGTTGGTAAGGTATGGTTGATGGTAGGTTCCACAAAATTGGTAAGTGGAAGAGGTAGGTTGGTTGGTTCTACATGGGTAAGTGGAAGAGGTTGGTTGGTTGGTTCCACATAGGTAAGTGGAAGAGGTTGGTTAGTTGGTTCCACATGGGTAAGTGGAAGAGGTTGGTAGGTTGAATCCACATGAGTAAGTTGAAGAGGTTAGTTGGTTGGTTCTACATGGGTAAGTGGAAGAGGTTGATTGGTTGGTTCCACATGGGTAAGTGGAAGAGGTTGATTGGTTGGTTCCACATGGGTAAGTGGAAGAGGTAGGTTGGTTGGTTTGACATGGGTAAGTGGAAGATGTTGGTTGGTTCCACATGGGTGAGTGGAAAAGGTTGATTGGTTGGTTCCACATGGGTAAGTGGAAGAGGTTAGTTGGTTGGTTCCACATGGGTGAGTGGAAAAGGTTGATTGGTTGGTTCCACATGGGTAAGTGGAAGAGGTTGGCTAGTTGGTTCCACATGGGTAAGTGAAAGAAGTTGGTTGGTTGGCTCCACATGGGTAAGTGGAAGAGGTTGGTTAGTTTTTAATTTAACTTATTTGGGAATAATGGATTTTATTCTTATTTTAGTTAAGGGTCTAAACTAATAAATCAATAAATAATATTACAATAATTACAATCCTGATTTGTGTAATTCATATATTTTTTACCTTTCTAAAAATAACAATAAATAAGGAGAAAACATAACTTATCTAGAAATAGGCTGAGATGGTTAATATAGGGTCTAAAATTGGCTATGTAGGACTGGGATAGTGTTGTGAATTAGAATTTGGATTTCATTCAGTGAAAGGATATGAGTGTTAAAAACATGACACTTTGAGGTCTGACACTGTAGTCTACTCCTACTTCTATTTCCCAAACTAGTCATAAAGACCTAAATTTTCTAGGTTCTTTATGCTATTCTTATGTGAGCCTACCTATGAAATCTTGAGTGCTGAATGTTGATAGAGCTTACTATAGAGATGATTTAATATTCAAACCCTAACCCTCCATCATGCTTGATAAATAAGATTTGAATCATTTGAAAAAGGGGGGGGTTAGTGTGTGTAAGATGCACCAAACATGTGATCCACACCCCTTATGTGGGCATGTTGCCTACATACCAATACTCTGAAGAGGGATCAAGCCATATGTAGTTCTCTCACCTAATGTGATTTGTGAAATAGTGTGACATAGATGTAGAAATACCAAATTGAGAGTGTTTGAAGTGGCTAAGGATTGGTATGAGGGTTTAAATATATTTGTAGTTGTGTTGGGTGACTATATGCAGAGAATAAGAAAGTTTGACTTAAGAGTTTGCTTTTATTCTTGCTTACTTTGTAAGATTTTCCACATCCCTTTTAAATTAACTTTGAATGAGATTTAATAGGGAAACTATTGGTCATGGGTTAGATGTATTCGTGCTAGGTCGATATAATGAATAATAAAAATCAAATAAAAATGACTGCTTAGGCTCAAATTGTAAAGGGATAAGAACACCAAAAATGGGACTCCCTATGGTTTGACTCTATAGTCTAGGTATGACACTCCTATCCTATAGGCTTGAGACTTGGGGGATAGGATTGGCCTAAATAATAAGGTCTGGTTGAGCTAGAATCATCGTTTGGAAGGATATAAATGACTGATAATGAGAAAAAATATGTATAGAAGGGTTACAAGAGCATACAAGGACTTATGGATAGGGTATCACAAGCGACACTCAAACTACTAATTTGGACATTTTATATGACTACATTTGGCCCCCCTTTATTCTAGTTATATAACAAAGTGAAATACTAGGATAAAGAAAAAATTAGAAAGTATACTAGAACTTACCTGCAAGGGTGAAGCCCATGAAGATGTGTGACACTAAATGATGTTGAGTAATGTTGGGTATGTGCTGAGTAATGTTAGGTATATGTTATACCAAGAGTAATATTGTGAACAGAGTTGAGTGATCAATTCCCTAAGAGTGGATCAAGAATGTAAAGGATGGCCCTTTGGCTCCATCATCACCCACTAACTGAAGCTATGTGATCATGCACGTGTTAATCGATGTTTAGACTATGTGCCCAATCCATCTAAGTAGGTGGCTCAAGAATACAAAGGATAGCTAGTCCTTTGGATCTATCATTGCCTTAGAAGTGAAGCTATGTACTGATACTGGTATGAATGTGTGTTGTATGAGATGGCTCTTGAAGCCTATGAATGCTCTAAAATTTGATAATATGGCATGGATAGCTGAATGTGTACTAAGAACTAGGCCAATCCTTGCCACTCTAAAAGGTGGAAGTTAGGCTTGTATGAAAGCCACTCTAAAATGATGCCAAACACCTATAGATAGAATGAGGCACATAACTACTGAGAATACCTAGGTCATGTAATGAATAAAAATAAAATAAGGAAAATGTGTTATGCACATTGCCCCCAATCACTGGTGTTTGTAACATGGATTCTGATCTTGAAGTTATACCAACTGCTCAATATAAAATTAGAAGTGAGAGCCATCATGCTATGCATGATGCCTCTTATATCTAGATTCTATGAGAAAAAATGTATTGAAACTACCCCATTTGAACTAAACTATAGTTGACAAAATTGTAACTAAACTTACCTTTCTGTCTATTTCTAAAAAATCTAGGTTTTTTGCTATCTAGACAAGAACACCAAAAATATGACACCCTGGTGTCCAACATTGTAGTCTAATTTTGTTGCTCTTGTCCTTTGCTATTTTTGATTACTATTCTATATTCATCACTATGTTTTTGGTCTATTATGCCTAGTTTGGGTTCTAAATGCTATTCTAGGTGTTCTAAAAACTAATTTTTGATCAGAGAAGCTCTAATTTTTATGAGAAAACCCTTATTTATTACCCCCTCTTTTAAGGGTAGGAATGAAAACCCTATAATGAATACCCTAAGAATAAAGAGCCTTGAAAGTGTGTTATGTTATGAAATATATGATATAGAAATAATAATCAAAAATATGTCTCAAGATCTAGCATAATTTCTATTGGAGATTATTAGATCAATAGGGCTATGCCTAGATAGATGTAATAATGTAATAACATGTGTATTAAACTAAACTTAAACTAAAAGTGTTAGTTCTTAGTTTTTAGTTTTCAAGGAGGGATGGAGCATGATGTCCATCATGGCATCCAAAAAATCAAGATAATGCATGATGTTGATCATGGCATTGCAAATAATTGAGAAGAAAATAAGGAAACAAACACGCACGATAAGAAGCAATAAGCATAAAAAAGTGGCCAAGGGGCCAAGTAAATAAGGGACATAGACACATGTCACTCAAATTGGGAAAGCACACATATAAGGCATGTTCAAATGACACATACACATACAATTACAAAACAAGATTGGCACGAAGGCCATATGCATATAGAAGAGTAAAAGCAAAGCACACTAGAAAATATCCTAAGGAACACACAAGAATACAAAATAAGAACTGATAAATGCAATCACATCTAGCTACTCAAAGTAAGAAAGGAAGGTATGTAAATTATATAAATATAATCACATCTAAATAATTAAGGCAAGAAGTGAAAGTATGCAAAACATGTAGTACAAGACTAGGTAGATGCTAAGAAATACACAAGTGCTATATACTAGTGAGTGTCGATAGAGTAATTTGTGTAAGCTAGTAAGTAATGTACATCAACATGATAACTAGAGTGTGTGATGTAGGAATGACATAACCTGGATGGTGTAGTCATGTAGAAGATGCCCCCAGTGGGTAGATATGTCAATGTATGTCTCAAATATAGAAGTAAGATGCCCCCTCAATGGGTAGAGTGAAGCAATCAAGGATCTAGGTGTCACTACACACAATCAAAGAATATCAAGTGAATCATGGTAATGTAGATAAATCAACATACAATAGCATAAAATAACAAAATGTAAGTCTAGCATGGTAGTATAAATGTAAAGCATGGATAATGCATATAATTGAAATGTTTTTGGTATTTTGAGCTATTTTAATGTTTTTGTATTTTGAAATTTTGTATTGTTTTTGGTATTTTTGAAATATTTGAATGTTTATGTATTTTGACCTGTTATATTATTTTTGATATTTTTGAAATAAGCTATGTAAAATAAATCATAAGGAGATTATGTACAAGTAATTGAAAAGAAGATATATACAAGTAATTTTGAAAAATTATGTATAAGTAAGTTGAAAGTAAACTATGTATAAGCATATAAATAAAGCAATATGTACATAAAATGACGTAATAGACTAGGCTAGAGGTGGTAAAGGGTTCAATGATGGAGCTCATCAGGGATGAAAATGGAGGAAGGGATCACAACCATCATCAAATGCCTCAAGATCATCATCATAAGTATCATCATATTCCATAGACTCTATATACATGGTGGTTATCTCCTCAGGTATCAGTAAGATCTATGATCTTTATGTAGGCAAAGATCTATCACTTGTAATGGTGGTTGAAGGAAAACTAAAGGTTGTTCTTGTGGTGAAGATGATGATTCTCCTTTAGGATGTTTAGCTTTGGTAGTAGATAGATTTAGTGGAATTGGTGTAGCTGGTATTGGTGGTGATGTACTCTAAATAGTACCCTAAACTTATAGTTTATCCAATGTCTATTTTAAAGTTTTACATGAGTCAATGTCATGTCCTATGATTCTATTAAAGAGACAAAATGGGTGACCATATTATCATGATAACTTACTAATAGATCTATGTCATACTATAGGTAGTGTAATTAATCCATGATCAAGTAACATCTTTAGCATAATCTATGGTTGATGCTACATGCTGCCCACCTAAATCTGAATGATTGGTTCTATATCCATAGAGGTAACCATGTGAATTATATGTGCCAAGTGATCTATTTGTGGCTATGAATGTGTAATATATCTTGAGAGTGTGGTACAAGATGCTAAGAGTGATGCAAGATGTGATGAGGGATCAAGAGTCATCTCAATACTCTCCTAGGCCAACTAGTGTAAAGTTCAATCCACACAAATAATCATCTATGAGTGTGGGTGTTGTATCATCATCTAAAGTATCTTGGGAATCTATATCAACATCATGCACATATGGTAACTCATAATTTACCACAAGGGGTAACGGTGATATGTGAGTCTCATCAACTGTAGTAGTAGAAGATGACAATACTGTAAGAATATCTATAACTGATGGAGTAACTATAACTACTTGAGGATATGTATCTATAGAATTAACTAGTATTATTGGAATTATTGTTGGTGATTTTGTAATTTTAATAGGTGTAGAAACTGTGACTAATGGAGTAGTTGGAATGACTAAAGATACTATAACTAGCTGAGTATTTGGAGCTAGGGAAACAACTATAAGTAGAGTGTGAGATGTGCTAGTCTCTCCTACCTCATATGTAAGTATTTAGTCAAGATAAATGTGATGAGTTGGTGACTGAACTATGATATGAGGTGTCCCATCTAGAAAAATAGTCGAAGATGACTATGTAATTCTATAATATATGAATGGTTGGTTATTTATTGGGCATGTGTATAAGTATCCTTTATTGAGAAACTTAACACATCGATGAAGAGTAGAAAGAAATAACCCCATAACATATATCCAAGGTTGTCCAAGTAAAATATTATAATGAAGAGGACTTGGCATGACCAAGAACTATGTAGAGAGGGTTTTGGGCCCTACCATGATATTTAAAGCAATGGTGCCTAATGTCTATCATGGTATATCATCAAACCCTCTAATGTTTTTATATGAATTTTGCATGGATGCCATTTCTAATTCTGAAATTGCTATCAACTAAAACTCTCTTAACTGTACTAGTTTTGACTTGAGCTTTTATGAATAATGGTAAATTCTAATCAATAATTGTTTGAGAAGGCATGTCCTCATGATCAAAATAAATAACATCTTTTATAGTTTTTAATGTGTTGATCACTGATCCAAAATAGGAAGGCTCTAAATAAATGGGCATTGAAGTCTGAGTGAGTGCCTGATAAAGAATGTCTTTGAACACATTTTATTTTTGGAGCAATTCTAACATGGAAATATTAGCTGGTGTGTTTCTCAATTGATCAACAATATCATATGCCTTGTGCAAATCTACCTATGTAGGTGTGTTAGGCATAGGATTGGAAGGAATAAGAGGGTTGTGGGGTTCCTGACTAAGTGGGGGAAGCATGGTGGTACATCGAGTAACAACCCTAAACACATTATCTGCTAGCCATATAGGATTAGTAGTAACTATGGGAAGAGAGTGAAGATAATCGACATGTCAAGGTGGTGGAGGGTTAAATGGTGTCAACTAGGCTCTCTAGTGATGAGTAATGACCTGGGGAAGAGTAAAATGAACCATGCAAAGGAGGTGAGGCAAGAGTTATCTTAACATGTTTAGCAATGAGTTTCTTACTATCGTCCCATATTATAAAAAGTAAGCATGAAAGGAAAAGAATGAAGCTTTGCATTAACATATAGTAAACTTCATCATTCATGTACATGAGAGGACTAAGTATGGACTCCTCATTGTTTGCAGGAAATGTTTTGAAATGAGTGAAATCTATTTTTTATTTTTATGTGAAATCTGATTTGGATGTAAGGTGATACCTCAAAAGCAAAGTGACTTACTATATGAAACTAGGGTTTAAAATACATGTTTTTAAAAATTAATAAGGTAAATTTAAAAATTAAATATTAAATTTTGATTTAAATATGTAGGAAAAAAATAAAAAAAATACTAAAAAATTTAGCAAGGAATTTTCCTTAGGATTTCTAAGGTTTTTGTGTGTAAATGAATTAAGTCAAGTTCACCAAATGATTTAAATTATTTGGCAATAATGGAGTTTTATTCCTATTTTAGTTAAGGGTCTAGATTAATAAATTATTAAATAATATTACAATAATTACAGTCCCAATTTGTGTAATTTATGTATCTTTTTAACCTCTCTAAAAATAGTAATAAATAAGGAAAAAATATAACTTATCTAGAAATAAGCTGAGATGGTTGATACAGTGTCTAAAACTAGCTGTGTAAGACTAGGATAATGTCACAAATCAGAATTTGGATTTTATTTGGTGAAAGGATAGAAGTGCCAAAAACAAGACACTTTGAGGTTTGATGCTGTATTCCACTCCTACCACTATTATCCAAATTCATCATAAAGACCTAAATTTTTTGGGTTCTTTATACTATTCCTGTGTGAGCCTACCTATGAAATCTTTAGTGTTAAATGTTGATGTATCTTGCTATAGAGATGATTTAATCTTCAAACCCTAACCCTCCATCATGATTGATAAATGAGATTTGAATCATTTAAAAAGGGGGGTTAGTGTGTGTAAAATGCAGTGAACATGTGATCCACAACCCTTGTGTGGGTACACTACCTACATACCAATACTCTGAAGATGGATTAAGCCATATGTAGTTCTTCCACCTAATGTTCTTTATGAAATAGTGTGATACGAATGCAAAAATGCCAAACTAAGAGTGCTTAAAGTGGCTAGGGACTGGTATGAGGGTTTGAATATGTTTTCAACTATGTTGGGTGACTGTATGCAGAGAATAGGAAATTTTGCCTTAGTAATTTGCTTATATTATTTATTGATTTGTAAGATTTTCCACCTCCCTTGTAAATGAACTTTGAATGAGATTTTATAGGGAAACTATTGGTCATGGGTTAGATGTATTTATGCTAGGATAACATAATGAATAATAGGAATCAGATAAAAATGATCATTTGGGCTCAAATTACAAAGGGATAGGAGTGCCAAAAATGGGACACCCTAGGGTCTGGTGCTATAGTTTAGGTATGGTGCTCTTGTCCTATAGGTTTGGGACTTAGGGGGATATGATTGGAATTGGAAATAGGGTCTGGATGAGCTAGAATCATCATTTGGAAGGCCAAAAATGGGACACCCTAGGGTTTGGTGCTATAGTCTAGGTATGGTGCTCTTGTCTTATAGGTTTGGGACTTGGGGGGATATGATTGAAATTGGAAATAGGGTCTAGATGAGCTAGAATCATCATTTGGAAGGCTATAAATGACTAGAAATGAGAAAGAAGATGTCTAGATGGGTCATAAGATCATGCAAGAAGGACTTATATATAGGGTGTCACAAGCCACACTCAAACTACAAATTTGGACATTTTATATGACTACAGTTTTCTTGGTTGTGATTTTGAAAGAAAGTTGAGAAGGTTCCACTTGGTTAACATGTGGCTTGGTTAAGGGCGGGATTATGGTTTCCTTAGTTATAGGTTGACTAGGAACCAAATCTGATGGATGGGCCTCGTTATGTTGAGGGATTTGGTTAGTGGTGTGCACAATAATGGGTATAAAAATAAGTTCAATGATGGATTGCTCTTGAGTTTGTGAGCTAATAGGTTGGTTTGATGAAGTTGATTGGTTTGATAGGTTTGGTTGAGTTGACAAGTTGGGTGGGTTTGATTGCTTGGGTAAGGTTGATAAGGTGGGTTGGTTTGATAGGCTAGGTAAGGTTGATAAGTTGGTTTGATAATTGTTGGTTGGATGGCAAAGAGGATAGACCAAACCTCAGTTTTGAGATAAAAATACCTACCTCAAAGTGGGTTGGGGTAATTGATATGATGGTTGGGGTAGGTGATCCAATGGTTGATGAGGTTGGATATGTTAAAGTTGAGGTTGGTTATGATAATTATTAAGTTGGTGTTGATGGGTTTTTGGTTGGGTATGATGATGGTTAAATGGTTGTTTATATGTTGTTGGTTGGTTGTATTTGAGATTTTATTGGTTGTAGGTGAGGGTTGATTGGTCATGGGTACTAGAAATAGATGACTCTACTTTGACTACCCAGTCCTTTAACATTGTAACTAGCTTAGGTGGTAGTTGATAGTTTGTTAGTTGGTTTTAGTTTAGGTTTGAAAGGTGATAGGTAAAAGGTTAGACTGTGGGTAAATTGTAGATGGATTAATATGTTGTTGGAGGTTTAGTTAAGGGTTAGAAGGGGTTAGAAGGTAGTGTTTAGGAGGTAGCAAAGAATAAAACAAAGAAACTAATTGTTGATCTTGATAAGAGATATATACATAGCTTGATTGTTGAGGTCTAGAGAAAATTTGGTAGAGTGACGATACAATAGTCGAAGAGGAATTTTGGTAGAGGTTTGGGTCTCTATCATAGTGGTTGAATTGCTAGAGGGAAGACCTACAAAGAAGTTCTTGATGCTAGAAGCTCTTAATGCCTGTTGGTTGATAACTTGATTGCCTAATAGCTAAATTCCTAGATTTTTGATCCTATTTTTCTCCTCTTACTCCCCTCTTGCTCCCCTCCTTTTATAAGCAAAGATAGATGGAGGTATAAGTTTCCATAAGAGGTTTGGTTTATGGTTTTGAAGCTTCACAATGTGTTAGCTTACCATTCATATTGAATTTTGACATGTTAGCCTACACATGGATCAAGAAAGTAAGTTTAGGTGGTAAGGATATGACCATCGATGGTCAGGGTGTCAACCATCAGTCATCAGAGTGCTGATCATTGGTGGTTTAGAGTGACCATTAGTATTCAAGAGTTGAAGGGTGAAGGGTTAAAGGGTGAAGGGTCAAAGGTCAAAGGGTTAAGTTTGGTCAATGTGGGTTAGAAGGTGAGTTGGTCAAAGAGTGTTTCAACTTGGGTTTGTGATTGAAAGGGTGTGAATGGTAGGTTGGGCATCCAGCAGTATTTCAACATCTAGAACCATAATGTGTGGTTTTCTAGTGTCTAAAAAATGCTTGACATCCCTTACCTTGGGCCTTCTTGAGTTTCATTGCGTAAATTTGCCTAAGTTTTAACTCCTTTTTCTCATCCTAAATTATTATCTAATTTTTTAAATCATCAAGGCACTCTACTCTTTTTAGATAATAGTCAACCTTGGATTTATGCTTCACAAGCCAATTGTCTATTAAGATCACATCATATGACCCTAATGGTGTGACATAAAGATCCACAACCCTTGTGAATTCTGCAACCTAATTTCTACTTCAACTAAATACTTGTCAATATGGACTTTAGAGTCATTCCCATATTATACCGACCATGCGTTTGCCATGACACCAAATTTCCTAAACAATTTATTTAGAATTTTAAGATTTATAAAAAATTCTATAGCCCTTGTATCTATCAAAATGGAAACTAGATTTTCAAGAAAAATACCTGATAGTTCTATGGGTGAAGCTTGAAATTTGACTTGCTAATTATCAACTATTATATGAATACATTATTGAAAAGTTCCTTGCTAAGGGGTAGAACCTTTATTACTCAACTTATCTTGGGTACATTCACATGCAAAATGGTCACCTTTATACATGAAGCAACCTCTTGGTGGTCCCTTCCTATTATATTTTTGGTTTCCCTTAAAACCACCTTTAGAATCACTACCGAGTTTATTACTACCAAACCACTGTTGAATCTATAATTATGGTTCTTAATTTGACTCTTGGAGTCTCCACTTATATGCTTTTAGTTTTTCTTCTTGAAAGTTGGATTTGAACATCCAAACTTTTTCTTAAACTTGTCCCTAACCTGAGCAAGAGATTTTAACTTTTGCTCTTGCTTGACTAATTTTTTAAGGACTTGATCGATGTTAGATGGTCCATGAACATCCACCTCTCCACCAATTTAGGGTTTTAATTCCATGATAAACTTCCTAATCTTGAACCTCTCATCTACTTGATATCAATGTATATATATTAGAAGTTTTCTAAACTATTCCTAATACTCATTTATCAATAAGTCTCCTTGCTTCAGATTTTGAAAATCTATCAACTTTTAGTTAAAATAAAATAATGAAAGCCATCGTGATCTAAATAGTGTCACAAATTGCTCCCAAATAGTGGTGGTCAAGTTCATATTCATTTCTAACTTCTTGTTAGCCCACCATGTAACTACTTCTCCAACTGACTAATAAGCTCCCTAAATAGCTTTGGTTGCCTCAAAGTAGTTTTGAATATTGAGATACTTCTCCATTTTAGTCAACCATGCTTCAAATCTATCTCCCATAATGGTTCCATCAAACTTAGGTGGATTCACCTTTTTCATATCCCTTGCCAATTCTATGGCTACACGTGCTCTCACATCTTGATGCACTTTCTCGTGTCTCTACTCTTGAGGGATTTTATGCTTATCAAGATACTCTTTAGTCTCATCCTGATGGGCTTCTTCTTCTTATCCATGAATTTCCTATTCTAGGGATATGAATCTATCCCTTGTCTCTTTCATGGCCATAAGAATTTGATCTAATTTTATTTCTTATTTAGAGGCAAATTGGTTAGGATCAAATGAAGGGTTATTGTCATTAACATTTTAAAGAACCTCACCCAATTATCTTAATCACACCATTATTCTTTTTGCTAACAAAAAAATATGAAAACATTAATGAACTCATTAAGACCTAGAGCTTGAGCCATAGCTCTGATACCATAATGTAACATCCCCACAGGGATTTACTAAAATAATGCAATAATTTTTTTTAAAATATTTACTCAACACTTATTCTTTCATTAAATCACACCACAAGAATCTAATTAGTGATTTTTAACATACTTAACTAATCATATCAAACTTAAGTAAACATGAACAACTCTATTTACTAATCACTAACAACTTATGTAAACAATCATAATTGCATAAAAAAAGTAATCGTAATAAAATTTAGCTACAACTGGTACAATAATACAACCTTTGCTATCAATGTATAATAATAATCAATTACATTTCCATCAAGTAGGCTACATCAATATATAAGTATAATAATAGATACAATACTCCATAGAGCTCAAGTCACACTAATTCTTGTATCTCTAATAATCTCAAGTGTAGTCTCCAAATAAATACTGTAGCTGAGAGGGAGAACATCATTTGAGTGTTTTTACACACTAACCATAGACCATCAATATCTTACACAATCTCCCAAATAGAGAATATCCATCCCTTCATGGATGGGTAGATAAATATGGTACAAGAATCTAGAGAGACATGCAAGTACCCCATGTGCTCTAAAATTCCTACTACATGAAGTGTACCATAAAATAATACATTCTAACATGATATCTTACAAACATGCGAATCATACATATGAAATGACAATGTCTATCTAAACATTACTTTGGCCAATTTTTTCAAATAACATATGATCTCTAGGATCAGTGAAATTCATACACACCACTTGATTAGATTACCTTAATCTAGCATTGGTGATGATAACTAAGCTAATAAGGTCTATCTCACTTCTTAGCTAGAATAATTAATGCTAGATTTGGTTAACATATATTTGTAACCAATAGGATCATGTAATTATTTCTACTAGCAAGTACAAAACATATGCTAATTACAAAAATAATTACTATACACATATTTAGTCCATAAAATATATGAATGAACCTCATTTACACTATTTATCTCATAAACAATATTTATGACAAGCAAGTTTATTTACCATATGGGTATAATACAAGTCATTTCAAGAGTCTATTTTCCTTTAGTAAAATTTAAGCACAAAATTAACATGTCCATAACATAAAGTTCATACCACTCAATATAACCAACATTCACAATTTTCATAAAGATTTATAAACATTCATTTATGCATCCTTTTTTGGAATTTAGGCTACATTCATATAGTTATAGTTCCCTATCTTTTGGGATTTCATGACTTAACTTATTAGACACTATTATAACTATAGGCACAATACCTATTCTATAAATATAAGATATATATGTGTAGGAAGACCTATGTTCTCTTATATGTGTATTCCATATATTTTTATGACCATATTATATATATCCCATAATATATATATAATTTAATCTACAATTAACATTTTGACCTACTAATAAAACTTTTTCTACATTCTTTTTAAATCCTAAAAGATATAAACTTCCAAGAAAAGGCTTGAAAATAAATAGGGCTTTCATAATTCTAAAACCCTTGTTCTCATAGTTTAACATTAGAAATAATGAATCCAACCAGGCTCTATTTTATTCCTAATATCATATTTTTGTTGTTTCTCAATTTAAGTCATTTATTCAATAATCTAAGTTACCAAGTACCATGGAGAAATAGTCAATAATTTCCTTAACATAGTGAAATATATTGTCAATTTAAATCAAACTCTCATGATTTCCATTTCTAGTCATAACTTATTCAAATTCCTATGTTCTTAGGTTATATGTCGAATTCATAATTTAAGACTAGTCTGATTCAAAAACACACAACTCTTACAATCTTAATCTAACTTATACAAGTCTCATATCAAATCACACAAACTATTATGTGTATAAAAATATACGTAGTATACTTATTTACATAGGTGATGATTATATGTCTTCCTACTCATAGTATTCATTACATAGTTTATTCATATGCATTCGATTCATAGTTTATAAACAAAGAATTAGGTTCATATGAATACCTTAACCCAAAAACCCATGTCACTATCTTAAAACACAACTTATATATATATTTTCTTATCTCTTTAAAGAACACATTTCCTATATATCCTGCAGATATGTTTATATACATAATTTGTATATAAACATCCATACTATATTTTTATATAATCTTCACTTTAAAAAATTCAATAAAGTCTACATATGTTCATATGTCTCATATGATACATAGTTTATATGTCACATATGGTATACATAAAAAACTTTTAAAACTCGTTCAACATTTTCATAATTTTGATAAGGAGTATATCCCAAATACATACATGAATAACAATGTCTTATTTCTAAATCTTTTATCAACACAAATGAAACTCTATTTTGCTAATTTTATTTTTGACTATCTCCTATATATCTTCATAATATAGAAACAATATACCTATTTCCCCAAATGGAAACCCATTTAATCATTTTAATGACTTAGTTGATAATTAACTAAAATAAAGATAATTCACTACTCACTTGGTATAATATGTTTTAACATAACTCATTATTTACTTGTATATACATATTCCCTTAGGTTATAATTTTCTGAACTATGGAAATATTCCATTTATCTTTAAAACTTCATTTGACCCTATGGTTTAAAATTATTTCATTTCTAAAACAAAACACTTAAGATTTGGGGATAATGGGTTAGCTTTGTGGATGGCCAAGCCATCCATAGGGCTAAGCTTGTATCCATTCGAAACTATAATCTATTTCCTAAACCCTACATTTGATAATGATACACAAAATTTCCTTTTACAATCGAATGTAAAAATAATACCAACCTTCTAAATGTCCTTGTTTAAAGCTCCAAAAAATAAAAATCCTTTGCTTTGTTGCTCTATGATTTTATTACCTTTCTTTTTTACATATTTCCTTTCTTCTCATAACTCCTTATTCTTTTTCCTCGCCAACCTCCTTATTCTTTTTCCTCGCCAACCTCCTTCCATTCCAAATTTGCATGCCACTGTTTACTTATTTCATAGTCCATGCAAAATATCCAAATTTTCCTCTAAACTCCACTAATCTGTAGTTACCTCTCCATTAAACTTTCCAGAAGCCCTAATTTTTCTCTTTAGAACTTTCTCAAATATTTAAAAAAATTAATTTGTTTAAACATTTTTTGCATGATCACTTCATTATAAGTCCCCAAGTATATCCACTACACAAGTCTACATTAATCATTAACATAATGATATCCATACCTCTAATTTTAACGTAGTCTCATGCATGCCAAATGAAAAACTAGGTTTATACTGGACTTAAATCTTAGGTTAGTATTTTTAGGATAGTTTAATCTTCTTGAAATATAAAATAAAATAAAGGTAATTATCTCTTTATCAAAAGATAGATAAATCTATATTTGATTCCAATAACAAGATAACCCTTTTAATCAATTACTAGTATATATATAGGCTATATATATGTTTTACTCTAATTTTATAACTTAACTTATATTGATATTAAGCTAAACGTTCAATGACATTTAAAAAAATAATATACTAGTCTATATATATAATAGTAATTAGATATTTTTTATTTGATTTACTCTAAAAAATCATAGACAAACATAAGTAAAGTAACTTTATGTAATATTACTACAACATCAAGTACTGAGTCTATGTATAAAATGCAATCACATACAAGATTTATCCTTAACTATGTACTAACATTTAAAACACACAAAATCTAATATCTAATAATTTAAACACACAATGTATATAACATTTTTAATCTACTATGGTGTGTGAAGGGGTCTTAGTTATTCATCTATCATCCTTCACTATCTCCATCTATGCCACCCTCTCTAATGATGATATCCCTTCATCATGCTCTGAGGGATAAATTCTCTTGCATCCATCTCATGATAATAAGGTAGTTAGTCAAGTATATCATGATACATATAAAATAATGCTATTCAAATAAATGTAACATAATTATTATATACAAAATTCATAATTTATCATCTCTAAATAATGAGCTCATGAAGTCTAAGTAACATACATCTATCCCATAATAGCACATGACTTATAATCTAATTAAAAAGTAACAATCAATTTAATTAACCTTATTAATCCATATATAATTAGGTAAATCAGTTTAATGAGAGAATCAAGATGTAACACTTTTGGGTTGTGTAACTTAGGTTAATTCCTTTTTCAATTTCAAGACTACTGTTTGTGCCTAGATTTAGGGAAGTAGTCTATCTTCCATATGCCTAAAGTCCCATGTATTTTTCCAAATGACCAAGTTTATGTTTAAATATGAATATATAATTTATGCCAAACTATTTCAATTTTTTTAGATTAAATATCTTACCTTTTAGACCTTATCTTGTTTAAAGTCTAGCTTTTATGCCTTTTTCTAAAAGACCTAACAATACCTATTTTGAGCCTAGCTTTTGTGCCTTATTTTCCAAAAGACCTAGCAACATTTTATTTATTTATACCTAGTTTAGACTTGTGTGAAACACTTTGTACCTAAAGTTTATCATTTTAGTTTTATTTCATCCACTTGACCTTTTGGTTTAAGACATTTGCCCTTAGACATTTGATGTTAGACTATTTTTGACCAAGTTTTAGCACAAACCTTTTTAGAGATACAAATCCATCCATTAGACCAATTTAGCCAAGTTCAAACCATTTGTCTTTTTATAAATTATTTTTAAGAGTTTGTAGAACCCTAGGCCTTTTCTATGAAGCATTCATCATTGACTTGGATATGTCTTGATATACTACTAGTGGAGACATGTACAATCCAAGATATGATAATGTGGTCACACAAGATGAATTTTTTAAGACCCCTATGGTGATGATGTAATTTTTGATATATATCCTTATACTCCTTACAATAATCAATTTAGGGAATAAAGCCAAGATCATTTGGCCCACTATTTGGTTAATACATCTCCCTATTTGAAGAAGGACCAAGAGCAAACCATGTAGTATCTAGCTAGCATACCATTAGTTGTAGAAAAAGTTCAAAAATAAAAAATTATGTTACTATGCCATCGACATACAACCCTTATTTTTTTGACATCAATTGGTTGAAAATAAAGACACAATTTTAGTTAGAGCTATGGAGGTAGGGGCTAAGATTCTAACAGACTTCCCCCATGAAAATTTACCTAGTCTAGTTAGAGTGTATTTCTACATGCCTTATAATCAAACCTAAGATTAAACTTGTCACATGAAAGGGTCTCATGGAGGACCACTTTCTACAAATGTAAATAATATACCAAACTTATTTAAACTTAGCGTGCAATTTTAATAACATGGCCATGTCAAATGTTCCACTTATAGAGATAACTTCTTCAACATGAATATTAATTGAATTGATAGCTCAAGATAATTTGGGTATAGAACCATTTACACAAAGCACTTTATTTAGTAACATGTTTAATACCCAATCTATTGAAGAAGTGTCTACTAATTATATGTAGAACATTGTGCCAAACATGGTGGATAACATGCAAGTGTCATCTAATCCAGGACAAAGTGGTTTAACTACACCAACAACTAGTCTAAAATAAGTTCCTTTATTTATTACCATGAGTGGTTCATAATATTAGGGGGAAAAAACTCCTACATCCCAACCATAAAAAGCTACCTAAAATCCTTAATCAACTGCTTTTTCAAGGACATAACTAAAAGGATTAAGTAGTCAAGTGACAACTAGTGCTTTGCCTTAACAAAATGTGATGAATGCTGCTTTACCTCAATAAGTGATGACTAAAATTACAAAATAATAAGCACAATCTATTACACCAATGAAATAGAGTGAAATTTTTTTGCCACGTCAACAGGGGGCCACTAATGTTCCACCTCATCAGGTAGTGACAAGTATACCTCAAGAGTCATAGACTAACATACCTTTACAATCACTTATATTGTCTAATCAATAATGTATGTCTATTGGTCAATGACAAATTCCAAACACTCTACAAACATCTAGTTCATAACATGTATTCATGCAACATAGAGGTACTGCTATCCAACAAATACCAATTAGGAAACAATTACCTTTCATTACAAATGTAACACAAATCCAATGATAGGGCCTTGGTTCATAACAAGTTCCCCTTATTAAGTAAGGTTTGAATAGTTATAAATAAGTCCCTACTCAACCTCTGTAGGCAAAATACCTTACCCTAAGCCATATCCTTCCATCATATCCATAATTACCTCAAAACTAATCCTATATATCAAATACAAATTAGAATATTGCACCACAATGCAAGAAATTATAATAATTACATCCTAATCTGTGGATGCATATTCTTGGTTAGTTCACTCAAACTAACATTCCACAACAAACCATGCCTCTATTTTATCCTGGTCAAGGAAATGCACCTTTGACTACCCAGCCTCCACCTTAGGCTAATGTTTCATTTAGTTTCTTGACACAAAAATTGTATCAAATAAAGGATGTAATTGATGTCGTTAAAGTAGGGAAATAGACCAAGAAGTTCAAGTTATATGATTTTTGTTTATACCCCTTCAACATGGCGTATCTATAAATACCATTTCCTCTAGGTATAAACCATCAAAATTTGACAAATATAAGGGTAAAGGAGACCCTAAGGCCCATTTAACTGAATTATTTGTTTCTTACCAACTAGTGGTTTATAGTGACATATAACTCCTACTTTTGTTTCCTTAGAGTCTAGTAAGACAAGATTTAGAGTGGTTCTTAAAGTTACCAAAGAATCTGGTATCTATTTTTGATGACCTTTCATATAAATTTGTGCAATATTTCTCCTATAATTTCGAACATGTGATTTCATTGGTAAGTTTGACTCAAGTCAAGCAAAAAGCTGGTGAAAGCTTCATAAGCTATCTACAGTGATGGAAAACTATTTCTGGTCATTTCACTAGACAAATAATTAGCCATTATATTTACAAAACATTTGCATAGTGAGATATCCTATCATCTGGAGCTTTAGTTTGCACATACTTTCAAAGAGATCATGGACAAATGTTTTTTAATAGAAAAGGCCCTTATTAACAAAGGGATTATTAATATCACCTCATCAAATCAAAACTAAAACCAACACCAAGTAATAGGCCAAAATCAAAACCAAAATTGAGCCCAAGCACAAGCATCAACACCAGTCCAGGCTAGTAATTATGAAAAATCCAAGCAATTCAATTACAATAAGAATGTTGTTGGAAATGGAGTAATCGAGTCACATCATGTCTAAATGGTGCAAACACCATCTGATCATACTATGTCATAAATACATCTTACTCCTCACCAACAACCCCTTCAACGAGCACAACCTTTATAGAAACCTAGACTAGCTCAACAAATGCAACAACCTTTACCTTTGCAAACCCCTCCTCTAAGGAGAAATGTGCCTACTTGTCAAGTATTTAACAACCTTTGAGAGCCTATTGAAGTCATGTTTTCAAGCTAGCCACCACTAATCTAATTAGTTGGCCAATACTGAAGCACTATCTTGAGGGTATTCCTTATCTAGACTGGTATTTAGAGAATGAGTTCTATGAATACCATCATGTTCATAGATATAATATATGCCAGTGTGTGTAGATCAAACACCTCATTGAAAATATGTTAGAAAATGGGGAGATTATGTTGAATAATAGGGTATCTACACCTAATCAGAACCTAGGTATTTACTAAAACCCTTTTTTGCATCATAATAATAATAACCAACAATAACATCAACACAAACTAGAAAAATAATAAAAATAGTATCAATAGTCATGATAACAACAAAAATACTAGTAAAAATAATAACAATGCTAACTGGATGGAAGGAACCAAGGCCATAATGATTCTAATAACCAATAGACTTACCACATAGTTGCACATGACTACAACAAAGTTGTGGGTCATATTGTGGGAGGTTGTATTTCCACCATCACCATCAATCTAAGACTAAGTGTTACCAAAATAAGACCATTGATAAATAATTCCTATCAACCCATTTATGTTAGTGATCCTTCTTTGACCTAAGACAATATATAAGCACACTAATAAGCTGGGATTACTACTTTTGAACATTATATTGATAACTCATCATTACCCCATGACCACAAAGAAGTGTATTAATAACTAAGACTTATCCTATTTGGTCTATCACCACCATCATTTTCCAATAAAAATGGTCCTATATCTAATCCCAAGTGTGCAATCATAACTTGGTAGTTAGTTATTACCATTCCAAACCCATAGTCACTTATCATCGAACCCATCCAACCCACTATTCTGGCTAAGAACAAGTCATATATCACTATAAAGGAGAAGACATTTGGTATTATGGAATAAATTTAGAAGATCCTACATAAATATCTATTTTGTATTTTTTGCATACATTTACTATCCATAAGAACATATTAATAGAGTTCCTAAGCCAATCACAAGTTCTAAATGACATAATCCCAAACAAATTCCAAGCTTTGGTTGGATATCTAGCCCTAGGCCAATAATTGACCTTCAACCAAAGTGATATGTCATCCCTTGGCCCTCTCCATAATAACCCATTATACATTTAAGTTATCATCAAATGACACAAAGTGAAATGTGTCCTCATAAATAATGGGTTGGGCCTAAATATTGTATCTCTAAAGCTCATCAAGAATCTAAAATATATAACAACCGATCTATAGCCAAAAGTAATCACTATCAAGGCTTATAAAAATGAAGAGAAGAAATCATAAGGCACTATCATCTTGCCAGTTATCATTAGGCCCTTGACTCATGATATAATTTTCCATGTGTTAGACCTAGATCTATCTTACAATTTGATTTTGGGTAGACTTTGGATATATAATATTCGTGCAATCTCATTGATATTGCACTAGTGTCTTAAGTTCTCCTACTCAAGCATAAAATTCACCATCAATGGTAATTTTTAGCCTTACAAATATTACAAACATTTGGAGGCTAAGTATAAAAGTTATAATTACCATTTTGGCTTAGATCTAGTTCCCAAGAAGGGCAAGGAGAAAGAAATACTTGTTGACTTACGAGAGGCTAGTTACATAGAATCAGATAGGCTTGATTCATTTTCCCATATGTCACCTCCTAAATTATCTTTTTAATTTTACCATCTCAGCTAATGGCCTAGGAGAGTATTTGACCCATAACATGTTTCACATTTCCAAGCTTCTAGATAACCCTAATCTTTTAGAAGACCTAAAGCCAAGCCACCTTGCATGCATTGGCAACAAATGGGAAAGGCTAAACTATATTATCTAGCTCCTATCATTTTCACACCAACCATTAGCCAAAAAGAGGATCTACTTACCAATGATGAAACCTATTTATATAACGACAAACCAGCTGATTATTACAAAAATTCTAAATACCCAATTCCTAATAGGATCACATAGAATCAAGTCTATTAAGGAGGACACCTTGAGCCAAATCAATAAGGAACTCTTGAGACAATTTATATAACTTGATACAAAGGAACCTATGGTCTTATATTTAAACCACTTGGGGGTGATCCCACATCTCTTATTCATGTTCTAGTGCCAATGACTAGTGATGATGATGCCAATAACAAAGTAGAGGTCGATCACAACATTTATGAAGACCTTTCTAATACCTATCTATTTGACATCCATGTCATTTATAATGTTACCCTAATTATTCCAAATAACCCACTTCCTCTATATCACCCTCAACTTATAGCCTGGGACCAATAATAATCCATAGCGCCTATAGATGAGTTTGAGAATGATGAGGCCTATTGCAAAATTTTAGGCTTAAGAGACAATGTTCCATTGGGACACCACAAACAAGGGTTCTCAATCAAAATGGATCCTATAGACTATTTTGGAGAATAGGTCAACACCCTTATCCATAAATAATTAAATAAAACATTAAGGTCCCAAAGTGAAAACCTCTTTGAGGCATTTTTGGATTAGGATAAATGTAAAGAGAAAGGCCATTTTAGTGGTGAAACTCTATTTTAGGTGCCATTAGACAGGGGTGTTCACCTTTCTTGAAACATAGCTCATGATAAAACCAATGATGAACTTGATTTTAGGTCCAAGTTCAGTTCTAAAGATTAAAATGCCTTTGAATGAGCCATCCAAAAGTTTCCAATAGTGTTTGTAACATGGCCATCGCTACCCTTGGGAGATTATGATTCATCTTGTTTAGGAGAACTTGAAGAACCAATCTAAATAGAGGACTTTACAATTGCAAAAATCATTTCCCACCATTTTGGAATATGGTTTGACTCTCCTTATAGAAGAAACTATAGAAGTTAACATCGAAACTTTAGACAACCTAAAATGAATCAAATTAGGCGCATTCCTCATTAAGGAGGAATGTGAAATCTTTACAGCCCTTCTAAGTGAATTTGTTGACATGTTTGTTTGGGCCTATTCAAACATGGTAAGTTTGAAACATGCCTTGATTGTTACCACCTTATTGTACATCCTGATGCCAAAATTGTGAAGCAAAAATTATGCAAGATGAATCCTTACATTTTTGTATTAGTAAAGAAATAATTGGAAAAACTCTTAGAATAGAGATGTTTTCAATCGATCGACTACTCCGTGTGGATATCAAATATTGTGCCAATAAATAAGAAGAGAAAATGAATTAAAAACTATAATAATTTCAAATATATAAATAATGCTTTCCCTAAATATGAATTTCCTTTGCTAAACATTCACATGATAGTTGAATCCCCAGTGGGTTACAAAATGCTTTCACTTATGGATGTATTTTCAGGCTACAACTAGATATGGATTGCACCAAAATACCAACATAAGACAATATTCACCACTCCATGGGGAATGTTTTGTTATTAGGTTATGCCATTTAGTTTAAATAATGTTGGGGCCATATACTAAGGAGTGATGACCATCATATTTTATGATAGATGCATTACATTATTGAAGACTATGTTGATGACATATAAGGTAAATCAAAGACCTGAGCTAATCATCCAACTGCACTATGGAAAACATTTGAGAGACTATATGAATACAAGGTTAGAATCAATCCTAATAAGTGTATTTTTGGTATTACATCAAGAAAATTGTTAGGATTCATCATCTCTCATAGAGGCATTGAAGTTGATCTTGCCAAGGTAAAAGCCATTACAAAGATGCCACCACCTTCCAATTTGAAGCAGCTCCATAGTTTGTAGGGCAAGATCCAATCTATTAGATGCTTCAATGACATAAATCAAAGACTTAAGCTAATCATCCAACTACACTATGGAAAATATTTGAGATATTATGTGAATATAAGGTTATAATCAATCCTAATAAGTACATTTTTGGTGTTACATCAAGAAAATTGTTAGGATTCATCATCTCTCATAGAGGCATTGAATTTTATCCTACCAAAGTACAAACCATTACAAAGATGCCACCACCTTCCAATTTGAAGTAGCTCCATAGTTTGTAGGGAAAGATCTAATCTATTAGATGCTTCATTTCTTAATTAGTCAACAAATGCCATCCATTTACATACTAAAGAAGGGTGTCACATTCCATTGGGATGCAGAATGCCACAAAGCTTTTTATCACCTCAAGGACTATCTTGACAATCTACCTATTTTATTACCACATATGGTAGGAAAGCCATTCCTACTATACTTATCTATAATCAAGAAATCCCTGGGGTCACTTCAAGCTCAGCATGATGATAATGGAAAAGAGCATGTCATGTACTATCTAAGTTATAAACTAGTTGTGTATGAGCATAATTATATGCCTATTGAAAAATATTATTTAGTTATGGTCTTTACAACGTAGAAACTATGACATTACATGCCTATCTTAGGAAAGGGCCTCATGGAGGATGAATTTTTACAAATACAAATGAAATACCAAAATTATTTAAACTTAGCATATACTTTTAATAACATGGCCATATCAAATGATCCACTCATAGAGTAGTTCCTTCAACAAGAATATTAATCAAATTGATAGGTCAAGATAATTCAGGTATAGACCCATTTGTACAAAGCATTTTAGTTGGTGACATGTTTAATTCCCCATCTACTGAAGAATTGTTTACTACTTTTATTTAGAACATTGTGCCAAACATGGTGGATAACACATAAGTGTCATCAATCTAGGCCAAAGTGGTTTAACTATACCAACAACTAGTCCACAACAAGTGCCTTTAGTTAATACCACAAGTGGTTCATAATAGCAAGGGGTAAGAACTCCTACATCCCAACCATAATAAGTTACCTCTAATCCTCAACCAACTACTTCTTCAAGTACATAACCATAATGATTAAGTAGTCGAGTTATAACTAGTGCCTTACCTCAACAAAATGTGATGAATGCTGCTCCACCTTAACAAGTGATGACTAACATTCCATAATAGCATTCACAATCTAATATACCAATGTAGCAGAGACAAAAAATTCTACCACCTCAATAGGGGGAAACTAATGTTCCACCTCATTAGGTAGTGATAAGTATACCTCAAAAATCATAGAAAAATATACCTTTACAATCATACATGTTATCTAATCAACAACATATGTCCATTAGTCAATGACAAATGTTGAACACTCTATAAATGTCTAATTCAAAATAGGTGTTCACATAATAAAGAGGTATCAATATCCAACAAGTACCAATCAGGTAACACTTTCCTTTTGTTCAAAATTTTCCACAAATCTAAATATAGGGCCTTGGTTCATAATAATTTCCCCTTATTTAACAAGGTTTGACTAGTCGATAACAAGTAGTTACTCAACTTTAGAGGTAGTACCTTACCTTGAGCCATATCCTTCCATTTTAGCCATAATTACCTCAAAACTAGGGCCATATATCAAATCCAAATTAGAATATTGTACCATAGTGCATGAAATTCAAATAATTTCATCCTAATACATGGATGTATATTCTTGGTCAATTCACTCAAGCCAATATTTCACAAAAAACCATGCCTCTATTATATCTCAATTAAGGAAATACACCTTTGACTGCCTAACTTCCACCTTAGGCTAATATTCCATCTAATTTCTTGGCACAAGAACTATATCAAATTAAGGATGGAATTGATGCCATTTAATTAGGTAAATAGACCAAGAAGTTCAAGTTAGATGATATGTATTCCTACCATTTCCTTTAGGGTATAAACCATCAAAATTTGAAAAATACAAGGTTAAAAGAGACCCTAAGGCCTATTTAACTACATTATTTGTTGCTTTCCATCTAGTGGATTATAGTGACATATGCCTCCTACTTTTATTCCTTATATTCTAGTAGGATAGGCTTTAGAGTGGTTCTTAAAGTTACCAAAGAATTCAATATCTAATTTTGACGACCTTTTAGACAAAATTTTGTAGCATTTCTCCTACAATCTCGAACATGAGATTTCATTAGTATATTTAACTTAAGTCAATCAAAAAGTTAGTAAAAACTTCACAAGTTATCTACAATGATGGATAACTCTTGCTAGTCCTTTCACTCACATCTTACTAGACAAACAATTAGCCACCATGTTTACAAAAAATTTACATAGTGAGATATCCTATCATCTGGAACTTCAGTGTGCACATACTTTCAAGGATATCATAGACAAAGGTTTATTAATAAAAAATGCCCTTATTAAAAAAAGGATTATTAAACTCACCTCATCAAATAAAAATCAATACCAAAATCAAGGAACAAGTGCAAATCAGAACCAAAACCAAGCCCAAATACAAGCATTAACACCAACCTGGGTTAGTAATTATGAAAAATCTAAGCAATTCAACTACAATAAAAATGTTTTTAGAAATGGAGTAACCAAGTCACATCATGTCTAAATAGTGAAAACATCATCTACATAGCTTATGTCATAAATACATATTACTCCTCACCAGTAACCCCTTCAAGAAGTACAACCTTTATAACAACCTAGACTAGCTCAACAAATATAGTAGCCTTTACCTTTGCAAACCCATCCTATAAAAATAAATGCACCTTCTCATCGAGTCTTCAATGAACTTGCGTATCCTATTGAATTCATGTTTTACAAGCTATCCATTGCTAATCTAATAATTTGGCCAATACTGAAGCACTATCCAGAGGGTATTCCTTATCTAGACTAGTATAAAGAGAATGAGTTCTATGAATACCATCATGTTTATAAAAATAATATACATCAGTGTGTGTAGATAAAATACCTCATGGAAAGTATATTTGCAAATGGGGAGATTATATTGGATAATAAATCATCTACACCAAATTAAAACCTAGGTATTTACCAAAACCCCTTTCTATAACATAATAATAACAACCAACAACAACATCAACATCAACAAAGACTAGAACAAAAACAACAACAATATCAACTACTATAACAATAACAATAATAATAAAAAAACAAAAACAAAGTCAATCAAATGGAAGTAACTAAGGGAAAAATTATTTTAATAACAAATAGACTTACCAAATAGTTGCACATGACTACAACAAAGTTGTGGTTCAAATTGTGAGAGGTCACATTATTACCATCACCATCAATCTAAGACCAAGTGCTAACATAAAAAACCCATTAATAAATAATTCTAATCAACCCATCTATGCAAGTTATCCTTCCTTGACCTAGGACTATATACATGCACACCATCAAGCCAATATTACTACTTTTATACCTTATACTGATAACTCAACATTGCCCCATGACCACAAACATATGCACTGACAATCAAAACTTATCTTATTTAGCCCCTCACCACCATCATTTTATAGCAATAATGGTCTTGTATCTAATATTGAGTGTGTAATCATAACTTGGGAGTCAAATATTACCATTCCTAGCCCATAGTCACCTACCACTGAACCCATCCAACCCACCATTCTAGCTAAGAACAAGCCATATATCATTGTAAAAGAGAAAACATTTGATATTTTGGAATAACTTCAGAATATGGCACATAAATCTCCATTTTATATTTTTTGCATACATCTACTATCCATAAGAATATCTTAATAGAGTTTCTAGGCAAATCATAAATTCTAAACAACATAAGCCCAAACATATTCCAAGCTTTGTTTTTATCTAACCCCATGCTAATAGTTGACCTTTGACCAAAGTGACATGTCATCCCTTGTCCCTCTCCATAATAATCCATTATACATTGAAATCATCATCATGCAACACAAAGTGGAATGTGTCCTCATAGGTCATGGGTTAGGCTTGCATATTGTACTTTTGAAGCTCATTAAGCATATTTAATAAATAAAAACTGATCTATAGCTATAAATAATCACTATCAAAGACTATGAGAATGAAGAACATAAATCAAAAGGCACTATCAACTTGCCAATTATCATTAGACCCTTGACTCATGATACACTTTACCACGTGTTAGACCTAGACCTATCTTACAATTTGCTTTTGGGTAAACCTTAGATACATGATATTCATGCAATCCCATCAGCATTGCACTAGTGTCTAAAGTTCTCCCACTCATGCATGAAATTCACCATCAATAGCAATTTTCAACCTGACAAACATTACAAACATTTAAAGGTTGAGTATGAAAGTTATAATTACCATTTTGGCTTATATATAGTTTCTAAGAAGGATAAGGGGAAATAAATACTTGTTGACTTATGAGAGGCCAATTGCATAGACCCAGATAGCCTTGATTCATCTTCCCATATACCACCTCCTAAATTATCTAATCATTTTACCATCTTAACCAATGGCCTAGGAGAGTATTTGACCCATGACACATTTCACATTACCAAGCTTCCACAAAACCCTAAGTCCTTTAGAAGATCTAAAGCCAAACCACCTTGCATGGAGTGGAAACTAAAGAGAAATGATAAACTGCATAGTCTAACTCCTATCATTTTTACATCAACCACTAGCCAAGAAGAGGACCCACTTGCCAATGATGAAACCTGGTTATACAATGATAAACTAGATGATTGTTACAAAAACGCTAAATACTTCATTCCTAATAATATCATGGAGAATAAAACCTATGAATGAGGATGCCTCGAGCCAAATCAACAAGGAAATTTTGAGCCAATTTCTATAACTTAGTATAAAAGAACCTATGGTCTTATATTTAAATCATCTGGGGGTGACCCCACGTATCTTATTTGTGTTCTAATGCCAATGACTAGTGATGATGATGTCGATAGTGAAGCATAGTTCAATCATAGAATTTATGAATACCTTACTAATACCTATCTATTTAACACCCATTCTATTTATACCTTTACCCCAATGATTCATAATGACTTGCTTCCTCTATATCACCCTTAACTTATAGCCTGGGACCAATAAGAATCCATAGTGCCTATAGATGAGTTTGAGAGAGAGTTCAAGCTTGGGGATCTTGTTCTTAAAGTAAACCAAAATAACACCATGGTCGAGAATAAGAAGGAAAATTCAAACCTAATTGGATACGCCCCTATATCATTGTTGTAAATTATGGCTTCAGAGCATACATGATTGCTACACTAGATGGAGATGAACTTGATGAGCCAATGAACATCATACACCTCAAGAGTTACTTGACTTGAGAGACTTGAAATATTATCTATGAGGAATGTTTCTATTGTACCATATTATGATATTTCTTTGTATTCTACCCTAAACCATTCTACCACACCATATATTTCCCATTGACTAGAGTCATTTTCACCCTCCCTACCCAACCCCTTTGACCTTAGTTATTTTCCATTGGTTCTTTGGGAATATTAAAAGAGAGGATTCATATCAAGTTTCAACAATTAATTCAATATTCTAAATATAGGCCATATTTTGGACTAGTATGATAGTGGTTTGGCAGTTACATCCTTTATTTCTTATTTCATTTCATTTTGAGTGTTCATGATTATAACCACCTCTAGGTAAATAAATATCTCACATCATGATACTAATTATAACCACCTATGGGAAAATTAGTATCATTTACCTATGCCATTATTTCCTCATTATAACCACCTATGGGAAAATTAGGAATAATACATTTATCATGCCTTGAAGTCGCACCTTTCCATTATTACGTCATACAATGCTATTTACCTAATTTGCCTACTTTATGGACTTACTTCTACCTAGTCATATTCCTCCACTATAAAATAGATATATAGTGACTTGAGGTCCTAATGGGACTATGTGAGCAATGCTTGATTCATGTTGAAGTCAGCCCAATCATCTTTTAGCCATGCTCTCACTATTTTGAGAATAATTTAAAGTTTTAATGCTCTCACCATTTTATGAGTTGGACCCTTTCATATATCATCATTCTCCATCAATTTGAGATACATAGAAAATTCCATAAACATTTGAAAATGACCTAGAAAATATTAAAAATCACCACATCAACCACTTCTTCACCTTAAGGTTTTTGGGACCCATAAATATTTCACAAGAAACCACTTGTCATTTAGTTTCCCCATCTTTACTAGCCTAACATACCATACACTCACCATTTTATGAGACCATTCCAATATTTCTCTATGACAACAAACTTATGTTTTATTGATCATCATTTTCTTCTATCCCATCTCCTGGGAGAACTACATTTAGCCTAAAGTTTATGTTGGACCTTGCATCCATATAAATATGTAAGTAACATATTCTTACCTTTTGAATCTAGAGTCAACTCAGCTACCCCTTCCTTTTATTCTATTCCCCCCACCATTTTGTTTCTTTGTTTCCTTTTCTATAAACCTAGGGGCACTTTTTATCATCTTGTTTGTTCTTGGTTTGTGATAACATTGTGATTAACCATTATTTGTGTTTATTTCATTTTATTATCATTATTTTATTTGGTTCTATCTTTATTTTACCTTTGTTGGTGTTTTTTTGTGTTTGCTTGTTTGCCTATTTATTTTCTTTCATTGTTGTGCCTTGACTTAGTATATCTATGTTCATTAAGTAATTCCTTGCACACTATACTTAAGTCATATGTTAACATTTCCATCATGGTTTTTTTTCATTGGTGTATTATTTTCAATTATTTATTGGATCACATGTCATTTCTTATACATGTTTTGTCTACATTCTCATGGTGTTCTATCATGAGACATACCATCACATGCTGTAATAAACATCAGCTCAAAAAATCTTATAAATAATCTAGTCATAGTACTTCTCCTTAGCACTTGAAAAATTATAGATCTATCTCACTCATATGCCACATACAGAGTAATTAAATCACAAAAGAATTTTAATCCTTGTTAGTTAGGATGTGCATCTCCATACTAGTAGGTTAAATGAATTCATCTTTATCCTTTATATTGGCTTACTCTTATTCCATGAGTATGGATTTAGTACGTAAGCCCCCTATTCCAATTTGCCATATTACTCCCATCATTTTGCTAATGATTCTAACCACCTCTAAGCAAATCATTATGTATCATTTCACCATAATACCAATGATTCTAACCACCTTTAGGCAAATCATTGTGTTTTGATTGCACACTGCCATGTTGATGAATATAACCACATATAGGAAAATCATTTAATTTTAATCTATCTAGATGTTAGTGTTTATAACTGCCTATGGTCAAATCATTATCTCTATCTACCTAATAGGGCCACATTTTGCTTGTGATAAATGCTTATAACCACCTTTGGGCAAACCATTATATCTATCCACCCAACTGGGGCATGTTTTTAGTTTGCCAATCATCATAACTACCTATGGATAAATCATTGTTTTCCTTTTAATGATTATAAATACTTTTGGGCAAATCATTCTCTTATTACCCTTATCCTTTGGTGAATTATTATAACTACCTTTAAGAAAATCATTATCTTTTTACCTTGATAGGCCAATGATTTTGACTACCTTTGTGTAAATCATCTTGTTTATCTACCCAGCCAGGGTAGCTCACTATGCCATTGATTATAACCGCCTTTGGGAAAATTAGTCTTTTGTACCCCCTTTAACCTTTGATCCCATAATTTTAATTTTTTTAAGGGACTAATTGTAAACTTTGTTTACCAATCACTCCCTTGAGGGGGTATCTAGAGCTCATCCATCACCATTGAAGCATTAGGCATATATGACCTTTTATTCTTTGAGAAGACATTACTGTGCCTATAGCTTGTAATGCCTTCCTAAATAGGGGAAAACTATAGACACCCAATTATAGCTACAACTAAATTTCAACCAAAGTTCAGACTAATTCCTACCAGCCATTGCAAATTAAGCCTAGGAATCACTAAACATCCCAAATTTAGCTGTGCATCATTCATCAATGCTCAAAATCATGTTGAGGCATCATTATTTGGGATACTAGCTTGTATGAAATAATAACCTCTCATAGATTCTTCTGTAATCACATTACAACATAAAATATGGAAATTTTGCCTATGGACCCATTAAATGGGGCACTTGAGCAAATCTTGAAAGAGCTAAAATGCTAATCAAAATTAACTAACTAATTAAATAAGATCAAATACTTAGTTGAATTATCCATTTGAAATCAATGAATATCTAAAAATAGAAACTACAAAAATCAAAATATCAAAACTTTTCATCATTGGCCTTTATGAGTTTTCAAGCTCTTTGAAAATATATCAAAATATCTAATTTGAGAGCCATACCTAGTAATTAAAAATAGTAATTACATAATAAATATTAACTCAATTGGAGTTAATCTCAACTCACCTAGGGTTAGTTTGAACCCATTCTATGTTTAAACTCAACCTTAACTTACCTTGGGTGAGAGTTAATTCTTGAGGCTATAAATACAAGGCCATACCCCTTCATTTCTAAGCTTGGATATTGTAGAGTTATTATGCAGGATTTACTCCATAAGCCTCATGCAAGTAATGTTACTATTAGCAATTTTGGCCTATCAAGGCCAAATTACTACCTTTATTATCTAAAAATTTATTTGAAATGGTAAAATTTCCCCTTGTAGCTAGTCAATTATGGTCTTGTTAGCCCAAAGCCCAAAGCCTAAAGTAAGAAGTGGAGAACCTGATTAATAAAAAATACAAGTCTATTTTCTCTTAGGACTCTTTTTCACCAAGTGTTCATTCTTTCAGAGTTTTTATTTTTAGGGTTTTTGTCTAAGTGTCAAGAATTATTTTAAACATTTTTTCCAAATCAATTTTCCCTAAAGATATCTTTTCAAAGGGATTATTTCAGAATTTTTATCTAAAACAACTTTTCTGAAGGGCACCTCAATTTTTTTGAATGGTCCAATTAGAAAATTTTAAATGAATTGGTCTTCCTAAAATTCTCAAAGGTATTTTTCCTGAAGAAATGGTCCTTTCCAACAAGCTAAAGGGAACTTTTCTTATCAAAAAGGTCACTTTCAGGATCCCAAAGGGTCACTTTACTTTTGAAGAGGGAATTTTCAAGAAATTTTGAAGACTATTTCAAAAGTTCTGAAGGGTTCTTTTCAAAAAGGAAGGGTCATTTCAAGAAAGCCAAAGGGTCCATTTCAGAAAGTTGAAGGGTAATTTCCTTTTGAAAAGGGTTATTTTCAAAAAGGAAGGGTCATTTAAAGAAGCCAAGGGACCATTTACAATTTTATTATGGGACATTTCAAAAAAGCCAAGAGGACTTTACAAAAATCTTGAAGGAATTCTTTTAGAAAGATTTCCCAAATGATTTCTGTGAGAGAAATTCCAAAGCTAAAAGGTTCTTTTCTAAAACTCGAAAGGGTACTTTTCATGAGGAAACGGTCTATTTCAAGAAATATGAAGGGTTATTTTCAAAAAAGAAGGGTCATTTCAAGAAATATGAAGGGTTATTTTCAAAAAGGAAGGGTCATTTCAAGAAACTAAGGGTAATTTCAAGGAAGCTATAGGGTATTTTTGGTAAGTGGCCTAAAATAGAGCTCCCAACGACATGGTTTCCTTCAGACATTTTGTCTACAAAAAATGTTCAAGGTAGAAAAGTCTAAAAATAGATAGCCACAAACAAACTATCTAAAGAAAAATTTCATCTCAAAGTGCCCGAAAGAAAAGTCCAAAGAGAAAAGTCATAGATAAATTTTCCATGGGAAAGGACCAAGCAAAAATCTCAAAGAAACAAAACTTCAAAAAAAAATAGACAAAAGCAAAAAAAATCTGAAGACCTTTTTCCATGAAAAAGTAGCCAAAAAAATAGCCCAAAAGAATTATATACTAGACAATAGCCTAAAGGAATACATGTAAAAATGAAGAGCCCAAGAGCGAAAGGCCAAGGAACTTCAAGGAGATAACATGGAGTTTCAAACACTGCATAACTGATCTTAACATAGAATGTCATGCATGCTTCAATTTTCAAAGCCCCTTTTCATGCAAGTGGAGGCCATTTGGAGTTGATTGGTCTTGAGTTTGAGTTGAATTTTTGTCAAATTATCACATCTATTCTAATTTATCTTGTTAATTGAAGGATTTCAATACTTCCAACTTTTTCAAATTAAATTTCTTCACCTAAGGATTGGCGTAACATAATCTCATATAGGATAGAATTAATTGGAGTTGACTAGATAAGGCTTATCATGCATCTTCCTTATTTTACATGCAAAGAATGACTTTATTTTATTTCAAGTCAACTTCCAAACATATCAAGTGGAGTTACTCTTTGAATATTTGGCATAGCTTTCCATGCATAAAGGAGATTAGTCTAGGATAGACCCACCATCCTTTTCTAATGCCAAAGAGATTTTTCATGCAAGACATAAGACATAAGTATATTTTTGAAGGTTTTGTTATCTTTTGATAGCTCAAGTTGGACTTGTGTGATATGGGAGTTGATATACCCAATTTTCAATGCCAATCTCTTGGATTTTGTATGTTTTTACTATATAAGTTGGCTTTTCAACCATTTTGAAGGATCTATCTCTTAAAAAAAAATCTAGACTTTATCAAGATTGAGTTTTGTAATATTTTTAGATAAATAGGACTATTTTCATATTTTAGGGTGCTGGTATAGTTTATTTATGTAAGTGATTTGCATATGTGATAGAATTTTCTTCCTTATCAAGTCCTGATTCTTACCTAGTTACTAGTTGATTAGATTGTGTAGGCCATGTTCTATTTTTGATGTCTTTTGGCTGAAGTTATAGTGGATGTAAGTGGCTAGTTAGTGTCTTGAATCAAGATTATTACATCATTTCCCTCAATATTTGATCACCAGATAATTTTTTTTCATGAAATATTGATGCATATGAGTCAATTGGAGTTGAATATTTAATCTTTTCTTGTCTAATTAGTATTTTAGAAGCTCAAATTAAGTGGATGAACCAAAATATAGGTGTTTCACCATCATTAAATAAGATTTCTCTTCAAATTTATTTCTTACCTTCTTCAAATGGATTAAAACTCTAGATTCTAAGGGCTAGCTCCTTTTAGTGTATCAATTAGGATCCCTAGTATATTCTTTTATGTTTTTATTTTGTTTTCATATGATTTCTTGTTATCTAAGCTCTCCCTAGTGTCTAGGCTATAGGTGTTAGGATTTTAGTGTGTTTATTTGAGTTTTATTTCTTAGACTAAAACTATACTAACCTCTCATCTACATATTCCTTATCTAAAATACCCACCTTGTTACCTTGGTTTTTTATTTCCTTAACAAAAGAACATAACTTGATTATAAATTTACTCTTGTCTACAAATTAGTCTTGTAATAGGAAAATAATAAGGCAAAGACCTATTCAAGATTAAATTTAGAAATCTTCCAGAAGACATTTCTTAACCAAAATATAATCAATACTTAGACTATAAAGTCTTATCATGTATTTATTATTAATAACTATTACTCAACCTTTTCTTTGAGATCCACTCATCTATGGATAAGCTTAGTCCAAAATATAATTTATAATAGAATACCTAAGGATGCATGATGCTTATTTTTTTTAAGGTTGATTATCAAGAAGTTTAAGTCAAGCAAGATGTACATATCATTTTATTGGAAGATCCATGAAGGACTAAAATCTGCTTCCTTAATATTTGACTCCTTCCTAAGGGTCTAAATATAAATGGTCATAACCAGACATGGCTTATTTTACCAAAATGGTTCAACACAAAACTACATAAGTCTTTATGAATGATAGACATAACTATGCTATAAATCACTATTGCTTAACTCATTCAACAAGTTTGATTGTCATTCCCAATAATAATCCCATATCTATTTATCTAAATTCCATTCATGTAGATATGCTAAAATTCCATTATCTCTTCACATTTAGATTAAAAGGAGATGATCAATGCTAAAAATGTCAATCAAATATAGGCTAGCTAAGCATAATCCATATTATGAATGGGTTAACCTAACCATATTCAATATCAAACACCTTAAATCATAATATTCCAAAGCACAAGCAAACTAAATCACATGCCTTCAAATAAGATTCATTCTTCAGATATATATATATATATATATATATATATATATATATATATATATATATATAATATCTTTAGTTGAATATTTTGTGGTTGTTTTGTGCATTACATATTGGGTTATTTGTTATAGTATTACCTTAAATGAACCATATATATATATATATATCTAATATATATATGGTTCATTATATATATATGGTTCATTTAATATATATATATATATATATATATATATATATATATATATATATATATATATATATATATATAGACACACACACACACACACACACACATATACATATATGGTTCATTTAAGGTAATACTATAACAAATAACCCAATATGTAATGCACAAAACTATATATATATATATATATATTATATTAACCATATATATATATATATGTGGTTCATTTAAGGTAATACTATAACAAATAACCCAATATGTAATGCACAAAACAACCACAAAATATTCAACTAAAGATATAATATATGTATTAAGGCAATTAACTTGGTCAAACTTAGTCATGAATATACAAGCATCCACAAGGATTCCATTATCAACAAGGATCCCTCTCAAGGATGTTTATTAATATGATATAACAAGCAACTATAAAATAGTTCTCTATAGTAATAACTAGAATATTGAACTAGTAAATTGCATAACAGTAGTGGCTCACAACTTAGCCCATAATCAATCATTAACATATAAATAGAATAGATTTAGCTGAGATTACATAATCCTTGGATTAAATCCAGTTTTAGAAGGTAACAAAACATGAGTTTACTACAGTTGAAGGCAAGCTCCTCTTTACTCCAAGAGTAATTTTGGTAAATAGAAGGTGGGCTCACCTCCCAACCTTTTTTCCATCATTAAGTGATTACTCTAGGCACCCTCAAGGAGGAATCCTAGATATAGGCATGTTCACATCATGGTTTAACTTATGTAAAGTCAAACAATAATAAATATGTCTTGGGTTCAAGGAGCCAACTACTCACAAGGTGACAATCCAAACATCTCTAAGTTAGGAGGTACCAAGCTTGGATCTATTTTCAATAAGCAAAATACACAAGAGATAAAAACACAAGGATAGAAATTTTAAGCTTAAAACCACTAAAATTAGTCATGATAGGGTTTAGGAAATCTAACATCATGTCCAACATGAGAGGCCTAACCGTTTTTCCATCATGAAGAATGTGGTCTTTTGAAACATTAGAAGTCATTCATGGTAAAACCTTTCTCTCAAGGTAAGCATAAGTCTTAAAAACTAGGGATATCATGGAGGAATATATCAAATCAAAAATTACACACAAGGGTAATAATACTATTGGGTGACTCAAGCACAACCATAGAGAAATAAACAAAGATAAGAAGTAAGCCAAGTGTCCTTACTCCACTAAAACACTAATAATTATAGAATAACACAAACTTCATTTAGTCAGATAAAAAAATATTCAAGTCATAAGACACATACCAAATGATCTAATCCCTTCTATGGATCTTTTGTACAAGTCTCTAGCAGCTGAGGCTCCCCCTCTCCAATCTCTCTTCTTATTCTTCTTTCCTCTTCTAGGTTGGCCCTAAAAAACTCTTAAAATTTGATGTTTAGAGAACATAAATTTTTTCCAAGAGATTTGACTTCCTCAAATAGGTGTTCCATCCTTCTTACAACCCAATGAGAACATGACATGTGTTTTTTCTTCCCTTGGATTGGCCAACCACTTCTACTGGCCAACCCATGCCTTCTTAATGGTAATCTCTTTACCAATCCATAATGGTGTATTGGTAACTCTTGTAGAGATCTATAGTTGATTCTAAGATCAACCTAATTATTCCCCTTAGTTTAAGGCAATAAGCAATTAAAGTCTAGCCTACAAACTGATAACTAGAAAATGTAGATGTTGGTCTACTTCAGCTCATGCATTAAAATTGAAAAGCTCCAAGATGGTTTGACCAACCTAAAAGAGATTACAATTAAAGACTAAAAAGAAGGTTGAAAGGTGAATAACACATCCCAATAGGATTAGACAAGGTTGAAACAAGGTCAAGGTTATGTATGATCACACATGATGTAACAATGCCTAACACAGTCCTTTTTACCTTTATTAGCAATGACCTATTCCTACACACTTATTGCACTAATGAAATTTTCTATCCTAATAGCCAAAGGTTGCAATCATAACATAATATATCATTAAATTTAAACTAATATAATTAGCTTACCAAGAAACTCACAAGGTCATGAAGTGATATTCATGTAGCACCTAATGTATATATAATTTTAATTGTAACATAAGGAAATAATTCAAGCATTGCTTAGCTAAATCTTACCATATTCTTGATTCGTTCACCTTGTAATTAACATCACCATGGAAGTATTGTCATTGATTTTTATAAACACCTAATTTTATCATGAGGGGCCTTTCATTATTCCCCCCTTAAAAGGGGCATCATCCTTGATGTAAGACTATTTTAATAATACGATAAGGTTCTTATATATCTACCTGATTATTAGAACATTATTCCAAATTATCTCTATAATATCTTAGATAGACATATAATATAGGATATTTGTTTCATTCTTGAAGAACATCCTTATATGTGGTGATCAATCACTACATGGAACTTGATGTACTATTAATTTTGTAATTTGATAGGCCTTTAAGGTTATTCATAGTTTATTCAGACTTGGATCATTAATACTTTGGTACTAAGTCACTTACTAGCTTGTGATCAAAATTTACTTGATAATGATCATGGGAGGATTAAATAACCTTTCACCATGCCCCAAATAGAAGGGTTTTGATATGATACCATCATGAAGTGTTGCTTGTATGCAATCAGAAATGCATCATGTATATAAGTCAATCCTAACTTGGAGAAGATATATCATACCATACAATTTTAATTGGGGACACATTTATTAAGTAAGGACATTACCAATATGGGGATCTGATAGACTTGATTAGGAGATATATTATCATAGTACACAATGCTAGGGATGGTTCTAAAGCCTCTAGTCAAGCACAATCATGTAATAATACTAAGGTAGTCATATGTCTTGATATCTCACTAAACTAATAACAAGTAAAGTAAATCTAATCTAGTGCTCACCAAAGATTATGGCATAAAGTGGGGGTTACAAATAATAAAAGTAAACATGAATAAGAGACATACACTCACATCAATGTATAAGTAATCCTAATGCATTTAATAAAATTAAAATTTCATGTCTATCTACTCTTACAAAGGAGGAACAAAGTTAGGAATACTTACCTTTGAAGATGAACCTTTCAAGCCTCAATCTCTTCCTTGGCCAAGGTGCTTTGCAAGAGGTTATTGTGGTATGTAAGGATGAAAAGGATAAATCATATCTAAGTTACACAACCTGTCAATGCATCCAAAATAATTCTCCATAAGATAAGATTCATATCTCCAAAGAAAGTATGGAATCTTAAGTTTGCTCCTCAAGTAGAATGGTCAATAAGCAGATGTGCAATAACTCTTACTTCTCTTCTCTCAATAATAGTGAAATGAACTTGTATATATAGGAAATTCTAACCCTAAAACCTTAAAAAAATTTTGGCTGATAGGGTCAACCATTTAACCTATTCTGAAAATGAACTACGTTAACATTGTGGGCTGATGATAAGCAATACAGGGTTGACAATGCCGATGTAATTATAAAATTGATGAAAGAGGATTTATGTTAGGAAAAGGTAAATGAGAGTGGTAAATGAATGGATGAGGGTGAAATAGATAAGAACAAGCTTAGGGAAATGGTTTTTAGGAGACAAGTGTGTAGATAACAAGTGGTAAAAGGGACAACAATCCTGTGAAGCACCAATGGTCTACTGACCCCTTTCTCGATGCAGCCTTTAAGGTGTGCACTCATAGAGATTGAGAATTAATGGGTTCTTGAAAGATACAAAGTGTCAATACTTGATAAAATTTTAAAAATATTATATGTATACATATGCCCCACTTGAAGCTCATCACGTATCATGTGAGTGAAACATAGGATGGTACTTTGGGAATAAAACATGATGACACATAACACTGATGCTAAGTAAAATGCAATAAGGGAAAATAAGATAAATGAAAGGAGAGAATTGAAAAACACATAAATTTACTTACCTTAGTGTTGTAGATAAATAGGGAGACTATGAGAGACGTAAAGGTATCTAATGTGAGGAACATTAGGCTAACTTGTAGAAGTTAGTGGACAAAAAGCCAAAGATCATTTTTTGTGGAATATAAGCATATAATAGTGGAAAAGATTCTCTACATCATCTAAATTTCAAAACATTTTATGGTTCAAAAAATGTAGTAGAAAAATAAAGATATGGATAAAACAAGGAATCTGATGGAAAATGTAAGGGGTAACAAGCAAAAACAACTACGTCAACCTAGTCGACTTAGTAGGCTAAAATTTTGCAAAATCCACACTACCGACCTAGTAGGTATGTGCTGACCTAGTGTGTTTTTTAAACTTTTGACTTAGTATATGACTGACTACCTAGTAGAAAAATCTATTCTACCGACTTAGTACTAAGAGGGGAAAAAGTTAAGGGTCGACTTAGTTTGTTAAGTCAACCTAGTCAAAATGAGGAAATTTTGGTCAACCTAGTATTTGAGTAAGTGACTAGAATAGTACAAAAATGCATGAAATAGGCTGAAAGAGTGCTAGAAAGGCCTAGAATGGTTGATTGAGGGATAAAATGGTTGAGTAGGCTAAAAATATGTCAAATTGATTAAAAATGAATAAATTATGGAAAATTAGGCTCGCTAAGGCAAGGTTAGAATATTGAAGGCAAATAAATGACAAAATGATGAAAAATGAATGATAAATCATGAAAAACATAAATGGAAAAAAGGAATGTAGAACATACTAAATCACATTGGGAAGCATGTAAAACATAAATGGAAAAAAAGAATGTAGAACATACTAAATCAAGTTGGGAAGCATGTAAAACATAGATGGAAAAAAAGAATGTATAACATACTAAATCACGTTGGGAAGCATGTAAAACATAAATGGTGAAAAGGAATATCAATGCAAGAATTTTTTTAAAAAGATATGGAAGTAAATGATAAGTAACCTTTTTTAAGAAAAGCATGCCGAATCAAACATAAAGAAATCATAAATGGCTGAAAATGAAATTTTGAATTAATATGTAATACAAGTATGTCAAATGAAGGTGAAGAAAGCATATATAAAGAGAAACATGTAATAATGCCAAAATTCATATGTAAGGCAAGTGAAGTCCATAAAAATCAAACAAAAATCATGATGGAGAAATGAAAATCAAAATCTCTAAAGGATGAAAACTCAAACCTAGTGCTTGTTCTGAGATACAATGTAAGAAAACACAACCACCTAATGACATGACTAGTATGATAATGAGATGGTGGGGTAAGCAAATGGTGTAAAGGTTTTTGTGAGGAAGGCCTAGTCCTATTCATGGTATTACAATGCAACTCACAAATTGTAAAATAAGAGGTGTAATAAGGTAGATGTGATCAAGGATGTGGTTAGCTAAAAGCAATATCCAAGAAGAGGAATATAAGGAAAATATGATGTAAATAAGGAATGTGAGGCACCACATGGGTGATGTGAACATCCGTAGTAAGAGTGAGACACACTAAGTAAGTGAGAAAGACTAATAACTATCAACATGAAGGAATTAAGATATTTTGACTAATGAACACTGTTGGGTGAATATTTTGTCACCAGCTAACTGATAAGCAAAATAGGTCTCTTTAACCACAACAAGGGAGATTGGTTAGCCAAATGTGTAGGTTTACCACATAAGAGGTGGAAAAATCTCTTGTCTCATCAAGGGGAGGTTCCCTATAAATATGAGGAGCTATATACTATATATATATGCATAAAATAACACTCAGGGGTAGGATAAGACCACCCATCTCTCTTTTTTCAGAGATGATGTTCACAAACAAAGGAAAAAATCCTGGTGAAAAAACTAAAGGCACTTGTCTTCTTTTAAAAGTGATCTTGCAGGAAATAGCAGGAGTTCTTTTAGGTAGTGACAAGTAACTGGTAACAAAGGCGCATTAACCAACAAGATGAAATGGAACACAAAGGCTCCACCTCAACTACCCAAAGAGTGAAATACAAAGGATAATGGGGAGCACAAAGTCATCCCAAGATCCTTTACATAGAAAGAAACTAAAAACACACACTGAAGACAACTGTGACAACATAAAGTCTTTCCATAATCAGTTTTAGGACACCTTCCTGATTACTTCCACTAGTTCTACTTGTTAAATTGAATAAGCAAGAATACATTCAGGAAATAGACATAAGAACAATCTCCTAAAATGACACAATCTATAAAAACATAAAGTCTAAAAGTAACTTGCTTTCTCATTCAAATAAATAAATATGATGAACAATCTGAGCTCAAAGTCTTAGTAATCACCTCTCAATTTTGGTAGAGTTTCGCTTCTATAATGGAAAAGTCTCCCTTTGAACCATTAAACTTGTGAACCATTAAAATTTGAAATCTTTTGGTTCAAGGTTCAATTGGTTCATTGGTTCATTGTTTATTCCATTGCTTGGGGCTGCCTTTGAATCTTTAAACCTTTGAACCATTTTGGTTTAAGGTTCAACGGTTCAATGTCTTTCTCAAAATCCTCTATTTTTTGGCTAAGTCTTTGGAAGCCTTGAAATTCCTTCAGCTCTATGTCTTTGGGACACCCCAAAGGGAAGGTGTCCCTTCAGGTCTTTGATAAAGGTCCATTTTTAGGGTGCTAAGAGCCCCCCACAAGGGTACCTACCCTTTGGGTTTCTTTAGGCAGCCTTTGGGTTAATTCCTTTAGGCAGCCTTGATCCTTCATTTCCTTTAGACAAAATGTTCGAAGGAATTCTTTCAGACATTTTGTCCGAAGGAAATATTCTTTTGCTTTGTCCACTTTTCTTTAGGATTTTGCTTTTCCTTTTGGGAAAATTACTTTGGACAAAAGTCTAAAGGAATTCTTTCAGACAATTTGTCTAAAGGATTTGCCTTAGTCATTTTTCCATGGAAAATCTTTTCGAAGGAATTCTTTTGGTTCCTTTACTTAGTAATTTACTTGGACAAAAATTCCAAAGAAAACCTTCCCTTTCAGCCTTAGTCACTTTTTTTTTAATCTTTGAACCAATGTTCCCTACCCTCTGTAACGGCACCTGTCTTTAGTTCACTGCCCTCCACAATGGCACTTGTTCCTTTGGCTCTGGGGCAGTCCTTTGAACCGATCGATTGAACCAAATTTGGTTCAACGGTTCAATGGTTCAATCTTGAATTTGAAGCCTTCTTTTCTTCTAAGTCTTTTGATGTCTTCAAACCCATTGAACCCGTTGAACCATTTTGGTTCAAGGTTCAATAGTTCAATGGTTTAATGGGTTATTCCTTTGTTTTTTCCTTATTGAAGTGGTTAAACCTTGAAATTTTGTCAAAGCGCTTAACTCTTTGAGCTTTCTGATAACGTTGAACCTTTGAACCTATTGAACCGTTGAACCTTATTAGAAGTGGGGTTCAATGGTTCAATCCTTCCTTTGAAGCTTGCCGATGAACATTTTTGGTTGAACCAAGGCATTGAACCAATATTGAAATTGCCTAGGTGTTTGGAACTTGTTCCTTTGTGAGAATTCACCCATTGAAGTCATTGAACCTGATGAACTTGCTAGTCCCTTAACTGAAAAAGCTTGAAAAATGTAGAATTTGAATGCTCAAAACAATTTTTGAAAAGGGAAGAGAGGATTTTGGTATGTAGGACCAAAATAGTTCATATGTTGTCCCAAAATGAATGACAATTTTGGGAACAACAAACACAAAGCTTGGGATAACAAGTGAAGTATATAGATCATCCCATGAAGGTTATATATATATGAAAAGTAAAATGGACCTACCTTACCACAACATATTCCATGTTCCTCAAGACCCCTTACAGATCCATCATCTACTTTGAATATTTGGTACTTACATGAGAAATTAAGTATCACTAAAACATTTTTTTATTCTCTTTTTCTAATTTGATGGCCTACTGTACCCTAATGGACCTTGGCTTTATCATGAGGTCAATTGTGGAGTTTGAGATTTGACTAGAAAAAGGAGATGTGCTTAGAATCATGTCTGTTAGTGTTATTTGACTTTTCAAATTTTTAATGTTGCCTTTTGGTTCATTACCTTTTGTTAAATGATTTGTATTTTAACTTTCTCGTTAGATTTTTTATATTTCTCCTGCATAAATATTTTGAAAAGCAAACATGGGTGTTAAAGATGACAAACACAAGAGATCTTACACTTGGTTACTAGAGAAAAAGACATAAAGACCAAGGTGTTTAAAGACTCCTAGACTTGCCTACAAGTAAGTGTGAAATCTGAAAATTAATCAATGTGAGCCTCAAATGAAAGGAAATAAGGGAAATATGGGGATCATAAGAGATCCATCTATGTAATGAGTGATATAATGATGAATATTCTTATATCTAATCACAAGGAGGTAAAATAGTTCTATGAAAGGAATGAGGCTATTCGAGATCATAAGAGATCCATCTATGTAATGAGTGATATAATGATGAATATGCTTGTAGCTAATCATAAGGAGGTAAAATAGTTCTATGAAAGGAATGAGGCTATTATTATGATAGTCATGTCACTAGATAAGCCATGCTAACGTACAACGGATCTAGTATAAACACCAATAAATGTAATAGTCATCCCAAAAAGTGGTTTAAAGATGTTTTAATATGGTAATTTGTGAGGAAGGATAGGTCCTATCCATGGTCTTACACTAAAAATCACAAGGTAAACACCAATGAGGTGAATGATAAATAAATGGAAAAATAATCATAAAGCTAATAAGGCAAATAATGACATAAAAAGATAAAAATAAAAGAGATATATAAGAGCCAAAATGGAAACAAATGCCAAATGTAATGTGTAAGAAAACCAAAGAACGTAAAGGAAAACAATGATGATAGTAAAGTGAAATTATAAGAATTAAAGTGCACAAAAATAAAGATACATTAGATACAAAATAACAAGAAAGATTTATGCTAACATCTGTATGAAAGATGAACATGTGAAATATAAGTCTATAAGTCTTGAAATATTTCTTGAAGTTGAATTAGGTTGGTATTATGCATTGTAGAATAAGAGTGGGCATTGTAAGATGCCCCAATGGGTAAGTGGATGTAGGGATAGGCATAAAAATATTCCCCAAAGTCTAAAGGGACATGTGGATGGGCATCGAATGATTCCCCAACATGTGAGGAGGATTGAGATAACATTAAACCATTAAAATAATTTACATTGGGTTGGTAGGCAAATTTGGAGATAGGTAAATGTGTTAGTTTTTTAGATTTTAAGGATGTTAAATGTGACATATGATGTGTAGGAGAGCAATAAAGAGGTAAAAGAGGTAAAGGAGGACCATGTATGATATGCTTTAGAGTAGGCATTTGAACCAGGTACTCTTTTAGTTCATATGACCTAAGAAGTTGAGATTCAGTAGATGCAACAATATGTTCAAAGTTGTTCATGTTAGTTATCCTTTCCTTATTAGTATAGGAATATGGATCAACTATGGTTTGAATAAAATTAGTGGATGAGGTGTAGGTATGGGATAATTATTATTGATCATTAGGTAGTTGATGTTGACATGATTATGGTTTTTAAGATTGAACTTGAGAAGATTGAAGATAATATAAAATTATTTTTTGAGAGTATCAAGATTTAAATGTGGAACAAGTAAGGAAGAAATAATAAATCTATGAATATCATGACAAGACTCATAAGAATGACCTATAGTAGCATGCCACCAAGAAAATTTATCAAAAATGTACCATTTTGGAGGAAGTTTGGAAGGATTAAAGCTCATGGGTTTAGAAGGTGGTGTAGTCATATAAAATGCAAAAATTGGTAACTTTAGTGCGGCTAATAACACTTAACCTTTAGGTCCCTCTTGCTTTCTCTCACAACCCTCATAGGTATCTTTTCACTAATTTCCAATCATTTTTAGCCTTCCAAACTTGATCCCAGTTGAGCCAAACCCATCTTTCCATGATAAATACATCCCCTAGGTCCCCTTTACTTAGGATAATAGAGCCACACTAGGACTATAGTGCTAGTACCACTCCTGTTTACTTTTGATGCTCGTGTCCAAGTCCATTTCTAGCCCCAATGATCAATTTATTTCAACTCCCCATCCTTCTCCTTGTCAGCCTAATGTGATTAAATTCAATCCATGAGTAATATATCCCTATAAAATCCCATTAAAAGATAATTTGAAAAGGGGTTGGCAATTATCACTAAGCAAACAAGAATACAAGCAAGACTACCCAAGCAATCTTCCCTATTCTTTGCATACAGCCAACCAACACACTTACACGCTTATTCAAATATTTACTCAAATTTTTAGCCACATCAAGCACATATAGTTTAATATTATACATATTCATACACATAATTTCATAAATAACATCAAGTGGGAGAACTACATATGGCTTGATCCATCTTTGAAGTATTAGTATGTAGGTAGTGTGCCCACATAAGGGGTGTGGATCCACGTCTAATGAATCTTACACACACTACCCCCCTATTTATAAAAATTAGTCAAAGCATAATGGGACATAGGGTTTAAAGAGAAAATATAATCTACAGGGAGATCTACAAACATATATCTACCAAAAATTCATGGACAGGGTCACACAGACCTGATGAACAAAACCTAGAAAGCTCAGATCCTCAAGACAATAATAGTAGAGGTGGAATACAACATTAGTGCCAATATTATATAGTTTCATCACTCCCATCCAATAAAAAAACAAAATTTATATCTCAATTTTTGATAGGTCTTGTACAGTGAATTCCAACCTCTGTCTCAGTCAGATCAATCAGTTTCCAACTAAGTCTTGTTTTCTTCCCCTTATTACTATTTTTAGAAAAGTTTGAATTGAAATAAAATTTCAGAAGTTAGTAGATTAATAATTGAATATTTATTTACTAATTTTAATACTCATATCATTTAACTAAATTAGGAATAATACACCAATATTCCCAAAATTGTTAAATCATTTGGTGAATTTGACTTAGTTTGTGCATAAAAACCCTAGAAACCCTAGGGTAAATTTTCTACTAATTTTTCCATATTTTTTTTCTAGTTTTTTATTTACCTAATAAAATAAAAAATTATCATTAAATTTTAAAATTTCATAGTAATTTTAAAATAATTTTCTTTCAAACCTTAGTTGCCCATACTAGGTCCCAGTATTTTCTCAGTAATTTTCCAATAAAATTCTAATTGTTTACTAGCATATTAAAATCAGAAATTCACTTAAAATTTCAAAATTCAATAGTAATTTAAAAAAAAACATTTATTTTTTAAACGCTAGTTACATCTCCTAGGTCTCTCTAAATCACAAATTTTCCAATAAATTTATGATTTTTTACTTGCATACTTAACTTAGAAATTCACTTTAAATATCAAAATTTCATAGTAATTTTTTAAATAATCATCTTTCAAACCTTAGTTGCATATACTAGGTCCAATTGATTCTTGAGGTATCACCTTACATCTAAAATCATATTACACATCAAAACAAAAATGGATCTCACTTATTTCCAAATATTTTTTACATTTCTTGTAAATAATAAGGAGACCATACTTGGTCCTATCATGTACATGAACGATTAAGTTTACCATATGTTAATGCAAAGTTTCATTCTTTTCCTTTCATGCTTAATTTTCATAATAAGGGATGATATTAAAAAATTAATTTTTAAACATGCATAATCTTTCAATATTTCTTTTGCATACTCTCTCTCTCTCTCTCTCTCTCTCTCTCTCTCTCTCTCTCTCTCTCTCTCTCTCTCTCTCTCTCTCTCTCTCTCTCTCTCTCTCTCTCTCTCTCTCTCTCTTTCTCTCTCATGTGGAATAATTTCCAACTCTATTTTTCTAAACATGTTAAAAATATTATGTTACAAGTCAAATCTCTTTATGCATTAATGCATAATTCTGTGCTCTCTACCCTTTGCTTTCTATCTCTCACATGGAAATTTTTTCAAGTTTATCATGCTAAATACATTAGAAATGTCATAGCACATGTCAAAGTTCTTTATGCATTAATGCACAAATTCATGCTCTCTCTCCCTTACTTGCTATCTCTCATGAGGAATGCTCTTTATAAACATATTTCTATACAACTTATAACTCCACTTTCATGTATTTTATCCCACATACATAGTTTCTACCTAAAGGATCCATTGCATAAGATAACAACCACCTGTCAAGTTTCAATGTCATATCTTATGCACAAGAAAGAAATTCCTTCTCCTCCTCTCCCCCAAGAGGGTTATAACTACTTTCCCTCTAACAAGGTCCATGCTATCACCCCTCCAAAAGGTGAGGAAACCTATACTATTGTTAATAATGCATACATTCAATATATAGCTTCTTCAAAACCTCTTCAATATATGTTCTTACACGTTCAATCGAATGCAACTAGGATTTGCACTTATGAGACTCTAAGGGATCAAATCCCCAGCATGAGCAAGTTAATTTCAGATTTACAAACACAAAATTAGCTATTACATGAAAAGATCACAACATTAGAAAATTAGATTATAATACAAAGGCCTCAAAAGCACCCTAGTGTCAATCATGTATATGCACCTCTACCTAGTCAATTGGTTGAAAGCAATGTTACTTATCAAAACAAGAAATCACAACAAAGTAACTCTACAACTAGGGATTCAAAAAGAATTAAATTATCAAATAAGAGGTAAAATGAGGTACTAAGGGAATTGATTAAATCTAAGTTGATCAAAATACCTCCTTTACATCTAGTAAGAAGATCTAGATATTATTGTGCATATCATAGAATTAATGGGCATCACATAGATTCATGTTTGGCATTGAAAAAACATATACAATAAATAATTGATAATGAGGACCCTACACATGGTAAATCAATCAAAAAAGCCATAGTGACATAGGAACACATTCACAAAGGGTCAAATTTAGAAATAGTATAAAAGTGGTTACCAAAGCATTACTTAAAACAAGAAAAGGATCAAAAAGCAAAAAATAGTACCAAAAACATAGGTACAACATGAAAAATATGTAGATATACCTCTCCAAAATGAGGCTCAACTTTTAAAGCAATATGGGCTTGGTCAAAAATATATACAACAGTTTGATTACCAAGGTCAAGGGTTGGGCAAGCATGCTTAGGGCATCACTACTCCTATTCTAACAGTTGATAATGTTTATCACCAAGGTTTGTGATTTATTGAACATCATAAGGTAAATCATTCACATACATAATTTATAAAAGGAAAAGATCCAAATACAACAAAAGTCAACACTAGCATTCTATTGGTTCAAAATCAAGATGATAATGATGAGTGGAATAATATAGATTATTATTATTTCCAAGATATCAACAATAAATCCAAATATTCAGAGTCATATTCACATCCATTCCCTCATGCTTCACAATCACACACAATTCCTTTGTTTGGTACATGGTACCATGATAGGGAGTCTCCCATGAGACTCATCGATTAGTATCATTCCTTCCCAGCTTACTTATACATAATTTCTCAATTTCTTGTATATAGTTTCTCAATTTTTATTATACATAGTTTCTTATGATTGATTATACATAGCTCAATATAATTCAAAATACTAAAAACATTCAAATATTTCAAAATACAAAAAAATGCAAATAATTCAAAAATAACAAAAACATTTCGATTGTATGCATTATCTATGATTTACATTTATACTACAATGCTAGACTTACATTTTTTGTTATATGCTATTATTTGTTGATTTATCTACATTACCATGATTCACTTGATCTTCTTTGAGTGTGTGCAATGACATCTAGATCTTTGATTATTTCACTATACCCATTGAGGGGGGATCTTACTTCTACATTCAAAACACACATCAATATACATACCCACTATGGGTATCTTCTACATGACTATACCATCCATGTTATGTCATTCCTACACCACACACTCTAATTATCATGTTGATGTACATTACTTAATAGCTTACATAGATTACTCTATCGACACTCAATTGGTATATAACATTTCTTAGCATATACTTAGTTTTGTACTAACATGTCTTGTACACTTTCACTTCTTGATTTGATTATTTAGGTGTGATTATATTTATATTTATTACATGATTTCCTTTCTTGATTTACATAACTATATATGATTGCATTTCTTAGTTCCTATTTATCTCTTGTATGTGCTTTAGGACAACTGCCAATGTACTTTACTTCTATGTCTTGTGTTTGCCTTAGGACATTTGACAATGTTCTATTCCTATAATCTTCTATGTGATTATATCTTCCATACCAGCTTTGCTTGTTTCAATTATATGTATATATGGCTTTTGAACATGCCTTGTATGTGCCTTCTAGTATGAGTGATATGTGCCCATATCCCTTATTTACTTGGCCCCTTGGCCATTTTTGTATGCTAGTTACTTCTTGCCTTGTGTGCTTATTAGTTTTTTACTTCTCATTATTTGCAATTCCATGATCCAAATCATGAAGTTATCTTACTTTCTTACATGCCATTATGGACATCATGCTCCATCCATTCAATTAACAACTAACCAAAATTTTAATTCTAGTTCAGTATATTACACATGCTATTACATTATTATATCTATCTAAGCATATCCCTATTGATCTAACAATATTTCAAATACAACCCATGTTATATCTTGATATATCTTATCGATTATCATTGAAATATCATGTATCTTTATAGCATAACACACTTTTAGGGATCACTTTTTTGAAGGAAGTCATTAAAGGGTCTTCATTCCTACCCTAAAAAGAGGGGGAAACAAACAAGGGTTTTATCAAATATATTAGATCTCCTAACAGTTGAAAAATTAGTTTTAGAACATCCAAAACAATAACCAAACATCAAACCAAATAGAATAGACTAGGTAGATAATGAAGAATCTAGAACAATCACCAGATTTGGCCCTAAGTAACAATGCCCAACTTGAACTCCAGTGTCGATGCTGCTCCTATCCACTTTTATCACTCTTATCTAAATAACACAAAAAACCAAACTTTATAGAAGTAGGCATAATAGTAGGTTTAGCTATAGTTTTACACAACCAAAATAGTTTAAAATTAGTAGTTTTTAGTACACTTTTGCTCAAATAATATAGATATAAGGAACATCATGCATGGCATGATGGCTCTCACTTCCAATTTTAAACATGGTAGTTAATATAACTTCCATATCAAAATCCATGTTTTAGACACCAATGATTAGGGGAAATGTACGTGGCACATTTATTTTCTTTTCTTTTTGAGTTTAGTATTACCCATGCATTCTCAGTAGTTACATACCTTATTCCATCTATAGGTGGTTGGCATCATTTTGGAATGGATTTCATATAAGCCTAACTTCCATATGAAGAAGTTCCCAAGTTTTTGAGTCACTTTCATATAAGCCTAGTACACTAGTTTTAGAGTGGCTTTCATACAAGCCTAATCTCCACCTTTTAGAGTGGCCAAGAGTGGCCTAGTTTCTAGTATACATTCAACTATTCACATCATCATTGTTAGATTATAGATAATTCATGGGATTTAGGAGCCATCTCATACAACACACATTTCATACTGATATTAGTTCATATCTTCACTTCATAGGGGAAATAATGGTGCTAAAGGACTAGCTAGCCTTTATATTCTTGTACCACCTATTTAGAGGGATTGGACACATATTCCAAACATTGATAAACACATGCATGATCATTAAGATTCACTTAGTGGGTTATGATGGAGCTAAAGGGACAAACTTTGCATTCTTGAGCCAATTCTAAGGAATTGAGCACTCAACTCTATTCATGATATTGCTCTTGGTTCAACACACATTCGACATCACTTAGTATCACCCAACATTACTCAGTAGCATAATAGGTTTTGTATTGGTTCACGTACTCAGTGAGGTGTATTCATTCCTTTCTCTTCCTTTTTCTCTTACCTAACTTTGTATCTTCTTATTTTAGATATAGTGTATCTAGTAAGAACTGAGCTACTCTCTAATTTTCTTATAGATTCATACTTTACAACATGCTCTCTCTATACACAACCAACATCACATAGCTCCATGGGCTTCACCCTTATAGGTAAGTTTAGGTATGCTTTCTATTTTTATTTTATCCTAGTATTTTGATTTATTGCATCACTAAAATAAAGTGGGGGAAATGTAGTCATATAAAATTTAAAAATTGGTAAATTGAGTGTGGATAATGACACCTAACCCTTAGGTCCCTCTTGATTACTCTCATGACCCTCATAGGCATCTTTTCTTTGATTCCCAATCATTTATAGCCTTCCAAACTTGATCTTAGATGAGATAGACCCCTATTTATATGATAGATCCATCCTCTTAGGTCCCATATACTCAAGATAATAATGACACACTAGGACTATAGCATCGGTGCCACTTTTATCCATTTTTGGTGCTCTTGTCCAAGTCTATTTCTAACCCCAACAATCAATTTCTTCTGGTTCTCCATCCATCTCCTTTTTAGCCTAACATGAGTATGTTTAACCCATGACTAATAGATCCTTATAAGATACCATTAAAAGATCATTTGGAAAGGGGTTAGAAATTATCTCTAAGAAAATAAGAATACAAGAAAGACTACTCAAAAAATCTTCCCTATTCTCTGCATATAGCTAGCCAACACACTTACAAGCTTATTCAAATCATTACACTAGTCCCTAGTCACCTCAATCACATCTAGTTTAACATTTTTCATCTTCATACACACAATTACATAAAGCACATCAAGTGGGAGAACTACATATGGCTTGATCCCTCTTTAGAGTATTAGTATGTACGCAACGTGCCCACACAAGGGGTGTGGATCCATGTCTAGTGAATATTACACACACTAATCCCTCCCTCTTTCTAAAAATTGGTCAAATAATAATGGAACATAGGGTTTAAAGATAAAATATACTCTACAAGGAGATCTATAAACATCTAACTACCAAAACTTCATGGATAGGGTCACACAGACCTGGTGAATAAAACCTAAAAATCTTAGATCCTTAGAATATTACTCAGACCCTTTAACTAAATTAGGAATAATACACTAATATTCCCAAAATTTTTAAATCAGGTGGCAATTTCTTCTTAAGTTGTTTTAGACTCAAGGAAGGGTGGGTTGGGTTAAATTTGATTGAATTGGATGCTTAATTTTGAGGTTTTTGAGGCTTGGATGAATCAATGTTATGAGAATTTGATTGAAAAGGTTATTTAGTAGTTATTTGAGGTGTTTCAAATTGATTCATAAAAAAGTCTTGCCTTTTTACTTGGTATAAGGCTTCTTCTAAAGTTTTAGGTGAAAAGATTAGAAATTTATATTAAAGGGGAGGTTTAAGAGTAGTTACAAATAGTTTCAAAAGAGTGTCATCATTCATGTTATGATCCACTTTGTGAGTTAGAGACTTTCATTGTTTGATGAAAGTATGAACAAATTCATTAAGAAGTTGCTTGGCATTGATTAAATGGCTAAGGTAATTTTCAAGAAGGTCATCATGGTGGAATTCCTTCACTAGAGCATTGACTAAATCCTCTAGTTGTGAGATGGAATGTCTAGGAATTTGGTTATACCATTCAAGTGCATCACCAACAACGTTTTTGGATAAGATCTTGGTGGTAGCAAAGGTGTTAGTTTGGATCCATTACTTATAGGTATTACGCAAATACCTAGGAAATATAGTAGGTTCCTTAGTCCCATTATATGTGATAGTTGGAGAAATATTTCCAATAGCTATGGATGCAATGAATGGAGCTAAAGGTTCATTTTGAAGATTCTGAAACATTTTTTTTATTCATTAGAGATTGAGGGATGATATTTCCATGGAAATATCTAAGAGGAAGGACAAAATTTGGATTTGGATGAGACATGATGACCTGAGGTGGTTTAATAGTCATGTGTAATAACTGTTGTTAATGTTCATCATTTGGGAATTATTAGTTGTTTGCATGATGTTAATTTGATGTATAACTTGTGTAAGAAGTTGAGTTATATCAATAGGTGGGTTGGTGTTTGTAGGAGGGTATTAGTGTTGATAAGAGGGGGATTGGTATTGTTGGTGGGAGGAGGATTATTTTTAGGTAGAAGATTCTCAATAGTAGTGTTAGTTATATTAAGTGTGGTAGAAGAAGAAGGAAGCTTTCTAAAGACACCATTCTTGGTAGGAGTATAAATAATATTATCATCAAGGTTTTTGATTAATTGGGAATCATCTAGATTATTAATTTGAGTGGTTTAAACCATGTTAATTTGGGAAGTGATAAGGCTTGGTGATCTTGTTATGGGTGTAATAAGAGAATTATGAACATTGGTTATCAGATATGGAAAATAATGTGAGGTTCCAAAATTCAATGTATATGGGCTGATTAGTTTACGAGTTCTAAGTTTAGAAGGTGTAAAAGTGGTATAAGGTATATGATCGTCATGGTTAGTGATTTGTCTAATATGATTCTCTAGATCTACTATGCGGTATGGGGTAGATCAAGATTCAGAGGATTTAGAACCATGTGATTAAAAGCTACACCATAAAGAGTTGTCTTCTATGGTGGATAGGTGGGGTAGGAGAGAATAACCCATGTACATTCAGAATGGGTTGAGACTATCAAGAAAGAATTTGATAAGAGGCTTCATGATGTAAAGCAAGAGTGGATATCAAAAAGTTAGGAGGAAAATAGGGATAAAATTGGCCAAAAAGAGGGACATTGTTGAATGATACTAAGTTGAGACAGTCAACCTAGTATGTTAGGGAGATAGTTCTAAAAGATACTAAGTCAACTGTGTTGACTTAGTATGCTAAAGAGATAGTTCAAAAAGATACTAAGTTAACACAATCGATTTAATGCTAAGGAGATAGTTTGAAAAGATACTAAGTTGACACAATCAACTTAGTATGTTAAAGAGATAGTTTAAAAAGATACTAAGTCAACTATGTCAACTTAGTATGCCAAGGAGGAGAGGTAAATCAGTTAGTAAGTGACTATGTTGATAAAGATGACATTGTTATGAAATAGGGAAATTTTTTTTAATGTACTTTGAAATCAAGAAATAGACGTAAACACATAATTAATTAGGTTAATGAGGTTGATCCAATTGAGGCGCACATCACAAAACCTTGCACCAACACTAGCTAATATAAGTTTTTGCAATATAACATACAATTGAGCAAAGAGAAAGCAATTAACTTGGAAAGTAAAAGCTAAATAAGTGATCATATTGAATGTTGTTATATTATTAGAGTATAATTTTAGATGTGATAAGAAGTTGAATGTAAGTAAAGAACTAGAAAGTAATGTAAATATGGTTTCAGGATGTTTAGGTTGAAAGGTATCTATATTGGCAATGGTACTAGCTTGGTATTGGGGCACAACCCCTTAATTAACACAACACAATGATAAGGGTGTTGGGTGCATAGCCAAAATATACCATTAACCATGTGTTTATACTTGGCCTAAAAACCAACTTGGCTTCCCTCTTGGTGATGAAATCCATGTAGGTAGGCCTTGGGTAGACAATTTTTAAAATGTGTTTTAAGATTTTATGATATGGTAGTGTTGCATAAAAGAGAAAATATTGAAACTAAATGGTATATTGAAAACTACCTAATTAGACTATGTAATCTATTCTAATCATGAAAGCAACAAAAAATGAAAGTTTGAGCTAATTACTATCATATAAATGTTAATTCTAACTTTGAAACATAGTACAAAATTGATTATGATGACAATGTATGAAAATAATATAGAATAAAGTCAACAATGTTGATTCAATACTATATAATCAAGGGTCTAAAAATGAACTACGTCGACAGTGTCGATCTAGTTTTCTAGACATAATATAGAATATAGAACTACGTTGACAGTGTCGACCTAGTTGACTATACATGGGTAATTTGGAAGGCTACAAACATTTAAAATAAAACTATAACAAATATTAGAAATGACAAAGAAGGATAGAAAGGAACCTTGGTGGTTTTGGAAAATTCTTACAATTTGTAAATTTTTTATTTAAATTGCTTGAAAGTTCTACCAACTAAGTTAATTGGGTTGACTGAGTTCTATAAAACCCTAATGCTAAAGCCTATAAAAATAACTACGTCGACAGTGTCAACCTATTTTGTTTTTTGGATGTTGACTGTAATACTATGTCAACAATGTCAACCTAGTTTGTTTATCTAGAAGTCTAGAAATATATAGGGTCGATTGGGTTGACCTAGTAGTTTGAACTAGAAGTGTGTTAAACTTGTGCATAGAATTATTACCATGTCAACACTATCAACCCAATCTCATAAATATATAAAAATAAAATAATACAAAATGTGAAATAAAACATGCAAGGGTTAGATTCATGTTAGGTTCACTAGAATGTATGAAATCATAAATACATCATGTCTATAAATCAATCCTAACTTGAAGAAGATAAATCATACAATACACTTTTGATTGGGGACACATTTTGTAAGTGGAAACATGATAAATATGGGCATCACTAGACCAAATTAGGGGATCTCTTATCACAATACATAGTGTTAGGGAAGGTTCCAAAGCCTCCTATCAAACACAATCACACAATAATCCTAAGGGAGTCCTATGTCTTAATATCTCACTAAACTAAAAAAAAGTAAAATAAATCTAATCTAGTGCTCACCAAAGCTTGTGGAACAAAGTGGGGGTTATAAATAATAAATTTAAACATACATAAGAGACATACAATCACGTCAATGTATACAAAATCCTAATACATGGAAGAGAAGGACAAATCATATCTATCTAATCTTAGAAAGGAGGAACAAAGTTAGGAATACTTACCTTTGAAGATGAACCCACCGAGCCTCAATCTCTCCTTTGGCCAAGGTGATTTGAAAGAGGTTATTATGATATGTAAGGATGACAAGGATAAATCATCTATAGGCTATATAACCTATCAATTCATCAAAAAGACTTTTCTACAAGACAAGATCCATATCTCCAAAGAAAGTATGGAACTTGTTAACTTTTTAAGTCACCCAATAATCAGTGCAAGGCTTCCCAAGGCTTACAAAGAGATAACATGCCTATGATAACCTAATCACTTCAAGTAAAAGGTGCATAGGCGATTCTTGTCTATGCTTAAGCCCAAAACAAAGGTGTAGGTATATGCAGGAGTAAGAGGATGGTTCACATTCTTTAAAGGTTATAAATATGCACTTATATAGGATTTTATGGCATGTAGGTCAAAAGTTACACATGTTTAAGGATGTAGGACCCCTAAGTTCTAAAAGGCCAAAATAGAGGAAACATATGAGGAGTAGTTATAGGTCATAAAGAATGCATTGAATACCTTTAGATTTTATGCACAATATTATTCAAGGACCTCCATATGCCTATCCAATGCATTTTTGTACTCATTTATAGGATCCTTCATCTACACCCTTCCATTATGTAGAATGTAACCTTATTTTTGCCATTGCCACATGGTGGCCCGATGCTCATTCTACATAATGAGATTCTTGGTTCACCCAGGAAAAATGTCAACCTTCCACATGTCACAACCATACTAACTCCATCAAGAAACTCCAAAGGAATCCTTTGAGAGCCCATCAAAATAATGTGTGGCATTCCTATAGTGCCACACCCAAGATCAATCAGGAAGCACCACCTACCAAGTAGCTACCAAATATAATGAATATTGTTAGAGGTGGTTGAGAAAACCTTAAAGGACTATCAAAATGATTAAATTTAGAAGTGGATATTAGACATTGAGACTTGAGTTAATGCCACTCTTTGACTCTATCAAGGAAATCTTTCATTCCCCTATGCACATGTATCCCAAGAGGATCCTGTCACTAACTCTAGATCCAATTAGCCTACCAAAATTTAGGAATTAGTGACGAAGCACTGTAAGTGAACTAAAAGTTATACCTACCACCCCAAGTAGCACATTTATTATAAAATAAGCTTGATTCACTATAAAATCTTGGCTTTCTATTGTAAAAGTATTGACATTTTTCAACAAGCTCATGCTATTGGAATTTTCCCTCCAAAAGTACTTGTATTGGTTAAATCTTGTAGATCAATGAGAATTAATTTCACCTCTTTCTATTTTTATGATGTTCTATGTGTTATTTGTGTTTTTTGTTCCTTGAATATGGGTAATGTTCACCCCTTTCATCTTTGTTGATTCCCTACACCTCCACATTGAACTTGAAACTTACTTGTAGGTCGCATCTTGTGCACACCCAAGTTTGTGTTAATGCTATTTATAGACCACTTATTGTCCCTCTTAGTGTTGCACTACATTCCTATGCCTCTATGTGAAATAATTATGTATGTAGAATGGATTGGTAGAATCTATGTAATATTGTCTTATTCTCAAGAGTCTATATTGTGTTTATGGTAGTAGGATCAATCTTTCTATTTTAGGTGCATTATCTCTTTTAATTTGAATATATCTTACCTTCTCCCTCCCTTTTCCTCTCAAATATCCTAGGTTTAGATTAGTGGTAGTTTACCTTTCTACTCTTTAGGCCTACACACTGGTCTTAAACTAGGTGCACTTAGAATAGAGGGAATCTGACCTACTCTGGAGGCTCATCCCAAGGAGTGCAAGGGTCCCATGCCTTGGGGATGTTCCCATCATTGTGACAAGATAACTGATGCTTGCACATGTAACTAATAAATAAAAATTTTATGCCCAGAGCCTTAGACTCTTACACCTTATGTAAGACCTTCACGTGTAGTACCCCATAGCTAAAAACTTCCCCATACTATACAACATCCATGGGTGCATGTTTCAAATGACAATAATTTTTAGCATGCCCAGTGGGACCAAATTCAAAGAAAGAGCTAATGGATAGGTGCTACCCTTAGTTATCAAGTGTTAAAGACACTTTGTAGAGCATTTGATGACTTTGAATGTCCAATATATTGGTTTAAGTAGCCCAAGTGTTTAAATGTATGTCTTTTTACCCCTCATTTAATGAAAATGTTGTATTCGTGCCTCCTTATTCCTTATACCAAGCTCATACAAACACCTATGACCTTATTCTAGTTTAGCCCCTGTGGTAACTTGTTTATGCTTCTAATTAGCCCTACATAAGCTACCTTACTCATAATCAACATTGTTATCCTCCTAGTCTATCTTAAAATATTTTCAATGATATACACCTTGAATTTCAAAGATATATTAGGGAGATCAAAAGAGGGTAAGGGTATGGTAGGAAATAAGAAGAGCTTGCTCATTAAGCTTACATAAAGAAATAAAAGATGATAGAGTCATGTATATTTGAAGAGTGTTTGGATAAGTAGATCATAGCCAAAGAAGAGTAGATGCACTGGTTTCTTGCAAAGATGCAAAAAATTGAAGTGTAACTAGACACCCCCACTCCTTCATTTCTTAGCTTCATGTAGGCTCCCCTTATGCTTGCAAGCCAACCTATGGTACATAAAGATTTTTCACCCAAATTCACTAGATTTAGGTAGAATAAATAATTTTTACCTTTAAGAAAGCCTCTTAGATTTAAAGTACTAAGCTTCAAAAGGCTCACTTCTACACCAACTGAAAAGCCTATGCCTGTGCCAACTCAAGAACCCATCCTTACTCAGGAGCCTCAAGCATAGTCATGGCAAACTTATTGGACCATTCATCCTGGCTTCAAAATGCCCAACCTTGTAAATCCCCCTTCATTTATGCTAATCAAATCCTCTTGCCCTCCCACCATATCGCTTTTCAAAGGACTTGTTGTATGGAAGGCAAGTGCAGACCATTTGGATGAGAAGTATAATTCAAGTGAATATGATAAGAAGATCATCATTGGTAGTCCCATCTATGCTACCACACCATCAAGATCAACCCTATTACAAAAATAAGATAGATGGATTTAGATGTAGTAATAGGTTGATGAGCAAATGATTAAAGTGATGATAGAGGGGGAGGACCTTGATGAGGAAGAGCATATCTATACCACTCTAGAGTGCATTTAAAGGCCTAGGCTTGACCTCTCTTTTGTGAATGAGCTACCATTTGGAATTATGGAAGAAGACCTTGAAGAAAAGGCTAAACTTCAAGAGGAGTGCACACTTAAAGAGAGTGACAGTGATCACCCTGAGGTGAACCTGTAAGCACAATCACAAATGCAGGAGGAAGACTCTTTCTAGGATGAGCTAAAGGAATTATGAAAAAGCCTATTTGACAAACTAAAATCCCATCAAGAGTAGACCCATGACTAACTCTACACTGATGGCCATATTTAATCACATATCGTAGATAGGCAAGGTGTGCACATAGAGGAGGTTACAATCATGTAGATGGTAGAGACTTGCAGGGACTAGAGTACACACCTAGGTTTAAGTGATTCATCTTATGACTTATTCAAACTAAAAGAGAAATTTAAGCTAGTTAAACCTAAAGTGCCATAAGAAAACTTAGAAAATACTATGGCAATAAGTGTTATTAATCCTTTCATGCCCAAACACATCATGGAAGGTGATTTAATAGTTTTGGGAATATTAGTGACTTATTCCTAATTTAGTTAAAGGGTTTGATTAGTAAAATCAATAAATAAATATGTAATAATTAAGCTATCAATTTATGTAAATTAAATTATAATTTTGAGCTTTCTAAAAATAGTAATAATATGGAGAAAATAAGACTTAGCTATAAATTGGTTGATATAGCTAAGACAAGGTCTAATATTCACTGTACAAGACTAAGACACTATCACAAATTGAGATCTAACCTTCATTTTATGATTGGATAGGAGTGCTGAAAGTGGATAGGAGTGGTACTATCACTATAGTCCATCTTTATTATTATTATACTAAGGATCTAATCTTTTTAGGTCTTATTTTCTAGGTCTATGTGAGTTTACTCATGAAGTTTTGGTAGATTAAAGTATGTAGAGCTCATTATAGAGCATATTTTAACTTCAAAACCTATACTCCATTGTGCTTTGACCAATTTTAAGAAAGAGTGGGGGTTAGTGTGTTTAAGATTCACTGAATGTGTATCCACACCCCTTATGTGGGCATGCTCCCTACATACCAATACTCTGAAGAGGGATCAAGCCATATGTATTTCTCCCATTTGATGTGATTTGTGCAATTGAGTGTATGAATATGAAAAATGCTAAAATAGATATACTTAAGGTGGATAGGAACTGGTGTAAGGTTTTGAATAAGATTATAAGTATATTAGTTGGTTGTATGTAGAGAACAGGGAAGATTGCTTGAGTAATCTTGGTTGTATTCTTGCTTGCTTAGTGATATCTATTAACCCTTTCCAAATGATCTTTGAATGGGATTTTATAGGGATCTATTGGTCATGGGTTAAAAATTTTCATGTCAGGCTGACAAGGAGAAGGATGGGGAACCAGAAGGAAATGACCATTGGGGCCAAAAATACACTTAGATAGGAGTGCCAAAAGTAGATAAGAGTGGCACCAATGTTATAATCCAAGTGTGGTACTATTGTCTTGAGTTGATGGGACCTAGGGGGATGGATTAGTCATGGAAAAGGGGTCTAGCTTAGGTAGGATCAAGTCTAGAAGGCTATAGATGATTGGGAATTAGTGAAAAGATGCTTATGAGGGTTGGGACAACAAGAAAGAGGGACCTATGGGTTGGGTGTCATTAACCACCCTCAAGTTATCAAATTTGAAATTTTATGACTAAATATACCCCTCCTTTATTTTAGTGATGTAGTAAAGTGAAATACTGGGATAAAGGAAAAATAGAAAGCATACCTAAACTTACCTATACGGGTGAAGCACATGAAGATTGTGTGATGCTAAGTATGCATAGAGAGATTTTTTGTGAATCACAAATCTCTAAGAAAAATCAAAGAGTAGATCAGTTCTCATTAGTTATGCTAGATCTAAAATAAGAACATAAAAATTTGGGTAAGAGAGAGAGGAAGAGAAAGGAATGAATACACCTCACCAAGTATGTAGACCAATACAAAACTTGTTATGATGTTGAGTGATGCTGAGTAATATCATGAATGAAGCTGAGTTGTCAATTCCCAAAAAGTAGCTCAAGAATGCAAAGGTTAGCCCTTTAGTTCTATCATCACCCACTAAGTGAAGCTACGTGTTCTTGTGTGTATTGATTGATGTTTGGATTGTGTGTCCAATCCCTCTGAATAGGTGGCTCAAGAATACAAAGGCTATCTAGTCCTTTAACTCCATCATTACCCCATGAATTGAACTATAGACATATACCAATATGAAATGTGTGTCAAATGAGATGGATCTTGAAGCTTATGAATGCTCTAAAATCTAACAATGTTGGCATGGATAGCTTCATGTATGCTGGAAACTAGGCCATTCTTGGCCAATCTAAAAGATGGAGATTAGGCTTGTATGAAAGCCACTCCAAAAATAATGTACTAGGCTTATATAAAAGCCAATCCAAAATGTGGAAGTAAGGCTTATATAAAAGTCACTCCAAAATGATGCCAACCACATATAGATGGAATAAGGCATACAACTACTGAGAATGTCAAACTTAAAAAGAAAATAAAATAAATGTGTCACACACATTTCCCCTAATCACTGATGTTTGAAACATGGATTATGATCTAGAAGTTATAATAACTACCATATCTAAAACTAAAAGTGAGAGCCATCATGCGATGTATGATGCCCCCTATATCTAGACTCTCTAAGAAAATTGTACTGAAACTACTGATTCTAAACTGGTTTGACTATGCAAAACTATAGCTAAACCTAATTTTTTGCTTACTTCTAAAAAGTCTAGTTTTTATATTATTTGGATAGGAGCACCAAAAATGGATAATAGTAACATTGACACTATAGTCCAATCTTGGTACTATTGTCTTGGGCCAAATCTAATGATTGTTTTGATATTTTCACTATCTACCTAGTTTGTTTTGACTATTTTGATGTCTGGTTACTATTTTGGGTGTTTTGAAAGCTAGATTTTTGATTATTAAGAGCTCTGATCTCTATGACAAAAGCCCTATTTCTTGCTCCCTCTTTTGAGGGTAGGAATGAAGACCCTAAAATGACTACCCTTAGAAGAAAGAGCCCCACAAGTGTGTTATGTTGTAAAGATACATGATATAACAATGATAATAGATAAGATTTCTCAAAATATAGCATGGTTTATAATGAGAGATTGTTAGATTAATAGGGGTATGCCTAGATAAGGGCAAACATACAAGGCATGTTCAAATTCCACATACACATATAATTGAAATAAGAAAGGTTGGCTTGAAATCCATGATCACATAGAAGAGTACATGCAAAGGACATTGGTAAATCCACTAAAGCACACACATGAATAGAAGCAAAGGACATTAGCAAATGTGCTAAGGCACATATAAGAGACAAATAGGAACTAGAAAATGTGATCACATCAAACTATTCTAAGTAATAAAATAATGCATGTAAATAATAGAAATATAATTGAATCTAACTAATCAAAGCAAGAATGTGAAGGTATGCAAGACATGTTAGTACAAGACTAGGTATATGCTAAAAAATACACAAGTGATAAATACTTGTGAATGTTGATAGAGTAATATATGTAAGCTAGTAAGTGATGTACATCAACATGATAACTAGAGTGTGTGGTGTAGGAATGACATAACCTAGATGGTGTAGTCATGTAGAAGATGCTCTTAGTGGGTATGTATATCGATGTATAAGTAGGATACCCCCATAATGGGTAGAGTGAAGCAATCAAAGATCTAGATGTCACTGCACACATTCAAAAGAGATCAAGTGAAGCATGGTAATGTTGATAAATCAACAAATAATAACATAAAACAACAAATATAAGTCTATCATGATAGTAGAAATGTAAATCATGGATGATGCATATAATTAAAGTATTTTTAGTGTTTTGACATATTTGCATGTTTTTATATTTTGAAATATTTGAAAGTTTTTGGTATTTTGAAATGTTATGTTGTTTTTGTATTTTTGAGTTATAGAAGCTATGTAAAATCAAGCATAAAAGACTATGTATAGGTAAAACTAAGTTGACATGATACTAACCAATGAGTCTCATGGGAGAATCCTTATCATGGTGTCCTATATCAAGGAGAGGAATCGTGCATGATCATGAAGCATGATGGAAATGCTGAGACTATTACTCTAAAAGCTATAGATGTTATAAATGCTTTGAAATATTTGAATTAAAAATTGAGTGTGGGACCCCCTATAAATATAAGAAGTGGATTCAATTGTAGGGCTCTTAGGGACCCATTGGGTAGTAGGAGAAGCTCTCTGAACATGCACTCTGTGAGTAGATACATGAGATCTCAATGATACTACCCTAGGTGTGAACACTATAACTAGAAGTTCTCTAGAATTTTGAAGCTATAGAGGTGTATGAACTTGTTATGCTGGTGATGGATGACTTAACTATGTTTAACTTATAACTAGAAGAAGAACTATAATTGGTGGAGAAATTAGAATTGAAGGCTAAACTAAAACTAGTGATTTTAAAGTAGAAAATGGATCTGAAGTGGGGAGTGGTAACTCATATAGAACTCCACCAATTGTAACAACCTGATTAACATGAATGAATTTCATGCATCTATGAGCTATAGATTGTACTACTCAAAGTTTTTGAATACATGGTTGACCAAGTAACATATCAAAAACTCCTACACTGGGAACAATAGTGAATGGTGTGGCCATGTGTGTTAGACCAACCTATAGAGGAAGTACAATCTCACCTAATTAACTCTATATGTGCCCACTAAATCTATTGATAAATATGTTAATTGAGGTAATATCTTACTTTGAATATCCCAAATACTATAATAAAGTCATAGTGTACATGTTCACACTGGATCCATTATCTATGAAAACACTATGAATAAGATGATTATAAATGTAAGCTCTGATAAAGAGTGCATGATAATCTGAATCATTCTCAATGATCTCTTGCTCTAAAAAGGAGATGGAAGGTTTAGCTGGAACTCTAGAATTATATACACTAATAATGTTACTCAAAGGTTGTGTCACAACTAAAGGTGCCCTATATGTATCTAGTGGTAGATGTGCATGATATACATGGTGAATCCTTGATGTGTCCCCTACCTATTGTTTAAAATGTTGTAGAAAGGGATCAAAGAAGATTTTCAATGCTTTATCCTATGTTGGCTTGGCTTGAGGAGGCTCGACTAAAGTGCCAAGATTAATATCATTTCCATTTATCAAATCCTATATCTTATGTCTCAAACTAATGCATCTATTTATTGTATGGCTTGGTGCCTTGTGAAACTCATAAAATGCATGCTGATCATATCCCTATGAAAGAGGCTTTGTTGGGTCAAATTCCCAAATAGGAGGGAGAGATATGATGTTACATTCCAATATCTATTGTAAAACTTTGGTTGGAGAAATTTGTATATTGATGAAGGTTCACTGAGGAAGTGCTAAAAAAACCACACGTTGAGGGGGATCAAAAGCTGCATTAACTATCAATTGATTATAACTCTTACTATCATTAACTTTGAATTTATATGGGACTTTGCTATTACTCTTGTTTGTTATGTCTGAGATACTTTTGTACTTGGGTTTTCCCATTGAAATTAATTTGACTTCTCTTTTCTTTAGTGTGTGACATAATTCAGTGAAGTAAGAGAATCTTTTGAACATAATTGATTCATGCAAAGCTAGTAGAAGACTCTATTTGAAGAGATATTGTAACTCTTGATCAACCATAGGGCTAGTCATCTTAGCCAAAATAGTCTTATATTGAATAACATAATCTATGAGATGCTTATTTGACCTTTGTTTCTATTGTGTAATTTGGGCATATGAAACCTTATCACCAATGTTAATGCTAAAATGAGCTACAAAATGTCGACTAAAGGATTGAATGCATTGAACAACTAATTTGGTAGACTATAAAATCATTGTAAATCATAATCCTTTAGGATATATGGAAATATCTTGGTAAGTAGCCAGTCATTTGGTACATAGTCCAAGCATGTGATGTGAAAAGTTCTAAAATGTGTCTCTAGATCACCCTTTCCATCATATCAAGTAAGCTTGGGTTGAACAAAACCTTATGGCAAGGGTGTATAAACAATGTGACATGCCAATGGTGTATGCAGTAGAGAAAAAGAATCCAAAGCTTGTGTAGGTCTAGAAGCACCTTGCTCAAGATGTATCACCTTGGATTAAAGAGATCTTATCTCTTGCATAAGGGTTGCCACATCAGGAGATAAAGATGTACTAGCTATATTTGGTGGTATAAAGGTAGGTTGGGCTACTATAGGGGGTTGTTGAGACATAGTTTCCCACATAATGTCATTTGAAACTAGTTTCTTGGAAGGAATGGAAGATTTAACTTGTTTAGCCTTTTTGATTTCCATGATAGATTATAAAATAAGAGTAAGATCTTGGGGCTAGTCCCAACGTCTTTCTCAAAAACATTGTAAGATCAAATCTTTGTTGAGGACAACTTAATTATTAACAATAGGTGGAAGTTGATTAAGAGTCTGATGTGGTGGATCATGAACATTAGTGTTTGTATCATCATTGTTATTCTCATATTGATCTTTATTGAAATTATCCTCATTGAAATTGGTGTAACCTGGATGTGTAGAATCTATAACAAGAACCTGAGTTGGTTGTTTATCCATGGTATATGGTTAAGTTGCAAGAATCTGGGTAAATTCATGAGGATTACCACTAAGTCTTGCACTTCATTTCAAAGGAAGAGATGTAAGGAACTTAGGTGGCATAAGGAAAATAACTTGGATAATAGTAGAAACTATTAAATAGATATAATCTAAACAAGGAACTAGAATATGCATAAAAAGGATACGAATCTCACAAACATGTAAGATGATACCTCAAGAAGTAATGGGACCTAGTATATGCAACTAGGGTTTTAAAGATGATAATTTTGAAATTTACTTTGAAAATTTAAGTGAATTTTTGAGTTAGATATGAAAGTAACAAATCATAAATTTATTAGAAAATTTGTGATTTAAAGATAACTAAAAGATGTGACTAGGGTTTTAAAAATAAATATTTTTGAAAATTACTATTGAATTTTGAAATCTGAACTGAATTTTTGATTTTAATATGCTAATACAAAATCAAAAAATTATTGGAAAATTACTAGGACCTAATATGTGCAACTAAGGTTTACAAGAAAATTATTTTAAAATTACTATGAAATTTTAAAATTTAATGCTAATTTTTGATTTTATTATGCAGGTAAAAAATCACAAAAATATAGGAAAAATTAGTAGGAAATTTACCCTGGGGTTTTTATGCACAAATGAAGTAACTCAGGTTCACCAAATGATTTACAATTTTGGGAATATTAGTGAGTTATTCTTAATTTAGTTAAAAGTTCTGAGTAGTAAAATTAGTAAATAAATATGTAATAATTAGGATACTAATTTTTGTAAATTAAATTTCAATTTTAACCTTTCTAAAAATAGTAATAAGATGGAAAAAATAAGACTTAGCTAGAAACTAGTTGATACAACTGAGATAGTGTCTTATATTCACTGTGTGGGACTAAGACACTATCATAAATTGAGATCTGACCTTCCTTTTATGATTGGATAGGAGAACTAAAAGTGGAAAAGAGTGGCATCAACACTTTAGTCCACCTCTACTGCTATTGTCTTTAAGATCTGAGCTTTCTAGGTTTTGTTTGCTAGGTCTATGTGACCCTCTTCATGAAGTTTTAGTAGCCAAAAGTTTATAGAGCTCCCTGTAGAGTAGATTTTCTCTTCAAACCCTATATTCCATTATGATTTGACCAATTTTGAGAAATAGGGGGGGTTAGTTTATGTAAGATTCACTAAACATATATCCATACCCCTTGAATGGTCATGCTTCCTACATACCAATACTCTGAAGAGGGATCAAGCCATATGTAGTTCTCCCATTTGATGTGCTTTATGTAATTAAGTGTATAAATATGTAAAATGATAAACTAGTTTTACTTGAGGTGGCAAAGGTCTGGTGTAAGGTTTTGAATAAGCTTATAAGTAATTAGCTAGTTGTATGCAGGGAATAGGGAAGATTGCTTGAGTAGTCTTGCTTTTATTCTTGATTACTTAGTGATATTTTCAAATCCTTTCCAAATGATCTTTGAATGGGATTTTATATGGATCTATTGGTCATGGATTGAATGTACTCATGTTAGGTTGATAAGGAGAAGGATGGGGAACCAAAAGGTAATGATTATTGGGGCTAAAAATGAACTTGGATAAGAGCACCAAAAGTGGATAGGAGTGGTACCAATGCTATAGTATAAGTGTGGCACTATTGTTCTAAGTTGATGGGACCTAAGGGGATAGATTAGTCATGAAAAAAGGGGTTTGGCTCAACTGGGATCAAGTCTAGAAGGCTATAGATGAATGGGAATTAGTGAAAATATGCTTATGAGGGTTGGGAGAGCAAACAAAAGGGAGCTATGGGTTGGGTGTCATTGGCCACACTCAAGTTAGCAAATTTTGCATTTTATATTACTATAGAAGGGTTATTAAAAAGCATAGTTGACTTGGGGTAGTAGTTACGAGATGAACAAAGGCAACCTATTGGATCCATGATTTTCTCAAGTACCATGTACAACCCTCTCATGATTTAGAAGGCTTTGTATAATAAAATAGCATATTTAAACACCAAGAAATCTAGGAAGCATTAGTTTGACACTAAAGACATCATCCATTATGGAGAAAGGCTTCTATGCAACATGATGGAATCATTCATCAAAGGGGATCCTAAGTAGATGAAATTGCTTTAACACCTCCTTTGCGATAAATAGATGTGACCATGCCTCCACCCATCACATATCGATAACATTATGGTACACAATGCAAATGACCTAAGAGGTTTCTATTTTAATCTAGGAGGGCAAGGGCCCATGTTTGTAGTTTGTATATAGTAGATTAGATTAGATTGCATTACATTTCCCCAAGTGCCTATGTGTACATTGTATAGTCTTATTTTAGTTTTTTCCCCTTAATTGCATTTCACACATCTATTGCTTGTATTTTTACCTTTTGTTTTGTTGAGGGTAGAACTCAATTTAATCTATATAGGCATAGGCCAAGCAGGTTATATATTTAATGGCTTCATGCCCAATAGATTACTTCAAAGGCCACTAGATTCCTACTTAGAAGGAAATCACCCTATAGAGGTTTTTAGAAGTGTTAACTTTATAAGTCACCCCCTGATCGGTATAAGGCTTCCCAAGGATTACAAAGAGATAGTGCACCTACGATGGCCTATGTGATTCAAACAAAAGATGTGTAGACACTTCCTATCTACACTCAAGCTCAAAATAGAAGTGCAAGTATATGTAGGAGTAAGAAGATGGTTTGCACTCACTAAAGGTTCCTAATGCATGCTTGCACATAGGGTTTTATGGTGCACAAGTCAAAATGTGCACATGTTTAAGGATGTAGGACCCCTGAGTTCTAAAAGGCCAAAGTAGAGGAAACATGTGAGGAGTAGTTACATGTTGTAAAGCATGTTAGGTTGTGGAGTTAAAAGCTTCACTGATGCAAGTAGGGAAGGAGGGTTGTAGAGTGTTACTGTCATCGGCGTTGGTCAGGCCAACTGACATCGGTAGGGAGGAGACAGGAAGGTAACCGATGTCGGTCAGAAGTTGGCCGACGTCGGCACCCCCCAGGCAGATAGGGACTGATGTCGGTCACCTGTGTGGTTTAGACTACATGTATTACATGCAGTTAGCTAACAAACCAAGTGTTTGCATGTCAAGATTCAATTTTAGACTGAGAGCTACAGATCTAATTATTATAATTAGGTGTCTAATTATTGTTTGCATGAGATCTATTTAAGAGACTCATTGGTTGTATTGTAAACTAGTGCTAGAGAGTAAGAGAGCAAATAAGCTCCTTCAGAGAGAAGAGAGTAATGGTGTGTTCCTCCTAGTGCCATAGTACCAAGTGTGGGTGCTAGATTGGAGAATCAATAGGGTTCTTCATGTATGTATGATCTTGGTCATCAGGTGAGCATGGCTACTTTAGGAGATCTACATGGGTAAGTAAGATCATTGATTTGTAGGTGTATGTGTGTGCAAGGTCAAGGTTCACAAGTGTGCAGAACTAGATTGATTTGTAGGTGTGCAAGATCAAATAGGACAATAACACAACAGGGAGCAGAATCAGGTGGGATCTACTTGGAGTACGTGTGTGTACTTATGGAGTGCGTGGAGCACTTGTGGAGTGCGTGGAACACTTGTGGAGTGCGTGGAGCATAGGTGTAAGGTGAACACCAAATCTATGTTTGAGTTGGGTGTTGGGACCTAAGGGAGAGAGCTTTGAGGGAAGATTTACTATTTATGCCCTAGAGGTGTGGGAGCCCTAGAGGTGTGTAAGGAAGAAGAACTGTGGCAACCTTCTTTGTTGTATTTCCTTTTGAAAGAGTTTTAATACAAGTTGTGTATTGTCTCTCATATCATGTGTTATTTCTAAATTCTAGTTACTTGTGTATTCTGGTTAATTTCCACATATTAATTTGCTTGGTAATCAATTGTGTGCTTCCGATTATTTATCCCAACACGTGGTATCAGAGCTAAGGTTACAGGGAGCAGGTTTTGTGTTTGGTTATAGGTCACTCTCAGGGGTTTCTAATCGAGTGGGAGTAGAGCAATGGTAGATCAAAGTAAACTAAGAATGGAGGAGTTGAAAAGCACAAATGGTCACTTATGGTCTTATGGAAAGAAAGAGTAGGTAAAAGAATATTGTTGGTTGGTAGCAGATCAACATGAAGGAACTAAAAATGCAGATGTTGCAGGGGTTGTTACACAAAATGCTTTGGGAGGTTTCTTGGATAAAATTGAATCTTGGATAATAGAATATGTTGCCTCTTTCCATGCAGCCCCAGGGAGAGGAGCTGGTGAGCCTTGCCAAAGAATTGGCAAAGGGGAAGTGAAGCTGAAATTGCAGGTGACCAACACATGGGTGTTGAAGGAGGTCATGCAGGTCCCAGGTTTGGAGATATGGCTAATTTATTTAGAAAAGTTGGGTGATGAGAGATGCACAAGAACTCTCACAGTGGATGCACTTGAATTAGCTGGTGGTAAGAAAATAGGTACTCATTATCTACTTGTTTATATTACTAATTCTTCTTTTGTTGCAGAGACGTGGCTTCGTAGGCTTGGTCACATGAGCAAGAAGGAGATACATGTTCTTAAGTGGAAGATAGATATATTTGATAGGCTTAAGAACTGGAAAGCCTTGGTGTTTATGGAGGAGATGGCAGACAGAGACCAGTGGATGGGGCTGGATACTTGTGAGCAGGGCAGTTTGACATGGGTTTTGATTCAAAGGAGCTCACAGGTAAAAAGTCATCACTTACAGGAAAACACAGGTACCAGCATTGGTAGAAAAACTAGCATCAGCAGTAGGTAAGACCGATGTTAGTCAGAAGGACTGATGTTGGCATCAGGGGACACCAACATTGGTAGGGTTGGTAGTCAAGACAGGCACAGGAACCGACGTTGGTTGGATGCAGACTGTGTGGTGACTGGGTTGGTCACTATAACGGATTTTGGGCAGACAGCGAGCTGTCAAAGAGTCTCAAACGCCCATATGGAGGACTGAAGATGGTAAGTAAGCCTCAAATTTGTTGTTCCTCTTCTTTATACTTGTTGCTGACTATAGAGCAGGAAGGATCCAGGAAACAGTGGGAGCATGGTAGGAATAGTTTGCAGAACCAAGTGGGAGATTTGGTAGGGTTGCCAGCGGGTATGAAAGCATAGAGACGAATGGATACCTTAGTTGAAGAATAGAGAGAATGGACACATGAGATAGAAGACCAGGTCATATGGTCTTGAGGAAGCTGCAGGATAGTGGTACAGGTTTTGACAGTGGGATGACAAAGCATGACTTTAGTCAATGTCAGGGTAACTACTGTGGTTTGTCTTACTAGGTGGATGATGATTACAACATCATTCTGTTGTTGTATGTGGATGGTATGTTTGCTATCAGGTTTGTACATACAAGGTTTTACTGAGCTAAGGGTAAGATTAGTTTAATGGTTTGCTATGAAGAATTTAGAGCAGAAAAATTCTTTGGCATGGGGGACATGGGAGATCACAGGTTGATTTTGTCTCCAGTGGGAGCTGATGTGAATCAGGTGTTGGCGAGGTTCATTATGTAGGATGCAGAGCCAGAGCACACTAAGGGCTAGACAGTTCAGTGTCTGAAATCACATGAGGTCTGGTATAGGCCTGAGTTTTCCCAAGCAGTGGGAGTTGTCAGAGAGTTAGGAGCCAATTTGGGGAAGTGGGTTCTCAGGTATTTGAGAGGGACTAGCAGTAGGGATTCATGCTATTCAGGGTTAGGACTTCACTACATGGATTTGTAGATGCGGATGCGGCAGGGTACTCAGATGATAGGAGGTACACCATAGGTTGTGTGGTGGGTTGTCTTCAGGATTGATCTTGAAGAGGGATACAAACTAGGAAATAGATTAGATGGGGTATAAGTACAGGTACAATGCAGCGGTTTATCTCTAAGTGGGAGATTGTTAGGTTGTGGAGCTAAAAGATTCACTGATGCAAGCAGGGAAGGAGGGTTGCAGAGTGTTACTATCACCGGCGTCGATCAAGCCAACTGACATTGGTAGGGAGGAGACAGGAAGGCAACTGACATCAGTCAGATGTCGGCCAGCATCGGCACCCCTAGGCAGACAGGGACCGACGTTGGTCACCTGTGTGGTTCAAACTACATGTATTATGGGTAGTTAGCTAATGAACCAAGTGTTTGCATGTCAAGAGTCAATTTTAGACTGAGAGCTATGGATCTAATTATTGTAATTAGGTGTTTAATTATTGTTTGTATGAGATCTATTTAAGAGACTCATTGGTTGTATTGTAAACTAGTGCTAGAGAGTAAGAGAGCAAATAAGCTCCTTCAGAGAGAAGAGAGCAATGGTGTGTTCCTCCTAGTGCCACAGTACCAAGTGTGGGTGCTAGATTGGAGAATCAATAGGGTTCTTCATGTATGTATGATCTTGGTCATCAGGTGAGCATGGCTACTTTAGGAGATCTACATGGGTAAGTAAGATCATTTATTTGTAGGTGTATGTGTGTGCAAGGTCAAGGTTCACAGGTGTGTAGAACCAGATTGATTTGTAGGTGTGTAAGATCAGATAAGACAGCAACACAACAGGGAGCAAAATCAGGTGGGATCTACTTGGAGTACGTGTGTGTACTTGTGGAGTGCATGGAGCACTTGTGGAGTGCGTGGAGCATAGGTGTAAGGTGAACACCAACTCTATGTTTGAGTTGGGTGTTGGGACCTAAGGGAGAGAGCTTTGAGGGAAGATTTACTATTTATGCCCAGAGGTGTGGGAGCCCTAGAGGTGTGTAAGGAAGAAGAACTGTGGTAGCCTTCTTTGTTGTATTTCCTTCTAAAAGAGTTTTAATACAAGTTGTGTATTGTCTCTCATATCATGTGTTATTTCTAAATTCTAGTTACTTGTGTATTCTGGTTAATTTCTGCATATTAAGTTGCTTGGTAATCAATTGTTTGCTTTCGGTTATTTATCCCAACAAAGCATGTGTCAAATACCTTCAAATTTCATGTTCAATCTTTTTCAAGGACCTACTTACACATATCTAATGTATTTTAATGCTCATGTTCAATATCTTGCATCTACACGCTTCCATTGTACATGATGTAACCTTATTTTTGCCATTACCATGTGGTGGCTCGATGCTCATTCTACACAATGAGATTATTGGTTCACCCAAGATAAACACCAGCCTTCCACGTGTCACCACACTACCTTCATCCAAAATCTCCAAAAGACTCCTCTGAGAGCCCATAAAAGTGATGTATGCAACTTTTACAGTACCATACCCAAGATCAATTAGGAAACACCATGTACCAAGTAGCTTTGAGATATAATGAAGATTGTTAGAGGTGGTTAAAAAAAGCTTGAGGTGATATCAAAATGATTAAATGTAGAAGTGACTATTAGACATCAAGACTTGAGTACATGCCACTCTTTGACTTTATCAAGTAAATCTTTTGTTCCCTTATGCACGTGTATCCCAAAAGGATCCTACCACCAACTCCAAATCCAATTAGCCTACCGGAATTTAGGAATTAGTAGTGAAGCACCAAAAGTGAATTTAAAGTTATACCCACTACCCCAAGTGGTGCATTTATTTTAAAATAGGCTTGATTCACTATAAAATCTTGGCTTTCCATTGTAAAAGGGATGATACTTTTTATCAACCTCATGCTGATGGAATTTGCCCTCCATGAGCACTTGTATTGACTAAATCTTGTAGATCAATGAGAAATAACTTCACCTCTTTCTATTCTTTTAATGTTTTGTGTGCTGTTTATGTTTTTTGATCCTTGATTATGGGTAACATTTCCCCTCTCATCATTGTCCATTATCTACACCTCCACATTGAACTTGAAACTCACTTGTAGGTCACATCATGTGCACACTCAAGTCTATGTTAATGCTATCTATGGATCATTTTTTATCATTTTTAATGTTGTGATAAATTCCTACACCTCTATGTAAAATACTTATGCATTTAGAGTGGATTGGTGAAAACTATGTGATATTATCTTGTTCTCAAGAGTCTGTATTGTGTTTATGGTAGTAGGAGCACTCATTCTATTATAGGTGCAACACCTCTTTTAATTTTAGGATATCTTATATTTTCCCTCCCTTTTCCTCTCAAATATTTTAGGTTTAGATTAGTGGTAGTTTACCTTTGTTCTCTTTAAGCCTATGTACTGGTCTTAAACTAGGTGTGCTTATAATAGAAAGAATCTGGCCTACTCCATAGGCTCATCCTAAGGAGTGAAAGGGTCCTATGCCTTGGGGATGTTCCCATCATTATGATGAGATAACTGATGCTTGCATGCATAGATGAGTGATAATACTTCCATTCCTAATTCTTTAGACTCTTTCATTCTATGTAAGTCCTTTGTGCTTATTACCTCATAGCTAAAAGCTTCCCCATGCCACAAAGCATCCATGGGTGCATATTTTGAAAGATAACAAAACCCTAAGCTTACTCCTCAAGTAGAATGGTCAATACATAGATGCAAAATAACTCTTACTTCTTATATTCTATTAATAATGGTGAAATGAACTTGTACATATAGGTAACTCTAACCCTAAACCCTTTAAAAAAATTTGGATGACAAGGTCAACTTAGTCAACCTAGTACTATTTAACCTATGTTGAAAATAAACTATGTCGATACTATGGGTTGATGATAAATAATATAGGGTCATCACTACCAACATAGATATAAACTATTGAAAGGGGATTTAGGCTATGAAAAGGTAAATGAAAGTGGTAAATGATGGGAGGAAGGTGCAATAAATAATAAAAAGCTTAGGGAAATGGTTTTTAGGAGAGAAGTGTATAGATAAAAAGTGGAAAAAGGGACAAAATCCTACAAAGCACAAATGGTCTACCCAACCCTTTCCTAATGCACCCCTTAAGGTGTGCACTTAGATAGATTGATACTTGATGGGTTCTTACAAGATAAAAAGTATTAGTAATAGATAAAAGTTTGAAAATATTGTGTATACACTATTCACATACCACAATCACTTAGTGTCACAATAAAATTTATTAACACACATATAATAACTGAATCACTTTATGCAATAAGGGAGGAACCACCTCTACATTTCCATAATTTTCTTACAAGACTATTATTGGCATTTTAGCACATCAAAAATATCTTGTTACCAATCCATAAAGATGCTTCAATTTTTGATCATAAGAATTTAAACTCTCTGTCAGTAGAATCTCTTTGACCTAGAGATGGAAATGGTCCAATTTTAGATCCAATCCTTGCTTCATTTAAGGTTATATTTCCACTTTATATTTAATTAAGTGCATTAGATGATAGTTGAATTATAATTAATTTTTAGATGAGGCAATTCACTTTGACCTAAATCATGTTGAAAAATATGCCTTTTGTAATCAATTGAGACTCACACATTTTTATTTTGTTATAATCACGAGAGTTCAAACACTCCTTGAATATGCAATTACTATTTAGAGATGAATGATAGTTTCTAATCATAGAAAACCATCCTACTAAAATAGGCATCAACCTTCATTCATACCATTATGAGCTCATATAGAATTGTTGAAACACAAGGAGTAGTGTTGAATTACCATAGCCATTGCTGTCTAGAACATAAGGGATGTTTTTAATAAGCAAAGCATAGGGAAATCCCTCCCATTAATTAAATTATATTGTAGAAGAATACCAACATGGGAATGCCTACCATATTCAATATACCATGCCATTCATGTAAGGTTTTAATCAACCTATTACCTTACCTTTCTATATCATTGTGCTCTTAGTATCTTGGCCTTCTAGCCCAGGTATCATATGTAACTCAATACATAGAGGGATCTAAGTCCGAAATACAAGAAAAGTGAGCATTCAAATGATAAATCAAGTGAAGCAAAGCACCCATGAATATAATATTAGTAGACAAGTTATTATATCATAATAGTGATGGCAAAAGATTGGGGTAATAAGAGGATGTCTCACTTGATTGCTTACTATCAATGTTCATGAGAGAATCAACCAACCTTCCATTATTCCTTACACTAGAGGGATATAATATGCTACCAAATTGATAAGAATTATGTGTTATTCATTTTATATGTATCCCTCATGATACTAGTCCACCAACTAAAAGAATAATATGTTAGCCCATATGTATGAGGTTCTCAGGACATTAGTCCACCAACTAAGATATTCGTACATAGATGGCCACATGCATGTCAATGTGTAGAGAGTAAGAAATAGTTGATATATAGGGCCCCATAAGACACTTATCCATCATCAAAACAATGCACATAGTGTAATAAATAGTTGATACATAGGGGGATACCAAGACATTCATCCTTTAATCAACACAATGCATAGAGTGAAGAGACACCTCAATGCTCTTGAGACACCTCGGTGTCTAATACCACCATGTCTAGTGGGTGAGGAAGGATAGGATATTGGAATTGTGCAACATATCCCCACCATTACCTAATAGTTATCAATTTCAAGCTACTTATTCTCTTTTATACTCGCTTGAAGTGATAATTATGCACATACTAACACATGAAACCAACACAAGAAAGCATCACAATTTCTTGAAGAAACATTAGCTAATTATGTTAATGTAAAATAAATAAAAAGGAGACCAAATAGTCTCAATAATAAATCAAATCCAACTTAAAATTCATCAATGAATTCCATGACTAGCCTTTAATTTAAAACTTTTGATGTCAAGAAGAAAATGATACTAGTTTCTAAGTAATAAAATAAAATAAAAGCCCAGGTAGCTCAAAATAAATTTGAAAAACACATTTAACAAAAATAAGATCATAGTACAGTCACTGTGTGACTTATGGAGTCACTAAAAGGGGAGAAGGAATAAGGTAAGAAGGCATTGGTCCCATCATCCTTTACCCATAAGACCCCCTCATAGAACCAAATATCGATAAGACCCCCTCATGGAGCCAATTACCAATTTATCATGCTAAATTCAATTGTTGTTTGATTACATATAATAACATGTAGGAGGACACTACACCACTGCCACTACATAAAATGATATACAAGATTAGTTGGTACCCTATGCCTCTATAGAGGTCATACTTATAGATCATTTGTATTCACCACCTACGAAGGTGTGATTTAGTATTGAAATCAGACCTTGCATGCTTTAACATGATATTTTATATATAATACTACCTATAGTTAGGTCCCACCTGTATGTGTAGACATAATGTTTAAGGAAAGAAAATGCAAGGCTATCATTTCAAGATAAGGGCACCTCCATGGTCACCATTCCTAATTCCTATATACACACAATGGTATACAAGTGCCCAAGGTAGTTAGTAGTTCCAACTATCCAAATTGACAAGTTCTCATCATGAGAAAATTTAGCAATACTAGATGTATTCATTTAATTTTACTATTTTACTACCATATAACATCATAGTAATTCAACATGATTTTTATCCCATCTAGGCTTTCCTTCAGACAATTAACATTATTATAAATGTAGACTTATTGATTGATAATATAAAAAATGTGCAATGTTACCTCAATCCATTCTAGATTCTTCACAACCAAGAAGATTCATTTGTAACCATTTATTTTTCACTCATAAACATAAAATATGAGTATATGTTCATGTATATAAATGAGTTAATTATCATCCCAAATCTATCCAACTATATCATGCTCTTTTCATGAAAGAATAATTATATGGAGACATACTTGTTTCAGTTTGTTCCATGGTGATTCATCTTAATTTACTAATAAGATGTAATATTACCACTCAATTTATTAGCATAATTATATATTAAATTAATTCATAACACAATCCATAACTATAGAACTAGAGTTTTACCATATCATGTTTCTTCTAATGGTTTTAATGCTTTAAACAACAAGAAAACATCCTATAAAACATTCCCATCATTCAAACATACACAATCAATGTATCTAAGGAATTTCATAAATTCAAAAAAGAGGTTATTACAACCATTACATAGCTATTAGTTCAATTAAAAACATTTGAGATTTAGTTCCAACATTACCAGCTAATATCAATAAGATTTTTAGTCCATCCTTAATATAATAATAGTGTAAAGAAGTGCCATTATTTAGGCTAATCACCATAAAATACAAACAACATATGCATTCTTATAGGCAAACATAACTATAAATATTATATATAACTAGCACAAGATGCTACTTAACAAGAAGATCCACTATCTTTTCAAAGATAATGGATTATCATAAGCATTTCATGCTTTGACAAAATAATCAAATATCATAGGGATTGTAAAAAAATTTGGTTCTCATATCTAGTGCATATTAGGACTTGAGTATCCCTTGGTCAAATTTTCTTGGGATAATTTCATACACAATGACTTATAAATCCATATTTAATGCAATAAATATGTCCCATACTCAATTTACACAAATCATGATTAACCAGAGTTAGAAATATGATGAAAACATATAAAACATCCCCATAACTCCTAGAGTTTAATCTAGGATTTCATGTCAAAATTCCATGCCCATTTTTTCCTCAAAAATATAGGCATGAAATACAACTTTAATGAATAAACACCAATGATCATGGATAAATAACAATATCCATTCAATCACACATAAGAAAATATGAAACCTACAACTACCATGGAGACTCTCATAGGTGTAAGCCACTAATTAAGAATCCCCCAAGCCCAAGATTATTAAACCAACATTAATTTTTTTTTGAGCTCATGCAAAATGTTAATTATATAGATGACATCGAGATGGATGTAAAATTTTACCTTAGCCATTACTAACATAACTAGGATCTACGTGGTCACTTCAATGGTTTCCCTGGCCATGCTAGTTTCCATTTAGGCTTCTAGGGACACTATTTCCACATGCTATTCCCTCAAAAACTTTGTGATACACTCCACATGGTGACAATTTTATCACTCACTACACTATCTCTCTATAGGGCTAACATGACTTCCTTAGGGCTGTAGAGTAGTGGTATTATGCCATACAACAAAGTCCCACTAGACTGCAAGTTTTGGTCTCGATATATACACCTTGATAATTATAGATTAGCGGGATATTATTATGAAACAACATCCCACTCACCCACTTGATCATGGGATTTTCACCCAATACGTACATCTCTAGGATAATGAGTCACTGAGATGATGCCATGTGGCAACATTTCACTTTCCCACTAGCCTGAAGGCTTCACACTCTATATGGTCTTCCCTAGGATTGCATGTTGTCTAAATGATGCCACATGGTAACATACTATGAGCCTGCTAGCTTGGAGGCCTTGCAAAATATATGGTATTTCTTAGGATTGAGGGTTACTAAGATGATGCATTGATGCTTAATTTGATCACTTGATGATAAACCTATATTTTTTATTGGTTTAGTTGACCAACAAAATATCTAAAGGTAGCTTGATCTAGACAGAACACCCTCAAATATATTACTCAATATATGAGTTATTTGGTCTTCTCAAAGAGTTAAAACTTATATCATCAATAATAGATCTAATCTGTTAACCAAGGTTAAGAGTTTTTCTAAAGTGTAAAGACATAGAGTACAGGATTAGCTTTCCAAATCCTTTCTAGAAATGAATAACTTCTTGTGAATGTGTCAAAGGCTATATGCACCTAGTTACCTTGATTTTTTATTTCCTTAGTATAGGAACATATATTTATTATACATTTCTTCTTATATATAAATTAGTCTTATAATAGGAAAAGACTAAGACAAAAAACCTATTCAAGCTTAAATATAAAACTCTTCCAAAAGATGTTTCTTAACTAGAATATAATAAATACTTAGACTATAAATTCTTATCATTATTTCTTCTTAATAACTATCACTCATCCCTTTTTTTGAGATCCACCCATCTATGTATAAGCTTAGTCTGAACTGTAATTTGTAACAAAATACCTGAGGAGGCATGGAGCCTTTTTTAGGCTGATTATCAAGAAGTTTAAGCCAAGCAAGGCATACATATCATTTTATTATATGATCCATGAAGGCATAAAAGCTTCCTTAATAAGTGACTCCTTCCTAAGGGTCTGAATACAATGGTCATAACCAAACATGGCTTAATTTACCAAAATGTTTCAACACAAGACTACATAAGTCTTTATGCATGATAGGCATAACTATGCCATAAAGCACTATTACTTAGCTCATTCAACAAGTTTGATTGTAATTCCAAATAACAATCCCATATCTATCTATCTAAATGCCACTCATATAGATACACTAAAATTCCATTAACTCTTCACATTCAGATTAAAAGGAGATGGTCAATGCTAAAAATGCCAACTAATCTAGGCTAGCTAAACATAATCCATATTATGAATGGGTTAACCTAACCATATTCATAAAATTAACACACCTTAAATCATAATATTCTAAAGCATAAATAGACTAAATCACATGCCTTCAAATAAGATTCATTCCTCATATATATATATGGTTTATTTAAGGTAATACCATAACACATAACCCAAAATGCAATGCACAAAATAACCACTAAATATTCAACTAAAGCTATAATATATGTATTAAGGCCAATAACTTCACCAAACTTAGTCATGAATATACAAACATTCACAAGGATTCCATTTTCAAAAAGGATCTTGTTAGTTACTTAGATTGTACCCTTAGCCGAGAAAGGGATTATTTAGGTCCTCTTACTCAAACCTAGTCTAACAAGTGAAAGACCCTAGGCTGTGGGTTACCTAATCTTGTGTCAGACCTCTAAGATTTTTAATGAGGCTAGTTCTTCTAATGTATCACTTAGCTTATTTCCAATAAAACCTATTAATTATTAGGGTGAAAAGGGAGAGAAAGATAACTAAAATGGAAATCTAAGATAATATTGGTGATGCACCTAAATTGATTACTCATTCACTCTATTTGAACTTATAAAAACACTAATGAGACAAGTAAAAATCTAAATCTACAACTCCAAATATTTTTTATGCATTAATATTTCATGAAGATGTTTACCAAGTGATCAAAACCTGATGGAAGTGATGGAAAGGCCTGATTCAAGGTGCTAACTAGTCAATGTATCCACTTGCTAGCTTCAATAAAATGACATTAAACACTAAACATGACCTACATAACAAGATAAACTAGTAGCTAGGTTAAATCAAGACTTAACAAGGGAGATATTTCAACCACATATAAAAATCAAACTGAAATTAACATACTATGCCATAACAATGAAATCTAAAACAATCATCTATTTATCTCAGGAGGTTACAAAGATCAATCTTGGTAGGGTCTAGCCATGCCCAAGAGAGAGATCCATTTCAAGGCTTAGAAGCCTATATTTATAGAAAAAGGGAATGAGAAAGATGGGGAACATGTGTTGGACAATGGATAAGGAGTCATTCATGATAAAGATAATAGCTATACCAACTCCTCAATCTCCCCATGCATTAATATCACTATTTGACTTGCTTATGAGGACAAAATCCTCATATCTTTGGACCTGACAAAGCCATGACCATATCTTCTTTGAGTAGCTATAGGTACCTAATTTTCAAGGATCTAGCTATGTCAAATATGAGACACTTGTTTATAACCATTCATATCTACCCCTACTTTAATATCTGAGCATAAGTCTTACTTTAGATTGAAAACCAATCTCATTTATTGGTTTTCATATAGCTATAATATTGATGGAAACCTATAGGCCACATACCTTCCTTTTTGAACTATATTCAGTTTGAACAAAACTATTATACCTCTAAACCTCATGGAAGACAAAGAATTATTATCTACATAGATATTCTTAAAAGAGCTATGATCACAGTCACTAAACCATACTGTAACCCCAAAAAATGCCCCCCATAAGTTTTAAATCTTCAAACCAGAGGTTGAGACTATGCTCTAATGGTAATAGAAGTTCATCATAACCATCCTAACTTATGAATACATCTTATGTTTTAGGATGTTCAACTAAGATCTAATGGTGATAGGATGATCCTTGTAGGACTTACTTCTATTTTTATCTAGGTCATAATTGATCTTTATTAAGTCTTGAGCTTTTAAAATTTAATATCAACCATCGATCCTAATTTGGGTCCTCAAGATTATGCCATCTATGAGTTCGTCATTCATTACAAGGATCCTATGTTAGTATTGGCTAGTTATTACACTTTCACCACATGGTGGCTTCACATTCATCCTCAAGAACATTGACTTTTTAACCTTATGTGCATCGTTGATCTACTTTTGTATGGCTAGAATACGTACTATTGATCTATTTGGTCCCACTAACATCACCAATCACCATGTGCCATTAGATTTGATCTAATATCTCATGATATTGACACTTTTCATCCATGCTTTCATCCTTGGAACATTTAAATTCAAATGACTATTTTATGAGGCTTAAACTTGATGTCTGTGCACACATCTCATTCTGCTAGTTCATCTTTGAATGCTTATATCTTAAGATAACAAGCTCATCAAGATATGAAATTTGAAAAGCATGAATTAGGCATGAATAACTTCATGTCCATGCAATATTTTAGCTTGAGAGGATTTCCAAGTGAACTTATTAAATTAAAAATCAAGTTGACCCATTCATTTTTTCATGATGTGCCATGATAGTATGGTCTCTCTAAACTTAATCTTGAACTTTCAAGGCTCAAAATGAGTTTTTAAGACTTGTAAAACCTAATTTATGTCCATGAAGCTCATGATAACCATGAGAAACTCTACTCATCCTCTATATCTAGGAAAAATCTTGGTATATGGGCCATAATTAGATAACATCTTTGGTGACTCAATTGGGAAGCATGCTTGCTATGCTTGAGAACCCAAACCATTTGTCTTCACTAATCCATTAGGCATGGAGTCTCCTCTTTGGTTAAACATATTTATTTGAAGATAAAACTCACTACCAACCCTTGAATAACTCCTCTTGAGATAAACAAGGAAAAAAACAAACAAAACAAAATAAAGTTCCCAAGGCACTTACTAAAGAGAAACATAAAATAGAAGGGAAATTAACCTAAACTAAGCAAGGAAGAAAGGACCACTAACCTAAGGAAATAGGGAAAATAAGACAAAAGGGACGTAAATGAGTGCTTGTGTTAATCACTTATTGAAATAAAGAAAACCTATAACAACTAACCTGAAGTAACAAGCTTTCCTCTTGTGTCAAATGGGAAGTTATTTAATACATCATGGAACTTTGAAGTGTATTTACCATCTCTTGATAGATCTCTTCTACAACTAAGATAAATTGGATGATCATGTCTTCTTGATGATGTAGCTAGGCCTCATATATCCATTCTCAAGTACATGGATTGAAGATATGGATCCAAGATCCAATCATCTTTCTCCCATATTCTTATTTCTTACATCAAGGATATTAATTTTACCTCATCAATAGGCTGATCATGATCTAATATGTATTCTATTGTACCTTGATTCTACTCCTCATGGATAAGTGACATGTCTAGATATTCATGATTAATCTTTTGTATCTCTTTAAACATGATATATAACAAGATCTCTTCATTATATTTGTGAGCAGGGGCAACAATTTGAGGTAGTATATCAATAAACACCTATTCATTCTTATTATCTCCATGAATTTGCTCTTCTTATGAGCCAAAATGAAGAGATTCAATAACTAATTGGTATTTAAAGTCTTCCATGGGAAGTGTGAGACCTTGAAAGGCTTGATATTCATTAAAAATATCCATATATTACTTCCATAAATAATCATAATTACCTTGAATCTTATTCTCTTTGGTTGGCTTGCATTTAATTTAACAAGTTCTTGAGGAGCTTCTTGAGGTGAGATAACTGATATGTGATCAAGAGACTTTTGATAAATAATTTTTTTTTGCATAACTAAAACCTCTTCTTCTTGCACTTGTTCTTGTACTTGTATCTCATCCTGTACCTCAGCTTTCTCTTACACTTATTCCATCTTTGCATTATTATGGAAGATTAAAACATGTTTGTGCTTGTCAAGAGGTGTGCCAATCATGATTTCTTCTTCTTGGTCTCTCAAGTCACCTTTATTTTCTATTTCCTTAGTTACATCTTCTTGATTTTCCTCATAAAGAGGAGTCTCTTTCTCAAAGAGTGACATAGGAGACCCTTGAAAATATTTAGTAAGATGAGAAAGTTCCAAAGAAGTTACCATAGATGCCTAATTTTTCTCATGAGGTTATTCTTCTTGGATAACCTTCACCTTCACCTCTTCTCTCTATTAATTTAATTCAAAGGAAAATCTCTAGGATTTTAGGTGGAAATGAGTGGAGGCTGAATGACCTACTTGATATTAACTTTAACATCTTGGCTTATGCCTAATTGTTATTCCTTCTTTCTTGATTGTTGAATCTAATTCCAAGTCATAACCTTAGGTTTAGAAACCTCTGAATCTTCACTTGTTCTTATTATGGGTGAGAAAGAATACATTTTCTATTGTGTTTCCTTTGCAACTACTATTGAATGCTAGAGATGCCAATTTACAAACTCAATTTCCTTGGCTTAATAAGCCTAAAAATCATGGATCAATTAGTTAGAGATATCTCCCTGTAAAGCTAAATATTAAGTCTCATATATGATATGATAAGAAACATGGATATTAGTCTCCTCAACACATACTTGTTTAGATTTTTGAGGCCTTTCTTGGATATAATTCTAGGTAGGAAAGTTAGGTAAGTTCTAAATAGATTCTTGAGGGCTATGGTAAGTATTGGTTTGGCATTCATGAAGGGAATATGGTAGCTCTATGGGAACATGATGATGATTATGATGACCCTGGGGTTCCTCATAAACTACTAGCTTCTCTTCAATGCTTACTATTAGACCACTTATGTCTAGAATATAAACACTAAAATTTGAGTGGCCTTTCCTTAAGAAAGATAAACATACCTCTTTAGATTGTTACAAATTAGATATCATGCTTAGAGATCTCCTCTCTATAGCTCTTATTAGTGTCTATGCTTATCATCTCTTTATCATAGCCAAATGGAGTTTTCTTGAAGCTTGATATGGATTGATTTGGGACTTGAATGGGTTGATCAGGAAGATAACAAGATTCATGAGGGCTATTATAAGATTGGTATGGGTCACCATATTGTTGGTACAGATCTGTACATAGTTGGTGATGCTCATCACAAGGTTGATAGAGATCATGGTAGGGCCAATATTGGTCATGAAGAATGTAAGATCCATGCCCTTGATAATAAATATCATGAGGAACTTGATAAGGCTCATCATATATTTGATAGAACTCTTGGTAAGGCTGATTAGGCTCATATGGATCATATTATAACTATTGATAAAGAGGTGAATGATAGGGGTATCCACCATAGTTTTTCATATCAACCTCATATATCAAATGAGATGCACAAACTAATTAAAATATTCGATAAAACATACCTACGCTACTTATAACTAGAAGCTTTGATTTAGAGTCACCATTGGTGCTAACTTGCTTGCTTCTAAAAGCTGATTAGAGGAAAGACACACCAATAATATTTCAACTCTTTTGGATATTTATCTCACTGGGTGTGCCATAATTTTTAGGGACTTAGATTGCACCCTTAGTTGCGAAAGGGATTGTTCAGGGCCTCTTACTCAAACCTAGTCTAATATGGGTTACATAATCTTGGGTCAGACCTCTAGGATTTTTAACAAATATGGCTCCTTTGATGTATCACTTAGCTCATTTCCACTAAAACCTATTAATTTATTAGGTCAAAAGGGAGAGAAAGATAACTGAAATGGAAATCTAAGCTAATGTTGGTGATTTACCTAAATTTATTACTAATTCATTCTATTTTAACTTCTAAAAACACTAATGAGACAAGCAAAATATTGAATATATAACTCTAAATGTTTTCTATGCATCAATATTTCATGCAAAGGTTTAACAAGTGAATCAAAACCTAAGGGAAGTGATGGAAAGCCTAATTCAAGGCACTAACTAGTTAATGTATCTACTTGCTAGCTTCAATCAAATGATATTAAACACTAAACATGACCTACATAACAAGATAAAATAGTAGCTGGGTGAAATCAAGACTTGAAAAGGGAGATATTTCTATCACATATGCAAATCAAACTAAAATTTACACACTATACCAGAACAATGAAATCTAAAATAATTACATATTTATCTTAGGAGGTTACAAAGATCAATCTTGGTAGAATCTAGTCATGCCTAAGAGAGGGATCCATTTCAAGGATTAGAAGTCTATATTTATAGTATAAGGGAATGAGAGAGATGGGGAACATGCATGGGAGAATTGAGGAGTCATAAATGATCAATATAATAGATATACCAACTCCTTAAGCTCCCCATGTATTAATGTCACTAGGACTCTGTGCCATATTCCACTTGACTTGCTTATGAGGATAAAATCCTCATATCTTTAGACCTGATAAATACATGAACATATCTGATTTGAGTGGATATAGGTACCTACTTATCAAGGATCTAAATATGTTGATATGAGACACTTGTTCATAACCATTCATATCTACCCCTACTTCAATATCTGAGCATAGGTCTTATTATAGATTGAAAACCAATTTCATTTATTGGTTTTCATATAGCTATAATAACGATGGAAAACCTACAGGCTACATAGCTTCCTTTTTGAACTATATTAGGTTTGAATAAACCTATTCTAACTTTGAACCTTGTGGAAGTTAAGGACTTGTTATCTACATAGATATTATTTAAATAACAATGATCATAGTCATGAAATAATACTACAAACCAAGAAAATGGGCCCCATAAGTTCTAAATATTTGAACCAGAGGTTGAGACTATGCTCTAATGATAACACCATTTTATCATAACCATCCTAACTATATGATTTCATCTTATGTTTAAGGATGCTCAATTTATCTCTAATGGTGTTAGGATGATCCTTACATAACCTGCTTCTATTTTGACCTAGGTCATAATTTTTCTTTATGAAGTCCCTAGCTTTTAACTTTTAACATTGGCCATCGATCCTAATTTGCGTACTTGATATTATGCCATATGTCATCTCCTCATTCATTTTGAGGATATATTATTAGTCTTGGCTAGTTTCTACACTTTTACCATATGGTAGCCTTACATTCATCCTCAGGAACATTGACTCTTTAACCTTGTGTGCACCATCAATTTACTTTTTTATAGCTCAAACATGTATCATCGATCTATTTAGGACCATTGACATCACTAGTCACTGAATGCCATTAGATTTGATCCAAGATATTGTGATCTTGATACTTATCAGTGATGCATTAATCCTTGGAACATTTGAATTCAAATGGCTATTTTATGAGGCTTAAATTTAACATCTGCACACACTTATCATTCTAATAGTTCATCTTTGAATGCTTATATCTTGAGATAGCAAGCTCATCAAGATACAAAATTTATAGAGCATGAAATAAGTATGAAGAACTTCATGTCCATGAAATCTTTTAGCTTGAGAGGATTTTCAAGTGAGCTTATTAAATGCATAATCAATCCGACCCATTCATTTTTTCATGACATGGCATGATGGTCTAGTCTCTCTAGACTTAAGCTTGAACTTTCAAGGATCAAAATGAGAATTTAAGACTTGTGAAACCTATTTTATGTTCATGAAGGTCATGATCACCATGATAAACTTTACTCATCCTCTCTATCTAGGAAAAATCTTAGTATGTGGGCCAAAATTGGCTAACATAATCCTTTCAAGGAGTTCTATTAATCTGATATAATAAGCAATTATAGAATATTTCTTTACAGTAATATCTAGGACATTTAACTAGTAAAATGCATAATAGTAGTGCATCATAATTTCCCCCATAATTAGTTATTAAAATATAAATACAATAGACTTAGCTGAGAGTAAATAAATCTTGGCTTAAATCTAGTTGTAGAAGGCATCAAAACATGAGTGGACTGCAACTGAAGACAAGTTATTTGCTTCAAGTGAAAATTTGGCCAACATAATGTGGGCTCACCTTTCAACCTTTTTTCCATCATCAAGTGACTACTTTAGACAGCCCCAAGTAATAATCCCATCTTTAGGAATGTTAACATCATGGTGTAAGTTAAGGTAAATAACAATCAATATGTCTTAGGGTCAAGGAGATAACTACTCACAAGGTGAAAATCTAAACATCTCTAAGGAGGTTACCAACCTTATATCTATTTTAAACACATAAAATACACAAGATATAACAACACAATGATATAAATTTCAAGCTTACAACCACTAAAATATGTTTTAAAAGTAGTCATGTCAGGGCTTAGGCAATCTACCATCATATCTAACATGAGAGGCCTAAACCTTCTTCTATCATGAAGAATGTGGCCTTTAAAAACATCAAAAGTATTTCATAATAAAACATTTATCTCAAGGAAAGTAAAATTCTTAATATTTAGGACTATCATGGAGGAATATCTCAACTCTAGACTCCCACACAAGGGTAATAACACTATGAGGCAACTCAAGCACAACCATAGAGAAATAAATAAAGAGAAGAAGTAAGCCAATCAAACTTACTCCACTTAAACACAATAATAATTACAAAATATAACACAAACTTCATTTATTCAGATAATAAGATTGTCAAGTCATAATACATCTACCAAATAATCTAGGCCCTTCCATGGATATTTTCTATAGGTTTCTACCAGTTGAGGCTCTCCCTCTCCTAACTTTCTTTTTATTCTTCCTTTATCTTCTATGTTGGTACCCAAAATATCCTAACCCTTTTCCAAGAGATCCACCTTACTTAAATAGTCATTATCTCCTTATTATAACCCAATTAGAACATGACATGTGTCTATTCTTCCTTTAGATTGGCCAACCACTTCTACAAGCCAACCCATGCCTTATTAATGGTGATATCTTTACCAGTCCATAATGGCACATTGGTGTCTCCAGTAGATATCTATAGTTGATTCTAAGATCAACCCAATGATTCCCCTTGGTTTAAGGTAATGACCAATTAAAGACTGACTTGTCGACTAGATAATGTAGACATTGGTCTACTTTATCTCATGCATTAAAGTTGACAATATCCAAGGTGGTTAGACTAATCTAATAGATATTACAATTAAATATTGCAAAAAATTCCAAAGGTGAATAATGCATCCCACTAGGATTAGACAAGGTTAAGATAATGTCAAGGTAGGATCACACATGATGTAACAATGCCTGACATAGTCCTTTTCACCTTCATTGGTAATGAATTTTTCCTACACACTTATTTCACCCATGAAATTATTTAAATTAATAGCCAAAGCTTAAAATCATAACATACTAGATCATTCAATTTAAACCAATTTAATTATCTTACCAATTAATTTACAAGGTCATGAAGTGATATTCATGTAACACCTAATGCATGTATAATTTTAGTTGCAACATAAGGAAATAATTCAAGCATTGGTTAGATAAATCTTACCATATGTATGATCTACTCACCTTACAATTATCATCACTATGGAAGTATCTTCATTTATTTTCATAATCACCCAATTTTCTTGCAAGGGGCCTTATAACATGATTGACATTCTTTTTCCATTTCTAGAGAGAAAAGAGGAGTTTCACATTATTCAAATTCTTTTATTATTTTGAGAGAGAGGGGAAGAGTTTCACATTATTTTTTCATTTATACATGAGGCTCATGCTTTTACATTATATAACAATTCATGAGATGAAATGATGTGGAGATTTTTAAAGATAACCAGAGTGTATTTGGAAAGGCATATTCACTTATTATTTCATAAGGTGTGTTAGAAACATGTATATGTTCATTCATATCTTGCTTATATTCTTCTATTATATGATTTAAAGAAGAAGGAATTGAGGGATTAGGAGATGAAGGTTATTTTTTTCTTCATTAATGGATTTATTTTATTTCTCATCAAAGTCTTCACTATCATACCAAACCTATTTTTTTCATTATTAGAATTATATACATAATCCTAATCCAATCCTTCACTATTATATTCTTCATGCACTTGATTTATATTATTAATCACACATATTTGGTTATTATTCCATTCATTATAATAAACACAAGTAATGATGTTTTTATAAAATATGACATCTATAGGATGATGGTCGTTAGGTGTTTCTAAATGATTATCCATTTTTTATTTACTAGGATTTAAATTAGTTATTACAAAATAAACAAGGCTCAATTCAAGTAAATAAATAAACATGAAATTAGAAATCATATTTTAAACCCTAAGAAGGATGAAACCCTAAAGGAAGACCTAAGGTTTTGTAATGTTTGATATATCTATGGGTTCACCAATTTGTTTTACCCTAATTTAGAATAATGGGCAAGATTAATTCAATTAAGATATAACTTTGAAATATAATTCCAATCAATAGATATGGATATAAAGCATACATCTAAATGTGAAATATTGAGATAGATTATTCTAATTTGATAAAGGCATATACCAATACATAAAGTACTGAAGAGATCATGATACTTAACTTTTTTGGTTGATTGCCTAATTGTGATTGTATTCTAGAAGTGAAAATCAAGAATAAGCACACCTTTGGATCATTTAGTTCTATAAATAATATTTTTTATGTGTTAGGTTAGTATTTTCAATCAATACTAACCTACATACAGTATGACACATTGATTGTATGATCACCTATGAATATCTTTGTTTTATCTATTTTTGTGATCTTAGACCTTGATATCATGTACAAATCTAGAAATCAACCTCATTGACCTTAAAACCCTATATGTGCTTGTGAGGGATATAAACCTATAAATATGAGGGAAGTGTAATGGGTTGAGATAACACTAATCAATCCCATCTAATTATTGGTCGTTGCCTACATACCCAATACTCTAAGAAATGAAATGAAAGCACATGTTATTCTCCCACCTAGTGTGGTTGTGCAATTGTGCTCATTTTTTATGTGTATGCAAATAATGATTGGGTTTTAATACTTGAAAATGATTGATTTAACCTAAATTTTGAGTGATTCAAATTTATATCATGACTAATTCTAGTGATAGGCATGAAAATTGGGAAGAATAGGGCACATTGCTCAATGTGCAATAGATAAGTGCCAAATCCCCCTTTGAATGAAACTTTGATTTATTTATATATGGATCCATTTGAATAATTCATTAGGTAGATGTAGGATAATTGGGGATAAAAGTGGGGATTAAAGTGACACTTTTTTTTCTAAAAATAATAATAGTTAAACTTGGAGAGACTTTTAGAGACACTTGGAAAAGGAATTTAAAAATAACATAAGAATATGAATTTTGGAATTTTGTGTATATTTTATAAATATATATATTTTTTAAATACAAAAATATAAAAGTATGTGAAATTTATACATTTATGATAATGGATTAACACTTTTTGGTGAAAATATAAGTAGACTGCATGTGTACGGATCCACTTTTTTTGAGTAAATGAATGAATTGTTGTACAAAATTTCATTTATGGATAGATGAAATGTCAAAGATTGGTCAGGATATTTTTTATTAATTTTTAATAAATGTATATTTTTAAATAATCTTATAAGTCAAGACAACTGGAAAATTTAAATTTCAAGTGTACGAACACAAATTTTTAACCTTAACTTCATGATTTTTAAAAAAAAAAAACATAGACAATGATGTGTAGATTGGTCAAATATAAGTTTTATAAACTTTCCATTAATGGTCAAAAAGTTATAAAGGTATTTGTAATGATATGTATATAGTCCATAATGAGGTATGTTGTGTAGACATTAAGTAATAATTAAAAACAATAGTTTAGTATTAAAAAAAAATATATTAAAAAACTACACTTTCCCTTCTATAAACCCATATAATTTTTTTTAAAATAATAATTTTTTTTGATCAGATGTGTTGATAAAGATGAAAAAGACTCCTGAATTTTTTGAAAATCATGTGGGATACTCCATGACTAGTTTTAGGCTAGGGTTGGACCTCCCCAAGCCTAAAATTAAAGCACTTTTGGAGGGAAAATTGAAAATTGAAAGATTTAAATCTTAAAATGGAATACACCTTTTGAAACATATTTTTTAGAGGGAAACACAAATCTTTCAAAAAAAAATTGTTACACTAACATGAACAAATAGTAACAAACATCTTACCAAAGGGTGTATGTTTAATAGGGAAATGAAAATCTTTCAAAAACAATTCTCACACTAACATGAACAAATAGTAAAAAACATAAAAACCATCTTACCAAAGGGTGTACACCTTTCATAAGATGGTTTTTATGTTTGTTACTATTTATTTGTGTTAGTGTGAGTATATATTTAGTAGAATAAAAGTAATAAGTATACGAATATAAAATTTAATAAAAGTTTACATTTAATTTATATTATATTTTATATTGTTGATGAGATGTGGGTAAATTGGTTAAAGTGGCTTGGTTGTTTCTAGTTCCATCCAGGGTCAAATCTTGGTGGCATGTTAGGTTGGTTGTGATTGATGGAGATGTTTATGGGGCCTGTTGTGGCTGTGGTGATGTTTATGGGGCCCATGGTGGCCATGGTGATGTTTATGGGACCATTTATGGTTATTATGATGGTTTTAAGGGGGATTTGGGCCTATCATTTATGTCCCAAACTAGTTTATAACTCTAGTAAAAAATGTTCAAATTCATAGTTTCAGTTTCTTAAAAAACATTTACCAATAAATAAAAAAATATATAATAAATTAGGGCCACTATAAATCTTTTGAATTAGCTTCCAAAGCTAGGAATTACCATTTTGAAGTTAATTTTTCAAAATCCATTATGGTCAATACTTAGTTTTTAGAATTTTAGGATTGGAAGATAGAATGAGAAACATAGTTTTGAATCATGTTACATATGTAATACATCTATACCATTGATTATGCCCCATAATTGACCTAATTGAGTATGTCCTACCTACTTTACCTACTTAAGTATGCCCAACCCTATTGAATACCTAGGCCATATCTTGATCTTGAGTATACCCTACATAAATACCCAAGCCATATGTTGATATTGACTGTGCCCTACCTAACTTATTGTATTTGAGTATGCCCTAATTATTTTTCCTACTTGAGTATGCCCATACCTACCTATTATTCTTACCCTACCTACTTGAGTATGTCCTACTTACTTAAGTTATTACTTGAACATGCCCTACCTAATTGATTATGCTTTACCTGATTAAATACCTGAGCCATATCTTGATCTTGAATACCTATATCTAATCATAGTTGTAACTATTTTACTCAAGCCATAGCTTGAAAGGAGAGGGGGAATTATCATTCTTGAAAATTAGTAGAGGGGGAATTATCGAATCAAAGGATAAATGAGAGGGGGCATTATCAAGGATGCTTGAAAATCATGAGAAGGGGAATTATCAACTTTATAGAGAAAGGAAAGAGGTAATTATCACTTCTGTATAAAAAGGAGTGACTAGGGATAATTGAGGAAAATGCTTGAAGTTGGATTCAAGCCAAATTTTTAAATAATTTATGGGATTTTTGATCAATGGGTCTATTGATATGCATAAATGACTTCCCTATAGCATGTAGCTTATACCATACCTATAGTCATGATACAACACTCATACATAACATCTATCACATATATATTATTACATGTATGCATGCAGTCACTCATACATGACATCTACATGTAGTCATGATATGGTAACTTATAATAGACAAGAATGTAGATAATCACCCTAATACACTCCATTCATAATATAATGAATCTAAACACCATTCAAAAGTCATCCTAAAAAGATACCATTCACTTAGAAACAAATTTTAGATAGCTAGGTCAATCTATGCATGCTTCAATTCCAATCTCACACATTATTCCAAACTTTCATAGAAAAAAGTCATCTTATAGTATTCTAAACTCACACAAGACATTACCACTATAACAACCATTACCAATAATATTTAGGGTGGAGGGAAGTGTTTTCAAACCCCATTTTATTAGGATCATATTGAAATCACTCATATCACTAATTCCCTCTCCCTAAACCATATAAAGAGAGTTTTTCAAGTGCATAAATTATCATTTGTCATCATCATTCATCATCATAATCACTCCCTAATCATTAATCATCATCCTTCATCCCTCTATCATCAACCTTCATCATCCCTCATCATACCTAATGACATTATCATTGGTCTTCATCATCACTCATCATCCCTAGTCACTCCCTCATTGCCCCTTATTGTCCTTCATCATCTCTAATCACTCCCTCATCATCCCTCATCATCCCTAACCACTCCATCTCGTAAAACCTCATCATCCCTAATCATCCCTAGTCACTCTTTCATGATCCCCCATCATATATAACCATCCCTAAACATTCCCTCAATGACACTCATTATCCCTAATCACACCCTCATTGACCCTTGTCATCCATAATCATCCCTAATCACTCTCTAATTATCCCTAATTTCCCCACAACATCCCTAATCACTCCTTCATTAACCCTCACTAACCCTAATCATCCCTTATCATCCCCATTCACTCCTTCATCAAACCTCATCATCCCTATTCACTCCCTCATCAGCCTTCATTATCCCTCATCATCTCTAATCACTCCCTCATCATCCCTATCATTTCTAATCACTCCCTCATCGATCCTCATCATCCCTAACCTCTCCTTCATCACCCTTCATTGTCCCTAATCATCCCTAATAAATCCCTCATTAAACCTCATTATAGGGTGAATTTTAGTGATAAATATTTATTAATTCATGAATATTCAATTTTTGGGAAATTATATTTGGTGATTTTTAGTAGTACATAGGACCCATTTGCCTAAAAATTTAAGATGTAAATTTTTAGGGGTTAGATCACCAGTCATTTTTTAATAATTATGGGGGAAACCATGTAATTCACCTTATATATAGTACATATGTTCATAGGGGTTACCATCAAAGTCTCTTTCCTTACCTCATTTCCAAGTTGAATCTTGAGGCCACCTAATAACATTCTTGTATCTACCCAACAACATCATTGAAAGTGCCTATTTGCCACCCCTATAATACTTCTAGATAACATACTATTCCACTTGATTATTATCACCTGATAATATACTATGCTAGCCAACTACTATCACCTGACAACATATTGTGATACCTAATTACTATCTCCTGACATCATACTATGTTGGCTAAGTGCTATTTCCCAACAACATATTGTACCACCTGACTACTATCACCCAAAATCATACTACACTACCTAATTGCTATCATCTAATATTATACTTTGCTACCAGAGTGATGTTACTTGATAAAAAAATATACTAATTGATTGATATAACTTGATAGCATATTATGCTACCTGATGCTGTTGCTTGACAATATACAATGCCACTAATTATGTTTTGCTACCACTCGACTACTATCTCTTGATAGTGCCTTCCTAATTAATATTGCTCAACTACATCTTGAGTCCTACAACATCTTCCCTAAGTTAAAATGTCATCAAGTGGTAAGGATGAAACACCATAACTAATATCAAGAAAATTTAACATATTATCTTATTTTAGAAACCTAAGAAAGATGACTGTGCAAATGACATACAATCAAAATACAAGTATGTCATAAACTTTATTATAAAAAAAATTAATTGTTTTCTTTTAAATTATATAATAATTTTAAAACCCTTTCAATGCAGAAATCACCATTGATAATGATACTATTTTATTAAAAATAATTAATCACAATATCATCTCACCACTTGAAGATTTTATTAATGAAATGCCACCCCTAGAATACACTCCTCTAGACAAATTAAAAGATAATTACAATTCTCTTCAAACACCAAAATTGGTTGAAAATTTCACTCAAAAATTTTGATGGAGGAAGAGAAGTACATGGATAATTGGAAGGTCTTTTTATGTTGACTAGGCAAAAAAATATCTTTTTATAGAACTGATAGAACCATAAAATTGTAATGAGACTCCAACATAATGCATATGTACAATATGCAGTTAGAAAATTGGAAAAGAACATAAAATTCAACTTAAATTAGACATAATTAATAAACATTATGGGGATATATATATATATATATATATATATATATATATATATATATATATATATATATATATATATATATATATATATGTGAAGCATCTAGATGGACAAATAATAATAACACATAGACAAATAATGGAGAAGAATGGATGCTTATAAGATATGCATGTGAATATGAAAATGATAAAAAATGACAAAAACATCTTGCTAAGAAAGGGGGAACAATCAAAACTCAATTTGAAAAAGTTACGTAGTCTAATCTAAAGGAAAAATATGTACAGTTATCTATTGTTACCACATTTTAAAAAAGGGCAGACCCATTTCTAATTTTTTAGATTATAAGATTTTGTTTCAACATAATGGGTTTCTTAATATTCCACAATCACATTGGTTAGATAACAGTGCTTGGAAAATGGAAAAATATCTAAAAATGGTTGAGAAGGAAGATTTGAAAGGAAGTGTTAAGATATCATTATTTATTTCACTATCCATTAATGAGGTCACTAATTAAAAACACATCATGGGTTTGCATGCATGTCTATACTTTTGAAAATTATTAAGGAAATATCATCTATTAGCTATCGATAAAATGGTAGAAAATTACAATGCAAATAACCTTCACAAATTAGTTGTATCTAATCTAAGAGGTAAAGTTGGGATGGATGATTATACCTTAGCTATGAAGCTGGTGTGTGTTGGTGTTAATGGTGCATGTGTTGGAAATAATGGTGCATCAATGATTTAGGGGCATATAAGTGGTCTTTGTGTTCATATTCAAACAATAGCTACCCAATTTATGATTTTTATTCATTGCATGGCTCATATGATGAATCTTGCATATAGAATTGTTAGCATATTTGATAATGTCACAAAAGTGGAAGAGCTCATTTGTGACTTACATGCTTATATGTCAAGCAACCCAAAAATATTTTTAGAGTTTCAAAACCTTTAAATTGGGGTGAATAATGGTAAAAACCTATTGAAAGACATTGATACAAAATGTATTTACATGTATGAAATTGCAAGCATAATTTTTAAGGAATATCCATCTTTAACAATTTTTATGTATAAATATTACAGGGAAGTTGACAAGGCAAAAGATTTTTTGTACCATTTAATATATTTTGAAACATTATTGAAATTATGTAGTATTCTACCAATTATGAATAAAATCAACTATTTAAGGAAACATGCCAGGAGAGATCTATTTATATTATTGACTTAATACGTATGAGAAAATGTGTATGCCAATCTTTAGATATATTATACACATTGAATGAAAGCTTTCATGGACCTATTTTTAGAACTTGGAAAAATTTTATAGATTTTAAGAATCTTGTGAGTTATTTTAAATTTAATATCAATGATCATATTTGTGTCATGGTAAATGGAAATGAGATCCCAATGCAATCTTTCTATAGAAGACTTGAAGTTGTGGGAACTGAAATTGAAGATGTACCTATAACACATCTACTATATGATACTATTTTGTCTAAAATATGAAATAAATTAATATGAATCTCACAAAATTTATCTCCTATGATCAAAGAACATTTTCAAAGGGATGAGTTTTTGTATGGCATGGGAATTGTGAATCCTAATTTTTGGAACAATGTTAACAATCAATAATAGATTAGCAGTTTATTTCACAAATACATGGGTTAAATTATTAAGATTTTTTGTAAATTTGTAGAGGTGAATGTGGTTGAAATTAATGTTATTTTAAAAACAATTATTAACATTTCATTTAACATAGTTTAGATTTATAATGATGGATCAATTTTAGTATTTAAGTGACCCAACTAAAAATGGTGCAATTACACAGCTATGGAAAAAAATTTATCCTAGTATCATCTTATAGGAAATTATTAGTGAATATTTTAGATTATATTAACTTTTTCAAACAATTATTTTGGGTTATGTGTAAGATGAGTAGGTGTTTAGTGCATTATCTTTCATGAAGTTAAAATTTAGAAACAGATTGGAGAAAGATCTAGAGACTTGCTTGAGTCTTTATGTTTCACATTATTTTGTGGACAAGTTTACTTATGAAATAACACTAGAAACATGGATTTATATATTTTAAATAATAGTTTTTAGTAATATATTAACCAATACAAAGGATGAAAATACCGATACTAAATATGGCAATAATATGGTAGATGCAAATCACACTTACGATAAGTTTTTCAAATATTGTTTTAGCTACCCAAATTTTAGTTTGATATGTATAAAAATTACTATTTTTTGAAATGTTTCATATATTTTTAATTTATTTCATGCATGTAAACTACTTTCAATCTTATTAAACTCTATGGATTAATTGAGAGTCAATTAGAACTAATGTCTTCACTTTCACATTAAAAATTATGAAATTTTTACATTAAAAAATTTAGAAATACTTCAATAGAGACTAAAATTAAAGACTTTATTATTTGTCATATTACAATTTTGTGTATTTAAAATAGTACAAATTATATAACCATTGAATATTTAAGGCTATCCACTAAGCTTGACCATAACACATTTAAAATCATAAAATTATAAACCAAGACTATTTCAAAAATAGTGTAACATATATTATATCCTTGCCCTTATAAATTAATAATTGTTTAAATAATACATTTAAAATCCAAAGTATTAATTAATTAAATACCAAAGTATTAATTAAATACTACAATATATTTACAATCCAGACCACAATACATTTAAACATAAGTGTTTAATAGTTATCAATCATTTTGAACATTTCCTATAGAATATTTAAGACTAAAGAATATTTAAACAATAAATTTAACCAATAGTATTTCAAATAGTACAACTATTATAACGATTGAATATTTAAGTCTAGCTTCTAAGCTTGACCATAACACATTTAAAATCATAAAATTACAAACCAAGAGTATTTCAAACATAGTGTAACAAATGTTATATATTTTCCCTATAAATTAATAATTATTTAAACAATACATTTAAAATCCAAAGTATTAATTAATTAAATACCAAGGTATTAATTAAATACTGAAATACATTTAAAATACCAAACCCAATACATTTAAACATGTGTTTAATAGTTATCAATCATTTTAAACATTACGTACAAAATATTTAAGACTCAAGAATATTTAAACAATACTTTTAACCAATGGTGTTTCAAATAATACAATACTATAAGTCTATTAAATATTTAATGCTAACTAAGCTTAATCAAAACACATTTAAAATCATAAAATTATAAACCAAGAGTGTTTCAAACATAAAGTTTAATAGATATCATTTGACATTGACATGTTTAATGTTCAGTAAAACAAGTGTTTTTAAACATAATAAACTATCTTGAATATAAATAAGCTATTTTAAGCATTATAATTTTTTTAAACAAACTAAATTCTTCCAACATCTTCTCCACCAACTTTCTACATGCCACTACCCTCCATGAAAACCTTGCTCTCTTGACCTACCTGTGCACCCTCCTTGATAACTCCTTCCTTAAGAAGATACTCTATAGTAGAATAAATATTTATAAGATTTTCTCTCCTCATTTGTGACATCACTAGCTAAAATAAGTCTCAGATCTACATCTATTTTCTTCTTCAATAAGATGTTTGGATCCATCCCATGCTCTCTAATAATTTTATTCAAAGTGTTTTTATGTTTATTTAATAGAACAAGCTTTTACTTGAATGCAATAGCTAAGGTTATACTTTTGCAGGCATTTTTTAAATGGACATTAAGAGGTTCTTCAAATTTTTATATTTTTTCCCAAAATTGATAAATAAAATATAATACTCAAGTACATAAAAACTATAATAACAAGAATACATGTTAGGAATGATGAAAACTTACCAAAGCTTTTTCCTTCTCTGCTTTCATAATGACAACAAGGTTTGTATCTCTAGCCCATTTATTGAAATAGGCATGATCTTCTCCATTTAAATTTTCCAACCTATTTATCATAATTCCTAAAACATTATCATTGTAAATTTTATTAACAAAAATTAACCCATATTGAGCTTGATTGAGTAAAGTGTCAATCTTTGAGGGTTTATTTTTAAAAAGTGAAAACAAATTAACTCTTTTGGAGTGATTATGAAAATGGGCATTGATTTCTTTGATCAATGTTTTTTCCCTTATCTCCCATTATTTTAAGGAATTAAACTCATCCATAACACCCTCTTTCAAATTATCAAGTATATTTTATGAAACTAAATTATCCAATGGAAAATATATTATAAAATCATTAGACAAGTTTAAATTATCAGTGACAGGTGGGGTAGATGGGGAGGAGGTAGAAGGCACTTCTATTGTAACCACATTAGAAACTTAAAGAAACTCATGTGGATTGAATTCACCACTATCTGAGGCCCCAATTTTTATCATTAGATACTCTTCATCATGATCAATATGATATAAACATATAAGTCCCTATACACTAGAAACACCACCAATAGAGAAATATGGTAATTCAGACCCTAAAATTTGAAGGGTTCCTTTGCTATGTGTAGGGAGGGAGATATTATTCCCTCTTCTCTGAGTCTAGATGGGTGGTGGAATACTTATCCTCATAGATGTAGGGTGACCTAAAAAACAAAAACTTATTTAAAAATGGTAAAATCAAAAACATAAATTAATACAAATTCAAAATGAAATAGTTATTATGTGTACTCGAAGAGATTGCCTCTTCCATTCTATTTGTCTTAATTGGAGTGATATTGGTGATTTCAAATACAAAAGAGTAAATTATGCAATTAAAAAATTGTCCAATAAAATAAACTTCAATTAAAAAATAAGAAGATGCAAGTTGGTAATTTACAAACATTGAATGCATTATTGGAAAGATTCCTCAACAATAATGACTCAAGAGTCCACTATAAAAAATAAATAAATTAATAAAATAATATTAAAAATATTTTTTTCATTAAATAATAAAATAAATAAATAATCATGGAAATTTGGGAGGATAACCTATAAGTGAATATGATATTGAAGGAAGCCTTGGGTGTTTAGAAATTCAGAATGAATTAAATGAAGACTCCATGGACTTGGTATCACCAAAGCCCTCAAGAGCATGATAACCTTTTAATGTCACCTATTTTTTTGTGCTATATGAACACATTATTATCCATAATAAATAAATAAATGTTATAAGTTAAATATGTATAAATTAATAGAGCTAATTAATTTGAAAGCTAAATTTACCTCTTGTTCCTTGATGGATAAATAATTAGGTATCATTTTTATATGAAGGGAAATTAGAATTTTATTTTTTGTATATCATATAAGGAATCATAATACAATTCCATAATATAGTTGGAGTAATAAATGGTGGAAGTCTCATTCAAAAAAAATATTCAACACAGACCTAATCCTTCTTGATATATGTGCACAAGTCATATTTTAACCTTGAGAAAAAAAAGAATATATTAAATAACTCAGTAGGGAATGTCCCCTAGTATTCCTTGTAAAATAATTCTAGCTTAAAATAAATGAATAATGTCTTTCATAAATGGTTTGGACATTTTATCCACTTAGATTCCCCTTCTGAGTTGACTATCTTCAATAAAAGCATAAAACATGCAATTAGGACATCAAATTAAGTACTAGTAACAATTTAGGAATCATAAAAAAATATAAATATCAATAATAAATTTATCACTTACTAGCTGGGTTGATGGTCAAGTTGTAGATAGACTCCATATACTTTTTATCTTCATCAAATAAAAAAGTTTTATTATTTACAAGGTTTGTGTTACAATGTGAAAGGCTTGTTAAATTGTGAATATCTAAAGGAGAGGTGGAAAAGGATATCAATTTAATGTTAACTTGCACATGGAATTAGGTCTTGGTATAATTATAACAAGCCATCAAAGATTAGAGTAGGTTATTATTGGTGTCATACTGAGGCATGTCCATGAGGCCTCAAAGTTGGTACGCATCTATCTAATTGAAATATATATCAAGATAATATACCAACCTAAGGAAGTTTGGACACAATAAATTCTTGAAAATGTTAATATGGATTAAACCTGCTTCTCTAGACTCTATAGTAGTTGAAGCCATTTGGATTAAGATTTGTTATTTTTTGAAATCTAAAGAAGAGAGAGGGATGATAAAAACCTATGAATAAAGTGTGAAAATGAGGGCCATGAGGGATATTTATTAGTTACTAGGGTAATAAAGGTAGTTGGTTCATGCAACCAACAATAATCAATCATGTATAAGTATCACCCATTACCTAGTTACATTGTGGAGCTAGGTGGTACCATGGCATTAGGTGGTAAGATAGTACTGGGAAAAACATTATGTTAGGCCACAAGTAGTATAATGGTGTCAAAAAACAATATGATAGCCTAACCCCATGTTTCCAGCCATCAACATAATGTTTCCTGATAGTATCCTATCACCCAAAAACATACTATCACCCAATTACATGCTATTACTTGGTAACATGGTGAAAGATGATAACATGCTATCACCAAATTGCATTCTATCACTTGATAACCTACCATTACCTAAAAACATGGTCTTAGGAGATAGAAAAAGCCTTGAACTGAGCATGTTGATAGGTAGTTATGTGAAAAACTTAAAAAAGGGATTATTTTTTTAATATCCTTAGATTTTCTAAGTCTATGAACTAGATTCACCTTAATAAAACCTAAAGGGATTTCTAAAATGGGATTTTAAAAGAAACCCTACCTCATTCTCCCTAATCACACCCTCACTAACCCTCATCATCATTTATCACTCTCTCATTATCCTTCATCTTCCTTCATCATCCCTCATCATCCATCACCATCCCTTATCATCCCTAGTCACATACTCATGATCCCTCATTATCCCTCATCATCCCTAATAACTTCCTCATTGGTGCTCATCATCCCTCATCATCCTTTATCATACCTCATCATTTTTAGTCATTCTATCATCATCCCTAATCATCCCTAATAAATCCCTCTTCATTATTAATCACTACCTCATTGGCGCTCATCATCCTTAATCACTCCCTCCTCATCCCTAATCACTACCTCATTAACCTTCCTCATCCCTAATCACTCCCTCATCAACCCTCATTGTTTATCATAATCATTAGTGACTCTAACATCCTTCATTGTCCCTAATCATGCTTAATCACCCTTTACCATCCCTCATCATCCTTCATCATCCCTTATCACTCCCTCATCATCCCTCCTCATCCCTTATCAGCTGTAATCATTCTCTCATTATCCCTCATCATCCTTGATCATTCCCTCATCATCCCTAGTCACTCTTTCATTTGGTATAATGTATTTCAATCTAGTAGTATCTATAAATTTTTTTTAGAGTGAATAATATATTTTTTAAATGAATCTTGAATGGTGTTTTGATTCCTTATGTTCTAATTAGAGTGTATTAGGGTGATTATCCTCATTCATGTATAATAGATTAGGTAGGGCCATGATGGATTATTATAGGGAAATTATCATATGATTTACATGGTGGAAATAAGATAATATCAAGTCAATCATGTTATTTAAGTAATAAACATTGGGGTGATGACTATGGAATGACTCACTTATATATAGATATATCTCCCACATACTCACTAATGAAAGAATATTTATGGGTCTACACTAGTTTTAGGGTGTAAAAGTGACCCAAATGTTGGAGTGTATAGTGGGTACCATGATTAGATGTTGGAATCTATTAGCTAGATTATACCTTGTTCCTATGACAACTATGCTTTAATATAGAATCAGAACAAATGTATATATAAATATATTTAGGATTCTCAGCTTTGGGATTAGAATTATTATATTTCCAAATCCAAATTTATATATGTAAGTAATACAATTTCATCCAACCCTTTTCTCACTTATCTACCTATTTATTCTGGCATGGGGATTTGGATACATACTCTCCCTAGTCTGGGCATAGATCGATATATAAATCTTTAAATCCCACTAGACAATTAGATAATAGATATTTGGGATACTAATTTATCTAATTAGGGTATGTGATACCATACTTTAATGGTGTGTATATATATATATATGGGATGAATCAAGACATTTCATTTGATCCATACTAGATATATTGGGATTACATTTTAGTTTGGGAGAGTATGAGTAGCCTGAAGACAAGGATTTGAATATTGAATATTCTCATGATATATGGAGAAGAGAACTATACTATGGGTTTGAGGAAGGACCAAATATATATTGGCATTAAAAATTACACTCATGTCTACACTTTCCAATCTATAACTTTTATATATTCTTATCCTAACTACATAGCTATGCCATACCTACTCATCTTTTATAGCTAGAAAGGGAAGCTTGATTATCAATAGATATAAAGATAAACTTTATTTTTATTCATGCTACATATGTAATAGATATATATGATTGAGTATTCCTTACCTACTTTAGCTACTTGAGTATGACCTATCTACTCTACCTACTTGAGTATGCCCTACTTGATTGAAAACCCAATCCATATATTAATTTTGATTATGCCCTACCTAAATACCCAATCCATATCTTTATCTTGACTAAGCCCTACCTTCATTATTTTACTTGAGTATGTCCTACCTACTTTAGACCTACTTTAGGATACCCTACCTACCTATCCTTCTTGCCCTACCTACTTGAGTATGCCATATTAGATTGAATACCCAATCCATATATTGATCTTGAATACCTGTATTTAATCACGACCATATCTATCTTATCTAAACCATATATTTAATATAAGATAATTTATTGAATTCCCAAGCCATATATTAAAAGGAGAGGTGGCATTATCATGCTTTAAAATTAATAGAGGGGGCATTATCAGATCAAGGGATAAAGGAGGGGGAATTATCAAGGGATGATTTAAAATCAAGAGAGTTGGCATTATCACCTATATATATAAAGGATGGGGGCATTGAAAAAATCATGCATTGAAAGGAGAGGGGGTATTATCACCTATATAGATAAATTAATGACTAGGGATGATTAGGAAAAAATCTTGAAGGTAAATTCAAGTCAAATTCATAAATAATTTGTGAGATTTTTAATTAATGGGTCTATCAATATACATAAATGACTGGCTTGTAACATAATTATAGTCATGATATGGTCACTTAAGCATTACATCTATTGTATACTTAGTAATACATGTAGGTACATGGTCACTCATACATGACATTTACATGTAGTCATCATAAACCTAGCTAATCATCCTATTAAAATCCATTAAGAATAGAAGGAATGAAAGCACCATTCAAGAGACATACTAAAAAGACACCATTCACTTTGAAAAAAATTTCAAACACATGGGTCAATCCATGCATGCTTCAATTCCAATCTCATGCATGAATGACCTGACCACTTTAATCAAAACACACATAGAATATAGTCATATTCTATCATTCCAAACTCACATGAGACACTACCACTAACACAACCAATACCATTACTATTTATCATAGAGGGGAGTGATTTTTAACCCTATTTTATTAGGATCATATCAAAATCACTCATATCATTATCTCTCTCTCCCCAAACCAAATAAAGAGGGGGGCTAAGCACATAAATAATCATTCATCATTGTAATCACTCCATCATCATTTTTCACCATCCCTCATCCCCATATCATTGACCCTCATTATCCATCATCATCCCTAATCACTTTTACATTTTACCTCATCATCCTTTATCATCTTTCATCATCCCTTATAATCCTTAATCACTCCCTCTTCAACCTCATCATCCCTAGTCACCCCATCATCATCCATAATCACTTCCTCATCATCCATAATCATCCATAATCATTCCCTCAATGTCCCTCATTATCCATAATCACACCCTCATTGACTCTCATCATCCCTCATCATTAATAATCACTCCTAATTTCCCCTCATTTCCCCTCATTTCCCCTCATCATCCCTCATCACTCCCTCCTCATCATTATTATCCCTAATCATTATCTCATTGGCCATCATTATACCTAATCACTCTATCATCAACCCTCATCATTTATCATAGTCCCTAGTCACTTATTCATCATCCCTCATTATCCCTTATCATCCCTTATCACTCCCTCATCAACCCTTTACATCCCTTATCTTTCCTAATTAGTCCCTCATCATCCTAAATCACTCCCTCTTTGTCCCTCATTGTCTTTAATCACTTCTTAATTTTCCATCATCATCCCTAATCACTCCCTCATCAACCCTCATCATTTATCATCCTTCCTAATCACTCTTTCATCATCCCTCATTATCCCTCATCATCCATTATCACTCCTTCACCAACCCTCATTGGCATTCATCATCCCCAATTAGTCCCTCATCATCCTTTATAATCATTTATGGTGGATGTAGTGGCTTCCTACTTGTGCTTTATTTTATTCTATTCTAATTCTAAAAATTTCTCACTCAAATAAGGCTCATATATGATGTCAAATCAATTTTATCATTATGGATTAGAAATCAGTATGTTAATAATTATCATTATCATTGGCTAGAATCTCTATCATGATCTTGAATTTGATAGAATATCTATCATGATCATGATTGTGATCCCCACTATCACTATAATTAGGTAAAATATCTATCATGATTGAGTAGATTGGTAATTATTTTTAAATTCAAAATTGGTTGAGTGATCTAAGGTTTTTTACACCTGCGGTGCTCTTCTAAAGTTAGTTTGTTGTACACACCCCATCCTAGAAATTTGATTAGAGTTTTTTATAGTGTGATTTAAAACTATGACTGGGGAATATATCTATGTAAAATTAAATCTCAATTTGATTAGAAATTAATGTCATAGTCATACAAACCAACCCTTTTACTATGCATCAATGTGTTTAACCCTCAAATGTTAATCTAAGGTGATATTATTGTTAACCATATATTTTAATTAAAGGGGTATATAGAAATGAAATAGCACAAGTGTGATAATTATATCTATAGTAGGATAATCAGATGACAAACTCAAATATAAAAATATAATGAATTTATTATGTTGAGATAGTCTAAATATGAAAAGTATAACTATATTAGATGCAAAAATGATAAATAAGTAATGTACTTAGCTTCCTCTAAGGCTAATGTAGTTATGGATCTGGAATAGATAGAAAGTAGGTTGGAATGAGATTCTAGTGCATCGATAAATCATGGATATTCTATATTTTACCAAAGTTTCAAAACAAGCAAAGTGATAGAAAATATGGAAAACACACCTATATGACCTCATGAGCTCAAAAAATACAAAATGAACTACAATGATTACTAATATTATAACAAAGAATGAATCAAACCTTTATTATAGCTTGTATTTATTGGGATGCAACTTAGATATAACTTTATATGGTCTTTGTCAATGTCAATTATAGTTAGACACCTCCATTAAAGCCATGGATCATGTAGATTTAATAAAAAAGTATAATATTGAGGCATAAAGTGATATTAAAAATGGTAAAAAATTCATTATAGATCTTAAGTATCTTCAATTTCATTAGAAAGAGGTATATTTATATAAAATATGGAGCAAGGATTACCCTTCATCTTGAAATCAAGATGAATGGTTGCCAAAGTTTCCTCTAGTGTGCATATGGATCAAGCACATGGATAAATTGTGTAAGCCCTTAATCTCAATCAAGATGAAGGGTGGAGGATGACCTTTACAAATATCAATGATGGATGAATATAAAACCTTCATCTTCTTTCCAAGATGAAGGGTGGAGTATGCCCCTTTATAACTAATAAAGATGAATGAATGTGGGCCATTCATATTTTTTCCAAGATGAAGGGTGGATCATCATCTCCAAGAAATCACATATATCTCAAAGGTAGTCCCTTCATATTATTTCCAAGATGAGGGGTGGAGAATAATCCTTCTTTATTATTAATTCTTTGTATAATTAGTGTGCTCTCAAGTGTATATTCTTAGGATCTCAATATTCCTCTTTGCATGAAGATATCCTTTGGAGGGGGACAAGATAAAAATTATTAATTGAAAGAGTGTTAATTAAGTAGATCAAAATACTTATTTACAATGTCATAATTTGATTATTATATTAGAATTGAGATGGAGAATATGATTGAATAATGAAGTGAAAATTATTAAATTGATCAAAGAAGAAATAATTGAATAGATAAAATTGATAATTGAATAAAGAAATTGATAATTAATTAGAGAATTTGGATATATAATATTAAGTAATCAGATAAATTGAACAAAGAATGATAATTGATTAGATAAATTGAACAGAGAATGATAATTGATTAGAGAATATGTGAAATTATGGGAAGTCATTCCATTGTGTAATTTGAAATTGAAGTGATAAAATTAGAGTGTCTAAATTTTATCCTATTTGAGAAGGAATTGTAAGACACAAGAGAAGAAATGAATTTTCAAATAATAAAAAATTAGAAAAGTGTTTGTAGAAGAAAAATTAACAAATGTTAGTTTTGACAAAAAATTGCTAAACACTAGCAAATTGGTTCAAACCTGCCCCAATGGAATGTTTTAAGCCTTGAATGTCCCATCAAGGGGGAAGTAAATAAAAATTTGGTATAATAAACCCTATAAATGATGACAAAAAGACATGCAAATGATAGATAGGGAGGAAAAATGAAAGATATAGGCAAAATTTAGGTGAAAAATGGACCTCTAGATAAAAATAAGCTTCCAAAAAAGTAAAAAGAGTGCCATGGGGGGAAAAATATTTTAAATAAAAAAGTATATATTCACCATGGGGTGGAAAAAAGTTCATTTTAATATTCTAATTTGAAAAATTACCCTTGCAATTATGCACGAGATCGAGATAAAATGTTGTGCCGAGGATGACAATGATCACTTTTGGACAAAGTATGAGAGTTTAGATGACCATAAGGGATGAAACCAAAAATATGTACCTTTGGTTCATTTTTAATTTTTCATTTAATTACATTTATTTCTTTTTGAAGTTGAATTTTAGATAAAATCACTATTTTTGAATCATCCTTTCCTTCTTTTGTCATAAATGAATATCTTTTCAAATCTTCTATCACATAGCGTCAGGATAAACCTCTTTCAAAACCTTTACAAGCACCAAAACAATATATATACATAAATTTTATGTCTATAAACACTAGATGGAAATGATATACAAATTACACATATAAACTTAGAACAAGTTGTGCACAGTTAAGGTTATCAATCTCTATTCTACCTACTTATGCATACTACCATATACAACACTCTTAAGCTCAATTTACTTATATTTATAGTATTAATCACATTCAAAGCACTCAATTAAACCATCATACTAGATTCACTTTCAATTTCACTAGCACTTAGATGGGGAGAACTACATCAGGCTTGATCTCTCTTTAGAGTAGTGGTATGTAGGAAACTCTCATCACATCAGGGTGTTGAGGATGTCCAACCTAATCCAATATCAAACACACTTTAATGCTTGTATCAAATGGATGCCATAGTAACACTAAGGATTATGGTTTACTCATAAAAAAATTCAAAATAGGTCATCTATAAAGATTCAAAACTCATGTGTGTAGGAACATGATTGACAAACCTAGACATAGGTGCACCTAGAAGCTTGAAATTATTCTTCATATAGGACACTACCATCAAAATAAGGACACTAGTGCCACATGGAACTACTATATAATTATGTTGATATTATCTAAGAGGGTTTTAACACTTGGATCCTATTTGTAACACTCATACCAACCTCTTCCTCATTTTTTATCCTCTAGATCATCTGTCTCAATTATTTTCCAACTAAGTTCTCCTTTACATTATTTATTTCTATTTTTAAAAAGGTCAAATTTAGTCAAATATATAAAAAATTAGTGGCTATATTTATTTTATATCTCTACCTTGATTTACTATACTTATCTCTTTAACAACATAGGATTTACATTCATCTAAATCCTAAAATGTTAAAACATTTGGTGAACCCAACTTACTTACAATACTAATCAAACCCTAACCCTAGATGCTCTTAGGGTTTATATCCTTTTGTTTTCTTTGCTTAGATATTAGTTCTAAAATCTTAGATTTGTTTTAATATTTAATTCTTGCAATATTTAATAGCTTAAATTTCTTTAAAGGTTAAAAATATACAATAGTTTATTTTGCTACTCCCCAAACTAAAATGGAGGAATTCAATAACCAATTTGATGAAACTGATAAGAGACAATTACAATATTTTATTTCCAAAAATTTAGATATACAATATGACCTTATCAGTATTATCCATGAATAAATTCAAAAATAAAATAATGGTCAATCTTATACTCCCCTAGATAACAACATTGTTACACCTACTTTAGGGCCAACTCAGCTTGTATGACAATTGGTTTTAACTAGACAACCTTTAGTGGTAGTTACACCTCCTATGGCTAGTTCTTTCTCTCCAAATGTACAATCCCTTATGCATAAGGTTTATTATATGCAATCTAAAGTGTTACATCTTGAGTAGGGAGATAATAAGCAATCACATGCCTTGGATTCTCATGTTATTTTACATACACCTTTGTCACATCATAGAGAAACAACTCCTTTACCATCCAGATTCATGGCACCTAAGATTATATTGTATGATGGTAAGGGTGACCTAGATAACCATCTCCAAGATTTCCACACATCATGTTTTAACTACATGTCCAATTATTGGATCTCACTAAGTTATTCCCATGCAGTCTAAATGAGTATGCCTTATAATGGTTCTATGATCTACCAAATTAGTCTACTACTACATTCAATTCATTGGCATATATGTTTTTAGCACACATTTCAATAATCATCAAGGATAAGATCTCATATGATCAAGTAGCACAACTAAAACAAAAATATAATGAGCCTATTATTGATTACATCTTATGATATAATACTATATTGACAAAGTTGACTAGCCCCATGGTAGATAGAGAGCTCAGAGACATATTCAAACAAAGCCTAATACTAGAATTATATGAAGCTATCTTATTTAAGAAGTTTATAACCTTTAGAAATTGAAACCACATAGTAAAATAAAGGGAAGTCAAGCTTCTCTTTATGGGTAAACTAAAATATACAAGTGGATTAACATCCACTATTAAGAGTTCTAGTAAGACTCCATACAAGGTAAGGGCCACTAAAAATAAGAGTAATATAAATGCCATAATTAATGTAGATTTAGAACCATCTCGTACCTAGTTTTATCAGCTCCTCCATAGAGATTTTTCACCAACATTCCAAAATTACCAGACATGTTTTACAATAGTTCTTAGAATGCAATGTCACTCTCTCCCTTCCATAAAAGATGTGATATGACACCACCTCTTCTAAAAAGTTATGATTCCAATGCATCTATGAACATCACAGGGCACCAATCCATATAACAAATCAATGCATCACATTGAAACATAAGATACAAGATTTAATAGAGGCCAACATAATTAATGTGGGCACACCCATAGAGGCATCCAAAGTTCAAAAAATAGAAGTTAAAGCATTGAAAATATTCTCAGATCCATTTCCAAAGCATATAATAAATGAGGTAGGAGGCATTTTAGGTGTTCACTATACATATCAGGAACATCCATCAAAATCATAATATCACACTACTACTATAGAATATATACACCCCTTAAAAAATATCATCAGTGTGTATCATACTAAAGTATCAGCTAGACCACTCACCTCTTTCTCAAAGTAGGAGATTATCAATGATGATTCAATTTATATGCACTCTTTATATGTGCCTACATAGATCATCATCATATTTAGAGTGTTATGGTTGATAATAGGTCAAGTATTAACATGTGTAATATCACACTTATACAATATTTGGGGTATTTATAGAAGGATATATCTCCTATAAACATAGTTATTCATGGTTTTAGTGGCCATGTTTAGAGCTTCATCAGAGAGATTTTACTTTCACTACATGTTGGACCAACACATGTGGCCACTATATTCTTAGTAGTACCTAGTGTAAGAACATTTGACATGTTATTAGGTAGACCATAGATACAACAAATATGATTCATCCCATCCACCATGCATAAATGCATCAAATATATACATGCCAATCAAGTGACCATATTTTAGGGTCTTTTATATGAGTATCCACTATCTGTCCCATACGTAGTTATATTATAGTTACCATTTATAGATTAGTTACCAATATAAGCTTAGTTAATAGTTATAACTCTAACCATAATTCTTATTAGTACACCACATAGTTTAATGGAGCCAACAGTGTAGGTGAGGTCTACTCCTATAGTGTTATACATATGCATACTCTCCCATAAAGACCATTATTATAGAGACCCATACATTAGAGATATGTTACAAATTTTAAAGGGCTTCCCTCTATTCATTTTATTTCAAGATAAATATTATTAAGTTATTAGGGTTCTCAACATAGGACACTTATGCCAGCTAGAACATCTTATACTAGATGGGTCCCTAAGACCCCTATAATTCACATGAAAGCATGGTCAGTTTCATAGATTCCTAACACCACTTCAAAGGTAGTGCCAACTATATATCACTTAGTACAATAGGTTTTGGGACCATAGATACATTTTCATATAACATGCATGATCACTATTCCTTTATTTGACATAGACCACATTGATAGCGAGTTTCTCATGAGACTCATCAGTTAGTATTGTTCCTCCCTTTATGTACATACTTTCCTTATTTTATTGATCCTTGTATATAGTTTCATTTTCATGTTGCTTGTACATAGATTATATCCAAAATATATGAAAATAATACAATATTTGAAAAACCTAAAAAGATTCAAATATTTAAATAGAAAACATAAAATTTAGATTGTATGCATTGCCATGTTTACATCTCTTATATTTTTCAGACAATACATATGCTAGCTATCTTAGTATAGTCAATTTTGTCATACATACATGATTCACTTATTCTTTTTGAGTGCTTATAGATTACTACAGGACTCAGGTCGACTACATTGATCTAGATTTACTACTATCTACCCATGGGGGGCATATACATCGATACATGGGTTATTTATTTAACACATTCACCCATTTAGGGGCACCATATACATAGTTTCAATTACCAAGTTGCATCTTTATAAACTCTACATTACCATTTTAGAAATATTATATCTTGATATTGATCATGCTATACTTACTCAATTTTTTCCTGGCTACTAGTACTTTAGACTCATCATATGTACATATTTGCTTTTACATAAATTTGTATTACATGATCATGCATACTTTTATTTGTAGATTTATTAGTTTAGACTTGATTGTGTCTCTATGATTCTTATATTCAAGGGCATTTAAATATGTAATTGATGTATGGCTCTACACCACTTCTTTTGACTATATGTATGCTTTAGACATGTGCTCATATCCTTGTGTGTGATTTCTTGATTGTGTATATGGACATTTGAACATGTCCTTGTATGTCTTTCTTTCTTATATTTAATGACATGTTCCCATGTACCTTGTATTATGTCCCCTTGGCATACTTTTCATGCCTCATGTGTGTTGTATGTATGCTTTATTATATGCATCATGGACATGACACTTGTCTGTTACTTATTACACACTCCAATTTTTGATGCCATGAGGGACCTCATGAATCTCATCTTCCTACTTGGGTGTCATGATGGACATCATGCCCCATCCCCCATAGGTAATTACTTAGTTATTATGTAGATTTGCAACTCATATAGATTGTTACACCTATCTTGATAGCCTTGTGAATGCTAGATCTAACATACATCACACATTACAAACTTATGCTTGAGTTATCTTACATTTTGATGTTATGTATGCACATTATATTAGATTATCATGCAGATATCATATATACTCTTGAATAACACACATTTTTCATATCTTTTTCTTTTGAGGATAATTATTGCATAAATCAAATAACACTTATCAAAAGAGGGGGAATTCATAAGGGTTTGTCATAGAGATTAGGCTATCATAATGCACTCAAAATAGAATTTTTAGTACACAAGCTCAGATTATAGAAATCAAGCTTAGGTAATAATAGTGGGAAATAATGACACACAGATTAATTACAACTACACATAAATCATAGCAATCATACATTAACACCCAAATTGGGACACCAACATCACATGGTACTAATATATAAGATATGGTGCTACTATCTAGTAGCATCAATTTCAAAAAATTCTAGATTAGTAAGAAAATTATAGTAGGTACAGTCTAGGTTTGCATAGGTTCAGTTATATATTTACTAGTTTTTCTTATTTTAGCTCAAATTCATACTAGTCTACTTAGATTTGGGTTATCATGCATGGTATGACCATTCCCATTTATAGTTTAGTTACTCAGATATAAATTATTATAACTTAGTCTATAATACATGTGCTTAGATATTAGATTTAGGGGCATGTGCTTGTCACATTGTTTCCTTATTCTCACTTACACACTAGTTGATCAAATGGAATGATAAAATCCATGTCATTCTCTATGCTGTATACATAAAACACCATGTTCCAGGTTACACATCATATTCATGCCTTACATCATCTATAATGGTTGGCATTATTGAGTAGCCAAGAGACACATAATATACATGAGTGGTCACAAAGATGACATCTCTAGTTACATCATGTAGTTTTAGTTTTAGATGCATCTACTACACTTGGGTATAAATTGATGGATTCATAGTCTAAGTTCTTGATCCACCTACATGGGAGGGTTACACACACCATCAATCCAATCCAAGCTATTCATAGGTCATGATCCACCAAGTAGGGGTGGGTAATGATGGATTTAAAAATTGGATTGAGTTATTAAGTCATCCACACATGAGGATTGAGCAAACGATCATCTCATTCCATGGTATTCACTGATTAATCACTATATACATGCACACACACATATTGTCACCATGATTATGCATTGGTTTGCATACCTAGTGAGGTTTATTAATTCCTTTCCTCTTTCTTATCCATTTACTCAATTTTATCTCTTTACTTAGTTTTACTTATTTACTCACTGTTTTATTTGATTTTTATGTCTCTTAAGTAAGGGCCGATTTATGCACATTTAACTTGTAGGACACACAATGGAGCATGCTTAACATACTCAAGTATAGATTCATGGGATTAACTTATAAGGTAGGTTTAGGTACACTTTTTTTTCCTTTATCCTAGTCATTTCACTTTACTAGATTTCTAGAAAAAATGGGGCAAATGTAATTACCTAAAAATTACACTTGGGTGCTAAGAGTTTTACTTTAGACCACTTATCCCTAGATTATACCTAGACCTATATTAGGGCCTATTTTCATAGTTATCTATCCTTTGTGTAGTACACAAGCATCTATAGACATATCTAAAATAATCATAGACCCTCATTCATACATCTGAGCCCTTTGTGCCTCAGGATCTGCCACTTGGACACTAGTCCCATAATAGGGACAATAATGACACATGGTGCTAGTGTCCCAATTTTTGGACTGATTTCCTTTCCCTCTTTTTTACATGAATAAATATATTTTAAAATCTTATACCACCTAGGCTCAGCCTAGACCTATTTCAACACCTGCATAATCACCAAAACTATACACACACACACACACACACACATGACTTTTAGCCCTCTAACCACTAGATGGAAATGAGATGAAAATTAAACATACAAACTCAGAACAAGTTGTGCATAACTAAGGTTATCAATCCCTATTCTACCCTACTTTTATATAATACCATCTAAAACATTCCAAAGATTGGATTACTCAAATTTCTAGTCTCAAACACATTCAAATCACTCAAGTCTGCCATCATACTAGATTCACTTGCAATTGAACCAACACTTAGGTGGGGAGAACTACATTGGGCTTAATCACTTTTTAGAGTATTTTTAAGTAAGTAACTCTCATCATAATAAGGTGTTGAATATGTCCAACATACCCCATTAATAACACACTTTACTACTTGTATCAAATGAATGCCCTAAAAAAATGAAGGATTAGGGTTTTCTCATGAAATTAGTCAAAATAGGTCACCTATAGAGATCCATAACCTATGCACATAATAACATCCTTGATAGACCCAAACATAGGTACACCCATAAGCTTAGAACAATTCTACACAAAAGACACTATCACCAAAATAAGGACACTAGCACCATATGGTACTACTATCCAATTAATGTGTTACTATCCAAGAGAGGTTTTAACACCTAGATCCTATTTATGACACTCAGACCATCCTCTACCTCATGTTTTAGCCTCCACATCATCTATTTTAGTCATTTTATAGGTAAGTTATCATTTACATTATTTATTATTATTTTTAAAAAGGTCAAATTTAGTCCATTCTATAGAAAATAAGTGGTTGTATTTACTGCATATCTCTACCCTAATTTACTACACTCATCTCTTTAACAACATAGGATTTACATTCATCTAAGTCCTAAAAGGTTAAAACACCTATCAAATAGTGAATTTTCTTAAATAATAATGAAATTATCCTAACAAAATAGTTGACTAGAACACGTATAATGCAAGACATAGAAAAAGAACCTTGGGACTGATAGAACTAGATGTGATGACTTGATTAGACTAGTAGACATGATTAAATAGTAGAAATGTGATATAGAATGTAAAAATAGATAACTGATAAATTTACTTTTACTAGATTATAGGAATGAGTAGAGGTTCTCATTATTTGGGAGTGATCATACATTATTCATCACCCTAGTTTATGGATGCAGGACATGCCTATATTATTTGATACTATCAACCTACTACACATAATTAAGATGCCCATGATCAGGGAATACTAATCTCTACTGAGTATTCTAGTTTAGTGCTAGAGATCTAACACATCAATATTATAGCTACCTACAAGAGAGATGATAATGACCTCTGAGGATGTTCATTAGATAATTTTCATTTTTATTAGGGGTCACTCATTATACTAATTTCCTCTAAGGGAGATAAGGGGTTTTGGAGGAGTTGATTGGTCTATTAGACATTGAGATGGTGTATAGGGGCAACATTAATATTAATGAGATTGAGCTCATGATGGACATTCCTTAGGAGGAGATGATGGAGGAGGATGTTGTTGTATCCATAGTATACGATCAAGTTATGCTTGCACTCATGGTTGTTGTCAATAGTATTCTACTTCCTAACAATTACAACTAATTATTTTAAATGGGGCTAGGTGGTGTGGTGAGGGGCATACTATCAGATACAATCATATTTACATGGGGGTTGGTGATATTATCCTAGTTATATCATGGTATACATTTCATGGTTCACCATGATGGATGAAGAATATGCCCATAGACATTGCTCTAGGTATGGGTATGGGAACATGTGGCTATTGAGTGACCTATTGGTATTTAATGGTATAGGGATCTAGATGAGAACATATAATATATATGTGAGAAAATAGGACCATAGAATAAGAGCCACTTAGGAGAGATCTAACATTATAAATATGTCATTGATAAGCTAATAGATATTAATATTAAATGAAGGCCTTATCATGACATCTATTTTTAGTGGGCCAAGGATGTTAAGGTGATGTTATATATGACCATTCATTGATGAATTATGGGTCAACAAGATTATACCATTGAGTGGTATCAACTAGATAGGGTACTATGATCATTTGGTATACGTCAAGATATTCTAGTAGGACTACAAATGTTTTCCCATGTAGTGAGAGAGGCAATATAGTGGAGACAAACCCCAAATAGGTTGGAGGCCAAAACTAGCTTTAGATTAGTGTCTTAGGTTAGTTGGGTATACATAAGGGGACTTGATGATGTTGGAATATCAGATGCATATATGACATGATGGCCCTAGTATTGTCCTTTAACACTGACCATTCCCTAAGATGGAGAGGATACATAAGCTATGGTAGCTCCTAGAGTGAGAGTAGTAGAGGATGAGGGAGAGGAGGAGGATGATGAGATTACATACATTAAGATAGAGGAGTGAGATGATGTGGAGATTGAGTACATAGAGGAGGAGGTAGAGATTGGAATAAAGGAGGATCAGAGGGATATTAACATGATAGGGGTTAGGTAAGATGCATAGAGGATAATATATCCTAGATAGGCTAGCTCATCTAGACCTCTAGTATTAGTAGAGACTAAGGCACTTATTGCTAGACTAAGGTAGGAGATCAATGCTTGAGAGATAAATCTAAATGGGTACAAGCTAGAGTGGATCAACATTCCCAAAAGTTATCCATGATACATGCATAGATTGCATTTGATTAAGGTAGATATATCTAAATTATATGTAGAGGTATCCAAGATGGGCTAAGAATTGATATAGATCACTAATAAGAGGGATATTTTATGGTTAGATAGAGATATTATTAGATCTCATAGAGATGTGGCTCAATTTGAGAGAGATGTTTTAGTATAGGGGCATACCCAAGTAGTATGTAGAGGGATACAACTATAACAGATCAAGATTTGATACATGATAAGAAAGACAAAATATAGGTAGCTATAACATGGGTACAACTAGAGAGGGATGAGGATAAAGAGGCAACCACATATAGAGGGGTGGTATCAATTTATGATAGGATCCTTCAGGATAAAGATGAATTTGCTTATTATAGGTCATTATATGAGTCTATGGTTCCTATAACTATTAGGATACCTACCTTTTTATATTACATGGCTCAGTAATGTTCATCCTCTAGATCCTCATCTCAATCACACAGGTCCTCAACTTTGGCTAGATTAGTTTCATAGTTGACTCCACACTCATCCATTATGGGTCCTCCAACACTGCCACCACCACCAGATGGGGGAGGGGAGAGATCTAAATAGGGAGAGCATAGAGACAAATCCATGAGAGACAGTCATATTCATAGTTGACTAGATTAGGAAACATTATTCTTTATATTTTGATCTATGATATGTACTTATGTAGACATGATGTACTTAGATGACTTGAGTTGTACTTGTACTCTTCATTTTTGATGTATATGTCTCATTTGATGTATATAGACATTGATCATTTATATATATACATGACATTTATGATGTTCAATGATATTTCATATATTTATTCATTTTATTATCTTATGTCTCTTTCTCATAGATTAAATATGACTTGATGTGATCTTGATATTAAATTTGATTCTACTTATAGTACTTGATGTGCGAGATAGACTTGAGGATCATGATACTTGTTAGTTTGATTATTGTATTAGATAGATAGATATTTATGTGATTTTTGAAATTGACATGGGAACCTATACAAATCTTGATTTTATATTTCACATGACATTATGCTTCAAAATCTAAGAAGGATCAAGATAAAATTCTTTTGTCAAAATGCATAAAAATATGAATTCAAAATGCAAATGCATACAATTTAAAACAAGATATGAATAATCAAGTTTCAAATGTATAACACAATTCACTTAAAAAAATTCTAATTTAGATACAACTATTCATAACTCAAAATCATGATATGAAAAATCAAGACTTAAGTGGAAAACATAATGTACTAAATAAAGGCAATTGAGTAATAATGCAATGCATATCAATAAGAAAACAAACAATCAATGAAATCAAGCTTGAATATATAACTCACATCTAAACATATTGATTAATAAACCAAGAGTCATGTGAGAATCAAAATGTAACAAGCTAAGGCACTCGATAAATTAGTAAACATTCTATTCAAAAATACACAAACAAAAGCAAGTAAACATTTCATGTAGAAAATTATTGTGTGTCGTAATAAGGCATTACTCTTTGAGACCAAGGGTATGACAAAAATTCATGATTGAAGGGGGAATATAATAATAGGAAGGAAAAGGCTGAGAAAACTCCAAATGCCCCAAACAAGTAGATACTACCTACATAGTTCCATGGACACCATATCCAACATGGAATTTAGGCCAAAAGTAGTTCTCCCAAGGATTTAGGATTGAATAAAAAATGATGATAAGTAAAGATAAGTGATTATATAGAAGATATAGGAATAGGGAATCATAAAATGATGAAAGTGTATAAGGAACATGCTTACCAAAACAATAAGAGATATACTCATAAAATGTTGAGAGCATGGGACAAGGGATGGTTGAGTTGACCTTAGAAACTAAGAACTACCTACATAGTCCAATTAGACCTCAAGCTATTGTAATTCAACCAAAAATTGAGGATAAAAAATGAATGGTATAATCAAGGACAAGAACATGAATAATTTGGTATAGAACAGTTAAGCTCACAAAATGAGAAGAACATGAAATGGGAAATTATAAAACAACAAGAGTGTGGTTAATTTATAAAATAGTAAAATTATGGAAATTAACTTGATAAATTATAAGACCATGGAAATTAACTTGAAAAATAACAAGATCATGGAAATCACCAAGTAAATAATGTAAGATGTGCCACCTAAATACTAGTAACTTGAAAAACAAATCAAGCAATAAGAGGGCAACTAATCAATTATGACAAACTAGAAATGGGTATATTATGTGGAAAAAAACCACTATTTAGGATTTTAAATGGTTTTGAATGTTTAGGATTTTTGGGATATTTAAAAATCTTAGGGATTTTGGGATATGTGATTTTTTTAGAATTTTTTTGGGGGAATAGGATATGAACAAGGATATTTTGACTAGAGAATGTATAAGAATAGGAAAAACAAATCTAGAAACATCTATTTTAGGGAAATTTAATCATGGATTCTAATTCCTCAATATGGATAAGAGACATGAAAAATGGGAGTGATCAAATACAAATAATTATGCCTTTACCACTCAACAAAAAATGGATAATAGGATATAACTTCTTCCTTGTAATAATGAACATGGGTGTGAATGAGTTGTATGGTGGAATGTGAATAGGAAATTTCCATAGACTTCAAGGGAACAATACTAGTCAAATAAGTCAGTAGATTATAACTTTAAATATTTAGAACATTCTTCTACAAAAGAGAGTATAACACAGAAAACATACTACACTTTTGATATTCATTGATTCTGAATATTGCTCTGATTCATTTGTTGAAATGCACTTACAATCATATCAAGGTGGTAATAGGAGAAAATTTGAGGAAGAGTGCTAAAATTACCCCAAGCATGGGAAAACAAGAATAGGGAAATATATAACAAAACATAAATTCCCCTAGGTAAGAACATTTAGAGGCAAGAGTGTGACAACCTTAAACATGAAAATGCTAAGGATGCATGATATTTATTGGATCACCAAATTCATCATCATATTTGGTAGCTAAATTGTAAGCTCCAAACCCATATTTAGTTATAAAAATAAATGTACCTAACAAATTGGGTTAAAATTTACCTTTCTTTTCCCATTCAACATTATTATTCATTTGATATTCCTTGAGCATGATATCACCAAGCTCAAAATCTTGGGAAATAATCCTCTTTTTATAACTTTGGCATAGCCAATTTTGATAAGGTTTTAGGTGATTATAGGTGGCTAGCCATTTTTCATCTAGGAGATCTAACTCTGCTAATCTACCCACTCTATATTCCTCTTCATCTAAAATATTTGGTAAAGAAATGTGTAAAGAAGTTATCTCTAATTCAATAGGTAGCATAGCTTCAGAAACATAGACCAATGAATAGGGTGTGGCACCTATAGTGGTATGGACATTAGTTTTATATGCCCACAAGGTCAGGAAAAATTTCAAATGCCAATCATGGCCTTTATTAGTAATACTCTTCTTTAGATTAGTGACCAATGTCTTATTGGAAGCTTTATCTTGGTCATTGACTTGAGGATAATATGGTGTAAATAACTTATGATTGTTTTGAAATTTAGAATATAGGGTATCAACATATTTAATTTTTATGATCCACCATTATTATATATAATAGTGGATGGAATACCATAGTGACATATGATATGATTTAGATTGAACTTTGAAATCTACTTTCCAATAATATAATTAATAGGGATTGCCTCTACCCATTTTGTAAAATTCCCAATTGTAGTAAGAATGTGTTTATGACATTAAAAGAATTAGGGTTGATCTTTCCAATGAGATAAAGTCCCCATGTGGAAAATAACCAAGGGTTCATAATTGGTTAAAGTGCTTAGGTTGGAGCATATATAAGATCTCCATGTTGACATACAAGGCTAGTAAAAATTTCAAATGCCAGTCATGGCCTTTATTAGAAATAAACTTCTTTAGAATTTTGACCAATTTCTTATTGGAAATTTCATCTTGGTCTTTGCCTTAAGGGTAATATGGTATAGATAACTTATGATTGTTTGGAAATTTAGAACATAGGGTAGCAATATATTTATTTTTTAATGATCCACTATTATTAGATATAATAGTGGATGGAAAACCATAGAGACATATGATATGATTTGGAATGAACTTTGAAATATACTTTCTAGTAATATAATTAAGAGGGATTACCTCTACCCATTTTTAAAAATACTCAGTCATAGTAAAAATGTGCTTATGGCCATTAGAATAAGTAGGCTAGTATCTAATACAAAGAAGTTTTTTGGCTAAGACAAAACCACTAGTGTGTGCTCCATAAATCACTTAATGAACCTCCCTAAGTGATAATTTAGATTCTCCCATATTTAGACAATGAAGTAGAGTTGCCTCATAACTTTTACAATAGAGTGTGTTTCCAAGGATGGTATAGTGAGAAGTGTTTTGAAGGAAGTATTTGGTTTGGTTCTAGTATAAGTTAGGGGAATGATTTGATCTTCAAGGTATGACTAGTTATCAAAATACTGAGGGTAATTAGGACTAAAAATGACATAAATCATTTCAATAACTGAATAGGTATGTGCTAGAACAAGAAGGTTCTCAATCATAAACTGACACTCTTTGATAGTTGAAGTAATTTTAATCATGGTCTTAATATTAGACATAATATCTGCAAATATATTTTTGGCTCTTAGAACATGTTTAAACTAGATAAATTGAAATTTGAGTTTATGATCATACACCAAAATTTTATAAGGTATCAATTTCTCATCTTTAGTCTATAATAATTAGTGACTTGGTTGATAATAAGCTAAGAATTTCTATAGACTTTTAGATTTTTAATATTCCATTCTATGGCAAGATGAAGTCTAGCAAGCAAATCCTCATATTAAATAATGTTATTTATGAATGGGAAACTAATGTGAAAAAATTTGGGAACAAGATTACCTTCTGGAATGATGAAAAGTATTCTTGTGCCTAATCCATGTGATGTGAAAGATCTATTAAAGTAGATCTTATATTCTTATGTTTCAATTAGGATCATTATAGACTTATCTATAAAATGCATCATCATAGGAGAATAATGTTGAAGATGAGCTTCTTCCAATTGATCTGCTAGAACTTGCCATTTTTTGATGTCTGTAATCTATATCAAACTCACTGAGAAACATCACCCATTTAGTCATATGACTGGTTAAAGATGATTTTGCCAATAGATATTTTAGAGGGTCTATTTTATCAATCAACATTATTTTATTATTAAATATGTAATGTCTTAGATTATGCATAGTAAATACTAATGCAATACAAGATTGTTATATTTGGATATAGTTTTGCTCATAGGATACCAATATTCAACTTAGATAATACATATCTCTTTCATTTCCTTGATCATCATGTTGAGCTAAGAGTGCCCCCAAGGCACTGTGAGTTGTAAAAATGTATAATAATAAAGGTTTTCCAAGTATGGGAAGAAGAAGTACATGAGAATTATCTAAATATTGGTTGATATTTTCAAAGGATTCTTGAAATTATTCATTCCATCAAAAAGTTATCCCATTTTTTAGAATGATTAAAAGAGTGACATTGATCGACTAGCTAAAAAATGAAATGCTAAATGCCCTAGATCTCCCTTTGCAAACTACAAATTTGTTTCAAGTTAGTAGGAGGGGCATTTCCATAATAGTTCATAGTTTGGCTAGATCAACTTAAATTCCTTTATGAGATACAATTAATCCAAAAAATTTGCTAGATGAACACTTAAAGACACACTTCTTAGGGTTTAGATGCATATGTCATTATTAAAGCCTTTCAAATATTTTTTGTAATATTGTTGGGTGTTCTGCAGAAGTCTTTGATTTGCCTAGAATGTCATCAACATAATATTTTTCAATGTTGTGCATAAGATCATGAAATATATCCATCATTACTCTTTGATAAGTGGTGCTATAATTATTCAAGCCAAATGGCATGACTTGGTAATAAAATGTGCCCCATGGAGTAGTGAATGCAATTTTATGTTGATCTTCAGGAATAATTTTGATTTGGTTATAATATGAGAAAACATCCATGAAAGATAACATTTTATAACCTATTGTTGAGTCCATAATCATGTCTATATTGGATAATGGGAAATCATCTTTTGGACAATCCTTAAATTTATACATATGAAAATGCCTTGGCTTCTTGAACTAATGCTAGATCTAGACATGTCATACCTAAATAATCCCAAGAAAATATGTTGATGAATTATATGAGAAGAGCAATGATCAATTCACATTCCTCTATAATGATGATGCACTAAGCTTTATTATCCTTGGACCATCAATATGACAATGTTGGCCTCTGTTACATCTTTCAAAAGATGTGTGGAACCATCATCTAGAATAGGAGGAAAATAAGGTAATTAATCATCAAACTTGAATGTGAAATTTTAGAGAAACCCATATAGGAGGAATCAAAATCATTACCTTCAGGTAAAGGCTAATAAACTACTAAGTGTGGATCCTCTAAAACCATATGCTCAAACTTATCATGATCTTCAAACTTGCTTTATGTACTGAATAAGAGCCATGGACTTGTGAACACCTAGGCTTCCTATGAAGGAGAGTGAATTTACTCATCCAATGGTACTTGAGGTAGGTTTTAACCAAAGAACACATATTTTTATTTTATTTTACCCTGATTTAAAAGTGCCTTAGAAAGGTTTTCACTTACAAATCTCAATGTTTCAATCGTATTTTGATTAAGGGAATTTGCCTAATCCCCAAAGTAGGTTGTAGGGTCTAAAGTGTACATAAAGCCTTACTTATGATCACCTATAGGGATGCCCTCTTTTAAGCCCATTAATTTGGCAATAGATTCTTCATTTATAAATATATTAAGAATGAGATCCTGGTCTTGTTGGTCCCAATCAATAAGATCAAGATAATGGAGAGTAAGGGGAATAGTAGGAATAGTATAAATGGTGAGGACATAATGAGTGTCTAACAAGTTAGTGATGGAAATCTCATTGTAAATACTATAAAATGACTCTGTGTCATTTTTGGGAACATCATTTTTTAATTCATAGCATGGATCCTTTGGGAAATAGGTGGTTACAACCTTAGGATTGAATTTGAGACCTTACTTCTTGTCATGTTTGATAGGTATAATAGGATCTATTCTACCTTGATCTCTTACCACTAGTCCTTTTCCTTTATAGGTATTATGGGCCATTATCTTATTAGGAACAAGGTATTATTTACTTTGGAAACAAGCACCTAGATCCTCATTATGTAAACATGAATAATCTTTTGGATTTAAATCTTCTTGAGTAAAACCCTTTCTTGGAACAAATGGGAGAGGTGTTATGAGAGAAGATGATAAAATTTTCTTGCACCACTCCATTTTAGGCCACCCATAAAACTTAAGCGATCTATGTAATTTGGTAATATGAAATGCATTATTGAAATTATATACTAATACCTTTTTCTTGAATATCAAAATGAGATGCATTTAATGATGGGAATAGTGAGTTGGAAGAAGAAACAATGAGAGAGTGAACATCTAGATAATTGTACTTGGGTGGATTAGACATGACTTGTTTATCCTTTGTAATAGGTTAAGTAATACTAGGATAATAAGTATACTGATGCCCTTTTGATTTTAGATATTTGAAATATTGATAGGGTTGTAAATCTCCTGAAATAGTCACCTCCATAATAGAATGCAAAAACTTAATACATTTATGAAGTGTGGATAACACTTCATGAATCTCATGAATCCACATATGACCAAGAAGAAGATTGTATGGAAAGTCAAGATCATTGACATGAAAAAGGTGATATTAATAATAGATCCAACATGGATAGGAAAGGAAATGGTTCTTTTAGATTGTCATTCTATGTTATCATACCCATTTATGGTAATGGTATCATTATTTAAGTCTATTGAAGTATATCCCAGTCATATAACTAGCTTCAATATAAAAATGTTAAGACCTAACCCATTATTAATCAGTACTTTCTTGATCTTATGATGGGTAATTGTAACCTTAATTTATAGAGAATTTGTGTTAGAGTCCCTAAGGGAGGATATATAAGTTTGATCAAATGCCAACTATGGCTTAGGAGATAAATGTCCCACTAATTCTTGAAATTAGTCCAGTGCAATATTGCTAGGCACTTGAGACTATCTCAAAAATTTCATATAGGATATCCTTATGCAATTGAGAAGTACAAACTAGATCTAAAATGGAAACATGTGATGGTGTTTTATTTAATTGATCCACAAGATTATATTTTTTTTGACAAGAGGTACATACTTAGTTTTAGACTAATTTTAAATGAAAGGAGAACTAGAAGGTGGATTCTAACCAGGGCCTTGAATAGTAATCTTTGAACATTGAGTTATGATTGCATAATATCAAGTGGGGATAAAAATTATAGGATATGAAGTAGAATATACATGTCATATAATAATAAATTGAGGATGGATATTATGAAATGAAGGCAATCCTAGGATAGATGGACCTGATCCTAAAATTGAGGGATTTACTTGTTGATAATTATTAGAATAAGAACAAGAATTTATGGTAATGGTTACAACATGATGTTTTATGACATGACCCAATGTATCATAGTCATAAGGAATGGCATGATAGTTAACATTATTGGCTCGATCTCCTTGATTCTGATTATGACCATTATTCATCTATTGTTCCTACTGATCATTATTATGCTAAGGGAATGGATTTTTGTAGATTCCCATGTTCTAACTAGTGTTAGAGGATGATGTATTATTCACTTATATTTCTCATCTATCAATCATGTTTTCTATAATATGCCAAAGTTACACATACCTATGAATTCCATGCCCTTTAATTATATGATATTCACAATACTCATTATCCCTATACCAATTTGGTTTAGGTTGAGATTCATCAAAAGGCTTGGTGTTCAACCATCCAATCAAATTTATAGCCATAATTTTTTAGAACACAATCTCAATAAGTTCCCCCAATTTAGAAAATTTATTAGAATTAAACTATCCTCTTAGAGGAGGTTGCCTTTATAATGTAAGTAGTTTCTATTGAGGTACCTTCTATACAAGTGGTTCTTGAACTATTTGAACATGTTATGGATCTGTAACATCATTTCCAACTATATTTTTATTACAGTTGAACAATTTTGGCTTGTCTACCACATTTGTGGGATTTGAAATTAATGCTTGGTTATGAGTGTGATGTTGAATTCAATTTTGATTACAATTAGAGGATTGACCTTGAGACTGATTCGAAGAATAAATTTTAATCAATCTTCTATCTATCAATGTTCTCTCTATATGAACCCCCTTTGTGATAATTTTTGGTGTTCTAGATTTTCACCCTATCTGAGGAGGGGATTGTTCAAATATTCTTACTCAAATCTATTCTAACATGGGACTGATCTTAGGCTATGGGTATCTTAATAATGGATCAAACCTCTAGAGAAGGTTGTCTTCCTTATGGATCTATCACCTACACTAAACCTAAACTAGTACTTGCTTGGAAAAAAGAGACAGATTTGACAAAACTTATAAAAACATGTAAAAAAGGTTGATACACCAATTATTTGATCACTCAAACTCACACAATACACACTATGAGACACTTTCAAAACCAAATAACATAAACATCACATAAATGTTTTAGAATAAGGCATTGATTAGTTATTAAATTAGCAAGAGAGGGTAAATATCCACTTTCAAACTAGATAACAAACTAGAAACTACACTTATAATGACCTGTAAGAACTACTAAGCATTTCCTAAAGGTGAGAAAAACTTAGACATAAGTAAGGAACATACATTCACGTAAACACAGTACATGAATTCATAGAACACACTTTAATCTAGCTTAGAAAAGGATGGAATTCAATCTTTATTGCATCAAAGAGTTATCACAATACAAATTTTGATAGAGTCTGGTTATACCAAAAAGAGGGATAGAGGGTTCAATTTTAAGGCTTAGAATCCTGTACTCAAAGAAAAGAGAAAGAGAGTGAGGGAACTATGCATTGGAAAAGGCCTAACCACCTTCGATGGATTATCACTCTCAAGGATGCTAACTCAAAAACTTATCAATAAGGAATGAATTTTGTAAAAAAATTAAATGTCCATTACCCTTATCCAATTATTAGGTCTCTTCTTGGAACCATGTCTTTATATAATAATCTACTGATAAGGATCATGTATTAGAATTAACTAAAATGTGCCACATATGCATTAGGTAGCTATCTAAACCTACTTATAAAATATGTGACCATGATGATAGGCGAGACACATGTCCACTATAGGTGAAAACCAATTTTAGATCATTAGTTTTCACATAGTCACAAGATATATGAAAGTCTATAAACTGATTGACTTTGATTCACAATCAATTTTATATATTCACCCTCTATATTAGATCTAAAAGATCTATTTCACCTGTATAGAGCTCTACTAGTAATGCTTGGTCTCTAAAATGTATCCTTGGTTTGCCTTTGAACTCAACTCTTTGTCATTTAATTTTCCTGGGTCCAAAATAACCTCTTCAACTTTTGTCAAAAATATCTCAATCTTGGTTTTGATTATTTACTATTGATTGACAACTCAGACTATCTACATCTTACCCAACTATCTTTATGTTTATTGGCTTTATAGATACACTGACTTATTGACTTTGCCTTGGTTCATTGATTTATTTGTGCATGGATGTCTATGAACCATCGATATTCTACCAATTAAATACTCTTGTGCCACTTTTCATGCATGCATTTGTTCTTTATATCCTCTAACCTCTTTGACCTCCACTCGCTATTAGATCTAAATGATCGATCAAATGCCAATCATTGATCTATTGGGACCCACTGTTTGAAAGCTAATAGCTAGTTCATGATCTTAAAATTGAAATCCTCACTCCCATCAAATGAATTTCACATGAATGCCATTAATGTTCACATGACCATCATTTTTAATCTCAAATGGATTTCTTTTACTCTATCTAAAACTTGACATCTATGTGACATTTTATGCTTTTTGACCAACTTTGTAGATTTATATTTTAAAGCATGAGGATCATGGCGGCACCAAACTTTTAGGAGATGTTATTAAGAATAAAAGGGATGAACCCTTTTAATCTACTAGTTCTAGGAGCCTTCTAAGTGAAGATGTAAAATGCTCAAGTTGACTAGTCTATTCACTACCACACGACATCCTAGTGACAATCAAGCTCATTTGGCCAAGTATGAAAAAATTAGTAAAATTTGATTAAGGAACCAAATTTTCACATGCATAACTCCATTTTTTCTTCAATAGAAGATTTAGGACTTAATGTGTATGTTCTCAACATAAATGTGAACAAACCCATATGACCATTTTCCTTTGAAACTACTGCATGTGTGAGATATAACTTTATGAAGATGCTCACTTGGATCTATTTTAACTCCTGTGAAAATGGCTAAATATAGAAATTTAGTAGATTTTATTTGAGATGGTAACTTTGGACCTCAATATCTTTTGATGAACTTTGGTAGATGGGTTAAAACTTGGCATAATGTCTTAAGCATAAAAATGAATAGATCCATATGACTAATTCTTCTTGACTCATCCACATGTGTGAGATATAGCATTGAAAAATTACCTACTTGGACTTTCTACCACTAGACTCAAATGTCAAGATGAACACAATGAAGAACTAAATGAACTCCATGCACTTACATATCTATTCAAATCACTTTTGACACCTCATAGGGGCTCTACAACTTTGGACCTATCCTTAAAAGATGAAAAATTACACTTTAAGTGAAATAAAAGTGTTTGAAAATATTTTTACTCTTCATGATCCCATTAGGTCCACTTATTCCATCCAAAAATTTGATCACACTAAATCATTGGACCATCATAACCTCAAGATCCTACTCCTTCTAATGAATTCTTAGACTAGGCACATTTTTGGTATGTAGATCAAATTTGGTCAACAATAACATCATCAAAGTTATCTGGACATTATAATCTTAGATTGAGTGTAAGATCAAATTTTAGAATTTTCATGAAGATATTAGTCAACTCAATGTCTAACAGTGTATGGGGACATCAACCATCTAATGTGGGCCATCTTAGAAGATAGGTGACACAAATTTCACCTCCCTTTTGATTAATAACACATAAATAAACTATAGTTAAATCATGTTCCATATTATATGTTGTTTTAACCTTTTAGGGGTTTACTATGTAAATCCTAAGATAGATTAAAGGGCTAGGTTTATTATTGATCTAGAATAAAATTGGAAATTATTGATTCAATAAAAGTTTCCCAAAATAGAAAGTGTAAAGAGAATGGGAACTTATATGGATATACACATTTTCTTACAAATCAGGGTACTAGAAATGACTAAGAAGACATAAAGGAATCTTTTGTCTTTCAACTATTTTGAGATATAGTACTAGACAGTAGCACCCTTCTTAGGACAATAGTGCCATGTGGTGTTAATGTTCAATTTTGACACTAATGTCCTTTCTATAATGACTATCTATAACTTTTTGGGAAGCTATGAGAGTTTCTAGAGGTCTTGTAGGTGATTCTATGTCTCACAAGAGATTGTTTGTATCATTATTTTGGCTAAATCCTCTTTAAAACCCTAATGAATACATACACACATGAAAAAATGAACTAATAAAATGCAAAATTAAAGGAAAAACTAGGTTCTGGGATGTTAAGATCAGACGGAGTAGAACCCTTACTATCCTAACCATTGCCTACATTAACCCTAATGCTAGGGATCTTATATCACATGTAGTTATTCCTTAGGGAATGCGCATCATTAATTTACATAATATACTAGAATGAATTTCACTTAGGCCCTTCTTTAATCAAGCATGAAAATGTCTAGGTGTGAAAATTGAGTAGTGTATAGAGTATTTGAGTTGTATTATTGGTTGATTTTATGTAAATAAGTACCAAAATATTAAGTACTAGACGTAAAATGTCTTATGAAGCTATTTATATAGGAGGATATTTGTTTTTAATATAATACCTTATTCACTGGCTAATAAGTCATGAAAAAGATATAAAAACATAAGAGAAGGGTCATAGAGGGGTTGGGACTCAAACATGGGAGAAAAGGCCCATTGGACACTAAAGCCAAAAGTGGACACCAACACCATGTGGTGATACTATCTTGAAAGTAGAGTTAATTTTATAAGGTTTAGAATAGAGAAAAAATTAGGGAGGATAGGCTAGGGGCCCCTGGGATGAGGTAAAGGTGAACTATGACTATTAGAGTGTCAAAAATAGGGAAAATAAGACATATGAAAGATCAAAAGACTCAATATGACCATGTGAACAAGGACTATAATCATCACTATGACCCTTACATTAAAGAGTAACAAAAGACAATAATTTTGGTTGCTCAACCAAATTAAGGTGTTTACATTTCCCTGCCTTTTACTCTAGTAATGCAATGAAATGAAAATACTAGAGTAAAATAAAATAATAATGCATACCTATACTTACTTGTGTGAATGTAATCTAGATTTGGCCCACTTTTTGGAAATAGAACTGGATAAGAAATATAGTGTAACATGTGAATGGGAGACATATGGTGTGAATCCCCCTATAATGAAACTAAGTATGTGAACTGAATACATGAAGAATTAGGCTAACTTTACCCCACTTTGAATCTAATTAATGTAAACTGAATGTGTGGAGAAATAAGGCTTATTTTCCCCCACTTTGAATTTGAGTATGTAAACTGAATGTGTGGAGAAACAAGGCTCACTTGCCCCCACTCTGAATCTAAGTATGTAAATTAAATGTGTGGATATGTATATATATATATATATATATATATATATATATATATATATATATCCAAACATTTATTTATATAGATGGTTATTATTTTAATTTAGCATTATGTATTGGCCACTAGATCTTGTTATATTGTATACAATGTTATGTGTTGAATTATTTTGATTGTTTGAAATGTTTATGTCTATAATTTATTTTGGGTGGAGTAAATTTAATTGATATGTATTTGTCTTATAAATGTTTTAGGCATATGTGTAGGAGATTAAGTTTTTGTATTTTATTGGTATATGATTTTTTTTTATATTTCATAGGATATCTATGCGTATAACATGTGACATAAATATTCCCTATCTGAACCTAGATGACATGGAGAACCAATAACCTTAATGCTCATGCTATGTTGATGTAGACATAGACTATGAAACTAGAGCTACCTATGATGCAATGCTAATGTATGAGTGTGTAGACTTTGATGCAAAAAGCTTGATTAATTGACATTTTGAAACTACACTCTGAGTTGTATGATTTCTTATAAATATCTTAATTAGTGTGTGAATTGAAGGTGCATTTTGATCTCTGTAATAATTTTCATATATTAATTGGTGGTCAAACTTAAACTATGCCCATGGGTTGATATCTTTTCCCAAATATTTTGATTGGTGTACACATTGGAGGTGTGTTCCAATCTCTATAATTATTTCCATAGATTTTGATTAGTGATTATATCACAATTGTGCCCTTAGATTTGTAATTGTTTCCAAATATCTAAATTGGTGTATGCACTAGAGATGCATTTTGAACTATAAAAATTAGTTTCCATCACTATTGAGGCTATGGTGTATGGGATTGTTGGTGAATGGATGCCCTAAAATTCATAAATCTGATACAATGATTAATGAATGATTCTTTAAAAGGAATATCTTGGGATACCTCTATCATAGAGGAGTGTGATTTAGGAGAGTGTGGAAAAAGAGGTTCTAATTCACCTTATGTAAACTCTATGATCCCTTGACTAACTTACTAGTCAATACGAGCTCAAAGTGCATAATAATGAACAACTAAATGTTCATTTATATAGTGAAAATGATAATAATGTTTGTGGTATTTGATGCAAATGGTGTGGTGGATGATGATTAGTATAGGGAAGTATGATCATCCCCCTATCTAATAGTGTAAACAAGATGTCATGAGGCCCAACCTTATCTAAAAAATGTATAACTCGTCTGCATATATCTTATTTTCTACTCACTATAGAAGGTGTTGTGTAGAGTGGATCTTTAACCTTATTGAGTATTTTTATTGGTTGTTTCTATTCCACTAGTTTTTGCATTAGAATTGGAGTAGGCTCTTATACCAAATTTGATGACTGAGGCTCTAAGGGGTTTATAACCATATCTACATTTGACTATGTAATTACTAATCCCAACTATGCCTCTAATGCTATAATTATGTTGCATATATGTTTGAATGATTTATATGTTTGATATAGCAATCTTTCCTTGAAAGGATAGATTAAACTTCTATCAAATATGTATTATACTTCTAAATCTATTGGTTGATAAAGTAGATGATACAAATAAGATTTAAACCATATAATGCATACCAATGTAGGCTTTATCTCACCTTGATGTAATGAAGGTAATCTCTCATGTGTCACTAGATGTCCCTTATTTTATATGTAATACTTGAGAAATACTATCTCTAGCTCCTCATATATATGTAAATATCCACTAGGGAGTGTATGGCAGAAATAATCTAGTATTTTTCCATTTAGGGACTTTGGAAACACTTGTATTAGGATCAAATTATTTGTAATATGAGCCATGGATTTATCATAATCCTGAAGGTGTAAGTATAGATCTCCCTATCCATCAAATATAAGTAACACCAAAATCTGAAAGTTGTATAGCAACCTCATAGTTGAGATTCTACATGGAATAGGGTTATTATGTATAACATTGGCATCAACATGAGATTTTTATGCTTCATTATCCAAATTGAGGTGATGTACTTGTTTTTGTAAATCACCCACATCATGCATTAAATAAATTAACACTTGTGAAGGCATATTATAATTATCAAGGGGTTAATTCAATGCTTGGATTTTATTATTTATTTTATCCATTAGCACATTGTATTAAAAATATTGTTTAAAAAGGGTTGGTTTGATCTTAATAACCTTTTGAGATGTGATAGCTTGGACCTAGTTAGAGGGAAATGAGCAATCACCCCTTTTTAGGTCTGTTTTTGAGAAATAAGTTTTGTATACACATAATATTTTCAACTTTTATCAAATACTAATGCTTTACATCTTGAAAGAAACTATAGAGACTCAATCTCTCTGAGTGCATGCCTTAAAGGGTGTACCAAGAAAGGGGTGGGTAGACCATTAGTTATTTTCAAGATTATTTTCCCTTATTACCACATTATTACCAATCCAACTAAATCTTAAAACCATTCCTTAAGATATTACTCCTCCTTTTCACACTCTAGTCTTTCCCACTTTCCATCCCTCTTTTCCTCACCTTAAGTCCCTTTTGTCAGTCAGCTATACTAGGTCGAGTGGGTCGACCCTGCATAGTTTTGGGTGATTGTCACTTAGGAACTAGTTTGGCTCTTGGCTGACCTAACTCATGACCTAATGAATAATTATCCAAAATTATGCTAGGTCAACTTGGTTGACCCTATCGATTGATATTTTCAAAAGGGTTTAGGGTCAAATCTACCTATATATATATAAGATCATTTCATCACTATCCAAATCTACTCCTCCACCATTCTACTTGTGGAGTCTTAGCTTAGGGTTTCTACTTAGAGAATCTAGTCTTGTGGATAGGTCTTAGATGCTTTGGAATTTATTAGTGATATTTGCAAACCACAACAACTTATTGCAAAGCCCATTTGGCCAAAGGAGAGATTGAGTCTTGATGGGTTCATCATTCAGGTAAGTATTCTCTAACTTTGATCCTCTCTTTAGTAGATAAAAGTAGCATAATTATTAGCTTCGAATAATATTAATCTTCTTATTCCATGTATTAGGGTCTTTCTCATACATAGCTTAATTGAGATTATCCTATGCATGTTTTGATTGTTTACTAACCCCTCATATTATCCCATAAGCTTTGGTAAGCATTGGATTATATTTACTTTAATTATTATTAGTTTAGTGAGATATCAAAACACATGACTCCCTTAGGGTTATTGCATGTTTATGCTTGACTAGAGGATTTGAAACCCTCCCTAACACTATGTATTATGGTAATAAATCCCTTAATCAGGTCTAGTGGATCCCCATATTGGTCATGTTACCACTTAATAAATGTGTCCCCAATCGAAAGTGTATGGTATGATCTATGTTCTCTAATTTAGGATTGATTTATAGACATGATGCATTTCTGATTGCATACATTCTAGTGAACATGACATAAATGTAACCCTTGTAATTTTTTATCACTTATTTCATTATTTTATCATTTTTATTATCATATTTTTATGATACTGGGTCGATTGTATCATCATAGTTCTAACTTCTATGTAGGTTTAACATATAGCCGCATTAATATGATTATGTTTTGTATAAGCAAGATTTTTACTAGGTTCAGGATAATAGGTCAACTTAGTCAACCTTATATATTTTCAAGCATCTAGCTTAGCATACTAGGTTGATGTAGTTGACCCTATACATTTTTAGGTTTTTAACAATAGGATCTGCAAAGTTGGGTCAATCTAGTTAACATAGAAGAATTTGTAAGTACAAATCAAGGTTATTCAACAATAATCTCATATTTATTTGCATCCTCCAACCCACCAAGGTTCTTTTCTATCCTTCTCTATCATTTGTAAAATTTATTACATTCCTATTTTTCATAGTTTATAGTCTGTAAAACTACCCCTATATAGTCAACTAGGTCAACCTTATCGATGTAGTTCTATATTCTATAAAAGATGCTAAGTCAACTCTATTAACATATTTAATTTTCAGACCTTTGATTCCATAGTATAGGGGTAACACTATAGACCCTATTCTTTATTCTTTGCATATACTGTCAATTGAATCGACACTATACTATGTTTCAAAGTTGGAATTAACACTTATATGCTAGTAATTAGCTCACACTTTCTTTTCTTGTTGTTTGCATGCTTAAAACAGATCACATATTCTAATTAGGTGGTTTTTTAATATACCATTTAGTTTCACTATTTTCTATTTTATGCACACACTACCAAATCATAAAATCTTAAAACACATTTTAACAATTGTCTACCTAAGGCCTACTTACTTGGATTTCATCACCAAGGGGTAAGCCGACTTGGTTTTCTATCCAAGTATAAACACATGGTGAATGACATATTTTAGATAAAAAACCAACACCCTTATCACTATGGTGTGTGAAGTGAGGGGGTAGGACTCAATACTAAGCTAATACCATTGCCAATACAGGTCCCTTTTTGTCTAAAAATCTTGAAACCATCCTTCGATTGATTTCTAGTTTTTTACTTATAGCCAACTTCTTATCACATCTAAAAATCATATTATAATAATCTAACAACATTCAGGTTGACCATATAGTTAGCTTTTACTTTCCAAGTTGAATACTTGCTTTTTACTCAATTGTATGTTGTATTGAAAAAACTTGCTTTAACCAGTGTTGGTGCAAGGTTTTATTCTATGTGCCTCAATTGGATCAAGCTCATTGACCCAATTGATCATGTGTTTCCTTTCATTTCTTTCTTTCCTAAAATACTTGTAAATGTTTTCTTGTTTCAGTACATAGTCATTCCTATCAACACAGTCTCTTACAAAATATCTATTTTTCCCTTACTATATTAGGTTGACCTTATCAACTATGTATAATTTATCGCCCCTATTTTATGTACTATACTGACCCTATCGACTCTATACAAATTTTAGACCTTTTTTTCTCTATTAGGTTGACCCAGTCAACTCTGTACCTTTTTTTGCTTCCTTTGTTTACTGATCCAATTCTCTATTTCTCTTTCCTAGAATTTTATTTATTTCTCTCAAGTCATCATGAAATCTCCTATTAGAATATTCTTGGACAATTTGAATCCATTTAGATACTATATGAGTTGTTCATTTCTCCCTCTCTTTACCTCCCAAGAACACCATCACTCTTGGGGAACCTATTCCCCTAATTCATCCATGACTTGTAAGATGATACAAATCACACCTCAAGATGAAGTTAATGGGTCTAATCCTTTATATAATTACCAAGATACTTCCCATATTCAAAACCTTCAAACTAATGTGGGAGTAATTAACACAAGTTTAAACAATAATCCCACTAATAATCAATCTTCTAACAACCTTCCCCCTAATACTAATTAGGGAAATCCTCCTACCAACACCAACCCACCTCTTGATACAACTCAACTTCTTGCCCAAATTATCCAAAAAATGAACATAATGCAAAAACCTAACACCAATCAAATGATGCAACTTTAACATCATTTGATTAACATGGCTAATCAACCAACTATTCATCCTCAAGCTAATCCCAATTACATTCATACACCTCTTAGAGATGCCTCAAACAATGTTATTTCTCAACCCATAATGAATAATAGGATGCTTCAAACTTTTAGAATGAGCCTTTATCTCCCTTCATAATGTCCACTGATATTTGTAACATCTATCCAACTTTCAAGTATGATGGGAATAAAGACCTTGACTCATTTTTAAAATCCTTTGGTAGCCTTTACAAAGAGTGAATCCAAAAGAATACCTTTTCCTATCTAAACTCTTAGTTAAAATATTTACTAGAAATGTATTATAATGGTATAACCAATTACCCCAACATTCTATTTTGGAAACTATAAGATTTGGTTAATCCTTTAATTAGAGAGTTTCAACACAATGTTCTTCTAAAAAATTGTCTTAGCCACTTCATTAATGCTAAAAAATTTCCTATTGAATCAACTCATGATTTTATCAAATGATGGAAATCATTGGCCTATAAAGCCAACCATAACATGACGGATGATAACTTGTTCAAACTCTTTATTACTGCTTTGAGTCCTTATCTTCAATATAAGGTTCAAAATTTTGCTCCCCAAACACTTAATGAAGCTCTTGACCAAGTTATATGTCAAGAATTTATTATGAAGAAATTTAAACCTAATCCTAAACTTTTAAAAGGATTTTTTCAAACATATACCAATGCTATCACTATTAATACTCTATTGACCAAACTTAGAGTTACTAAATTTGACATCCCTTCATCTTATCACACACCTCTTTCTATGCAAGAAATGAAACAACTCTTATCACCCTCTAGACCTTTCACCTATCCTAACAATACTCCTATGTGGTATGGCCCTAATTAATTATATTAGTTCTATGATGGAATTGGTCATTCCAATTAATCTTGTAGAGGGCTAAATAATTTTTTTGTCTCATATATGCTTGGTGATTCCTTTAATCATAAAGCCATGATCAATCTTCATTATCAAGATTACATCACTAATTCTAAAAAACAATAGGTTTCTAAAGATTTTACCTCAAATAACCAAAAATAATTTTCAAATAATCAACTAAATACCAAGGATGTCTATGCCATTGATGCTAATTATGACCAATATTATAATAATTTTCAATATGTTAACACTGCTAAGGTCAATTATCATCGCAAGTTGGCTCACAAAGATCCCGTTACCAAACCTAAGAAGCCATATTTAGTAGAATAACTTCTGAAGGATATTAACACTACTAATATGGCTTCAAAAGCACATGATAAACCACTTATTCCTTATGAACCTTCAACTACATCTATTCCTTAAAAATCTACTTTACCTCCTAAACCTTATGCTAGTTCTTCTTTTAAATCTCACTGGAAATTTCTTTAAGAACTTAACTCTATGCCTTGTAAGATTCCACTTATAGATTTGGTTTGTAATTCCCTAATTATCATAAGGTCCTTATGAAACAACTATAAGAAATTGAAGATCCATCCTCTATCAATGAATAACCACCTTATTTTAAACCTCAATGTACCAATGTAAATACCATTGAAACTATGTATCCTTCCAAGCCTTTTATTGAATTTATTAAAGAGGACATGATAAATTATGAAATTATTTTTTGTGCTAATGATCCACCACTTTTTATTAAAATAGCCATTAATACTACTCTTATCCATAAATTTCTAGTTGATGAAGGCTCTGGTATTAATGTGACATCTTTATGGCTAATCCAAAAAATTAGTTATAACAAGAATCATCTCAAACAAACCCATCTTAATTGCCATGGTTTTGATAAGACTAATAAAAAACCACCTGGTTACATTTGGATTCTATTAACCATTGGACCTATGACCATTCAAACTAAGCTTATAGTCCTTAATTTACCATTATATTATAATATACTCCTTGGTCTCCCATGGACTCATAGAATGAGGGCTATTTCTTCTTTTGATAGCCAATGCATTAAATTATTACATAATGGAAAATGGTATAAGCATGAGGTTTATCCCAACCCATGGATTATTCAACTTCCTAATCCCAAATCTCAATATCCTATTCTTACCCTTCTTAAGATTAATAGTGCTCCTTTAACCAAGTTTATCAACATCCATCCTAATTTATAGGTCACTCTTGTGGATTTTGATGATGATGAACCTAATGAATTGTAACATACTTGCCATAATACCAAGATACCTCTATACATTTCATAGTGGATTACTCCTTCTTTATTACCTTAGGACTATACTATTCCTCTTATTGATGAAATTACTAACTTTACCCTCTATGCAATGATCAAGAGCCTTCTTGACTTGAAAATGCCTTCACTTGCAATGATTTTAGAGTGGCCAAATTATTTCAAGATCCTCTCATCATGTCTCCACATAAATTAAATAATATTGGGATTTCACCAACTAAAACTCCCCCTGACTCTCAAGCATGTACACTTTTTCCAAAATATGATGATAATTACATAATAGACCAAGCTCAATCTTGAGATTTGGATGTATAACATTATTATAAAACCTTAGCTCAAATTCATGCATTTAACCAGGATGTCCATACCATTTTTAAAACTATTTATTATGATCTTGAAGGTTATGTGCCTCTTGCCAATTCTCCACTTCTTGATACTCCTTGGGTGGTAGAGAAAATTATTCCTTCCAAATTTCTAATTTTTTTTGCATCTCCTTTACCATATATAGATCCAATCATTTCATCTAATCCTTTACCTATCACCAAAAGAAATAACACTCCAATCCCTTTTGATCCATCTACCTCTCCTGCTCTTGAGATTACACTAGATGCCAAAATAAATGATGTTTATCAATTACATTCTTAGTATGATCACCATGGTAATAAAATTCTAGATCTTAAAGTAGATGTTGAGTATTGTGGTCCTCTTCATACCTTTCCTAATGATGAAGCTATTCTTGAAATACTTCATACATGAGGACCTCAACTTCCTTGGAAGCATCATAAACTTAGAAATTTTAAAACTAAAAGCCCTTATTTCAATAACTTTGTTACTAGCATTGATCCTAAAACTAATATAATCCCTTCCTTACCTAATGTACCATATCACTTTTAAGATGGAAATTCCATGCTTATTTAAGAAACCATTCACATTGAATATGTTAATCCATACTGTCCTTGATCAATTACAATTTCTTGCTAACTCTCACCTATCAAACATGATAATTTTAGCTTATTCTTTGATAAATGTCATGAAATATTTGCTTGTTCCTATGAGGACATGATTGGTATTAACCCTAAAATTATGGTGCATAAAATTATTACTTATCTTGATGTCAAACATCTACATCAAAATTAAAGGAAATTTCCACCCGAGGTTTCCACCCTATGTCATAAGGAAATCATCAAATTACTCGATGCTAAATTTATCAAACTAGTGGATTATTCTGAATGGGTTTATAAAATTATTCCCATTCAAAAAAAAGGTCACTATGGTCATTTTAATTTGTATTAATTTCCAAAATATTAACCTCACTTATCCTAAAGACAACTTTACTTTGCCTTCAATAAATGCCATCTTTGATTCCATAACTAGTTATGAAATGTTATCTCTTATGGATGGATTTTTAGGCTATAATCAAATTCACATTACCCTTGAGGACCAACATAAGACCAATTTTACCATATAATGGGGCACCTATTGCTATGTCAAAATTCCCTTCGGCCTTAAAAATGCTAAAGCCACTTAACAACTAGAAATGACTCACATATTTCATGATCTTATCCATAAAATTGTTGAAACCTATGTGGATGACCTCACTGATAAATCCAAAAATCATCAAACTCATCTCTCAGATCTTGCTATCATCTTTGACCATCTTCTTAAATACCAAGTTATACTCAATCCTTATAAATGTGTCTTTGATGTCATGTCTAGAATTTTTTTAGGATTTTTAGTCTCTCTCCATGATATTTATTTTTACCCAAATAAGATTAGTGTTATCGCCAACATGCCCTTTCCTTGATCCATTCATGACATTCATACTTACTTAGGAAAAATTGGGATAATTAGATTATTCGTCCCCAAAATGGCTTACCATATCCACTTTGTCAATTATCTTATTAAGAAAGGTAATGCCTTAAAATGGATGGACCCTTGTCAAAAATCCTTTGATAACATGAAAGATTCATTGATTCACCCACCTACACTTTGTCCTCCTTATAATGATTGCCCATTAATCCTCTATACTTCTTCCACACCTATATTAGTTAGGGAAATGCTTACCCAAAAATATGATACTAGAAGAGAATATGCAATTTATTACATTAGCTGAGTCCTCTTGATTATGAGACATGTTATACAAAGTTTGAATGTGATTGCCTCACCATTTATTTCATAACTAAAATACTTAGACACTACATGCTATATTATAACACTTATGTCATTATTCATTTTTACCCCCTTCATCACTTCTTCTCCAAAGCCTTTATTTATAGAGATAGAATTGGAAAATGGATGGTCCTCATTATGGGATTTTATCTCCTCATTGTGACTTAAAAAGTTGTCAAAGGACAAGTCATAGCTGATAAACTTGTCATAGCTCCTATGCCATCTAATAATCACCTTCAAGATAGTCTTCTAGATGATAATATCCTCTATATTAAAGGTCTCAATCAAGTTATCTCTCTCAAAGATTATTTTCATAACTTTAATTTCGATCTTGAAGCAAATAATCTAGATGAATCCAATATTTCCCTTGATGCTACTAAACCTAAAGTAGTTATTGAAGAGATTCCTAAATTTAATGTTGACTTATATGAGGATAATTGAACCCTTCACTTTGATGGTGCTAAATGCCTTCAAGTATCTAGGGTAGTTTGTATCCTTACAAATCCTTTTGGAAAAATCATACCTTTAGCTATTTACTTCACCTTTGATGCCACCAATAAGATAGCCGAATATGAAGCTTTAATCTTAGGCATGAGAGCTACCCTTGATTTAGACATCCAATGCTCACATGATTTAGGTGACTCTTAGATTATTTACCACTAAGTCAATGGTGATTACCAATGCAAAATCAAAAACCTAATTACTTATCATCATATTGCAAATACTCTTACTAAGGATTTCATCTCTTTCACTATTAAGCCTATCCCTCAAGATCAAAATTCCATTTATAATTCCATTACTTCTTCAACATCTCTCTTTCATCCCCACCAAGTTATTTCTAATCCTAATTTTCTAATACAAATAATAAAATCTCCATATCCTACTCAACTACTAAATTCACTTATCTTCCACATAGAGGCTATCACCATTTGACAAAATCTGTGGTATAAAGACATTATTCAATTCTTGGAACTTTAAACTTATCCTCTTAACTTAGATTCTCATGAAATACATGCATTTGTAAACAAGATTTAAAATATTTATTTCAATACAACATCCTTTATTATCACAATGCTAAAGGTACCTTGCTCCATTTTGTTATGCAAGATGAGGTCCCTCTTCTTCTTGAACAAGCACATGGGGGAATTTAAGGTGGCCACTAAAATGAACATTATATAACATGAAAATGCCTATGTATGGGTTAATTTTGTCCTACTCTTGAACAAGATGCAATTTAATTCATAAAAAAGTGTACACCTTGCCAACTTCATGATGATCTAATTCATTCACCTCTATTTAGCTTTCAAACAATCGAATCTCCTTGGACATTCTCCATGTGGGGATTAGATCTCATTGGAAAATTACCTCATCCCAAGATGGACAAGTTTTTATCATCACAACTACCAAATATTTTACCAAATGGGTTGAAGCCATGCCCCTTGTTAATGTCACTGGTAACACCATTGAAAAATTTATTCTTAATCAAATCATTTGCCACTTTGTTGTTCCCCGTATTATCATTTCAGACAATGGTGGTAATTTCAAAAATAAGGATGTCAAACAACTTTGTGCTAAATTTAATATCAATCACAAATTTTCTACACCCTATCATCTGTAATGTTATGGCCAAGCTGAGGCTAATAAAAAAATTCTTAAAAAAATACTCAAAAAACAATTTGTGAAACCCATATGGATTGGCACCTTCATCTTTATCCCACTCTTCAGGCCTATCAGAGTAGCATATGTACTACCACTTTGGCAACACCATTCTGTCTAGTCTATGCTTTTGAATCAGTCTTTCTATTAGAATTTGAACTTCCCTCTCTATGTATATCTCTTCATGGTATCATTATCAATAAATAATTACATGAATCTCACCTTCATACCCTTGATCTCCTTGATGAATGTCATCTTTTTGTTTTGCAACATAATCATCAATAGAAGGCTCGTATTACCAAATAACATAACAAACATGTTAAAATTCACACATTTAATGTTGGTAATCTTATCCTTAAATTAGATTATAGTCATGATAAATAATGTAAATATGCCAAAAAATGGTGGGGACCCTACTTAGTTAAATATATTCTTAGTCTAAACACTTACCACCTTCAAACCAATAAAGGCTATGTTTTCAAAAAGCCCACCAATGCACAATTCCTAAAAAATTAATTTTCCTAAATCCTTCCTTATTATCATGCTTTCCATATGCCATCTATCTAAAATTTTTAATAGGTTACTTACATGGGTCTCTCCCTCTACAACAATTCTCTCTTTTCACAAACCTTTAGTCTTTCCTATTTGGTCTTTTGGTTTCCCCTTTCTCTCATGAGTTGTATTGTAAAATCATGGATAGGACCCAGTCTTCCTCATGATGTACCATAGTTTTATTTAATTTCATATTATTTTTACACACGTTTTACCACCCCTTTTATTTCTCTTTCTGTGATTTGCATTGTAAAACCACGTATAAGACCCCATCTTGCTCATAAAATACCATCCTTTTCTTCTTTATTTTTCACATGATTGTTGGCACCCTCATGGGTTTCTCTTTTATGAGTTAAAGTGTAATACCATAGATAGGACTTGGCCTTCCTCATAAAATTAACACCTTATCATTCCTTTTCTTAAAATGTGTTTTTTTTCCTTGTTCTCAACTTTAGCTTTTGCTTCTTTTGGTAGATGAATATTGCACAACAATTTATGTTAGCATGTTTTCCTCTATTTCCTTCATTATTATGAAAAGGAATCACACTTTACTATCATTGTATCCCTTTTTCACCCTTTGTCACATTTTTTATGATTTTCAATAATTTAAATTGTTCCATGTGTCATTCCTCTTGATATTCTTTCCTTTCACTCCACATTAGATAAAATAAGGTTGAAGTTAAGATAACACTTTTATTTCACCTATATTTATGAGACTCTTAGACACCATGCTCTCTACATTTATCCTTCTTAGTGACCAAGTCCCAAGTTTTCAAATGAAATTCATATTTAACACCCATGTTTGGTTTTCTAAATCTGTATGGAGGAGGAACAAGAAAAATCCATCAAGAAAGTTTAAAGCCAAATCATTTGAAAATAAAGGAAATGATATCAAAAAGACAACATAAAAATATCAAAAGTCAAAATCACACCAAAATACATGATTAAAATCACATCTCCTATTTCTAATCAAATCTCAAACTCCACAGTTGGCCTCATACAGAGTTGAGATCCATTAGGGTACGGTAGGCTAGTAGATTGGAATAGGATAATTCAACAACATATATGGTGCAACTATTTTATCATGCATGTAACTAATATTCATAGTAGACTAATGGCTCTATAAGGGGTCCTAAGAAACACATAATACATTATGATAAGGTGGGTCCATTTTACTTTTCATGCATATAGCCTTCAGGGGATGATCTATATACTACACTTGTTGACTAAAGATTTGTGTGTCTAAGAGAAGTTCTTCAGAGTCCTTAAGGGTAAAAGTACTCTTATTTTGACAAACCTAATTTGAGTTTCTTGACTTCGATAAAGAGTTAATCTAACTTGGTTTTTCCTTTATTCTCCCCTCCACCCATTTCATCTCCCCCTTGATAGGCAAATTGTGATTCCAAATTTATTTCCCCTTATTCTATATTACCTTCTTCTTCACCTCTTAAAAACATGATAGCACTACTTTATTTCAGTTTTATCTATCCTTAGAAGTGAAAAAACATGTTTGAGCAACCATGGATTACTTTATTTATACCATAGAACTAAATTCCTATACTTGTTTTGCTTCCTTTTACCATTTATCATTTATTTTACTACCCTTCTATGATGGGCACATGAGTCTGTACCTTTTTCCATTATTACTCAACAATGTTGTTTTCCCTTTTTATACACCTTTTTACATTTTTGTGTGAGATAAGGATTGTTATTGCTCACTCAACAATGTTGTTTTACCATTTTGTTACTATTTTCACATCATTATTTGATTACCATCCTTTTTGACATGTATCATTGGTTTGAATTGGTGAGTTTGCCTTTCTTACTTAAGTTTTACTTGTTTGATTTTTTTGGTCTTTAGTAGAATTAGATTTTTGGTTACTCAATTTACTCCTATTTTTGAATTAGTCATTTGGTCTAACATAACATTTGTCACCCTAGCTTACAAAATTTCTAAGTACATCTTATCCTCATAGCATAAGTTATCTTAGATTTCTTAGATTTATTTGTTTTTTTCTCTTTATTTTTGTATTCTTGGGTTTGTCAAAAGCCATATTTGTACCCTACACAATCAAAACTAACAACATAGTAGAAAACCATCTAGCAATAAAAGTAATTCAAGGTACACATCACATTTAATTTTCAAATATTTAATTTTTTGTCATTTAATTTTAGTTATTTTATGCTTTAAAATATTACAAATTTTTTTTAGCATTAACATTATGTGTTATTATGTTATTTCTCAAATCACCATCCCATTTTGAACCTTAGTGACATGTGATGATATTCGAGTGGGGCATATTTATATACATAATATTTTTAATTTTTATCAAATATTGATGCTTTACATTTTGAAAAAACCCATCAAGACTCAATATATCTAAATGCATGCCTTAAAGGGTACATTGGGAAAGGGGTGGATAGATAATTGGTGCTTCACAGGATTGTTGTCCCTTATTACCACATTATTACCAATCCAACTAGTTCCTAAAACCATTCCCTAAGCTATTACTCCTCCTTTGCACACTCCTCAAGTTTTTTCCACTTTCTATCCCTCTTTTCCTCACCTTAAGTCCCTTTTGTTAGTCAACTATACTAGGTTGATTGGGTCGACCCTATATAGTTTTGGGTGATTTTCACTTAAGAACTAGTTTGGCTCTTGGCTGACCTAGCTCATGACCTATTGAATAATTATCCAAAATTATGCTAGGTTGACTGGGTCAAACCTATCAGCCAAGATTTTTTAAGGGTTTAGGGTCAAATATACATATATATACAAGATAATTTCATCATTATTTCATATGTAATCACTAATTATGATTCACTTTCACTTATTTACAATCTGCTCTTCCACCATTCTACTTGAGGATTCTTAGCTTAGGGTTTCTAAGTGGAGAATCTAGTCTTGTGGATATGTCTTGGATGCTTTGGACTTTACTAGTGATCCTTAAAAACCATAACAACATATTGTAAAGTACCTTTGGCTAAGTGAGAGATTGAGCCTTGATAGGTTCATCATTCATGTAAGTATTCTCTAACTTTGCTCCTCTATTTAGTAGATATAATTAGCATAAGTATTAGCTTCAAATAATATTTCTCTTCTTATTCCATGTATTAGGGTCTCGCTCTTACATAGCTTAATTGAGATTATCCTATCCATTTTTTGATTGTTTACTAACTCCTCATATTGTACCACAATATTTGGTGAACACTACATTAGATTTACTTTACTTGTTATTAGTTTAGTGAGATATCAAAACACAATAATCCCTTAGGCTTATTACTTGATTATGATTGATTGGAGGATTTAGAACCCTCCCTAGCACTGTGTATTATTGTAAGAGATCCCCTAATCAGGTTTAGTAGATCCCCATATTCGTCATGTTCCCACTTAACAAATGTGTCCCAAATCATAAGTGTATGGTATGAAATATCTTCTCTGAGTTAGGATTGATTTATAGACATGATTAATTTATAATTGCATACAAATTATACTATAGTAAGGGGGGTTAAGGGGGATTCACTGGTATCTTTTATATTGTTAAGTTATGAAAAAAATATCATGTACTGGTTGAATAGAAGGTGTTTTATTCTCTAGTGAATGTAAATTATGCACATGAGAATAAGTGTGTGTGTGTGTGTGTCTTTTGATATGTGACCTCTTTTTTGGTTGAACAAGAGAGACATGTGAGGCAAGAATAAAAGTTTAAGGCGTAGATTCTATGTCATCTTCATCATAATCACAATAATCATCATTATCCCATGGTTCATTAAAATCAAAATTTAATTCATTTGTATAAGTAAGAGTATAATAAGTATCATCCACATGCTTATTAAGAGAAAGAAAAGAAGAATATTTTAACTTTTTAATAATATATAATGTATCATCACATGTAGGTGTAATGCAAGGCATTTGTTCACTAGTCATTTTTGAAATGCAAGCATGATTATCACTTTCAATTTTGGAATCAAGGGAGGGAGAAATAAAAATCATGTTTCCTTTTTGTACTTTATGACATTTAGGAGAAGAGTTAGAGACATGTACATCATCAATTTATTGTAAATAATAATTGCATTAAGCTTGAAATGTGAATGAGGGTGATAAAGTAATTTCATCTGCCTTAGTTTGTGCACTGTTCAAAGGTGTAATATCATTTATATTTGATTTTTCAAATGTAATTGAGAAAGGTAAATAATATCATCTACTTTGATTGAAGCATTCAAAACTGATTTTTGTGTAGTGTAATTATATTGATTTAAATTGAATAATGAAGTAGTAAAAGTAGTTGAAAATATAGGATCACATTGGAATAAAACATTACAAATAAGAGGTTATTTTGGCATTATATTATTAGTTTGATTTTTATGAGTAAGAGAAGAGTAAGAGGAAAGAGAAGATGATGTATCTAATATAATCTCATGTTCATTTATATTTTCATGCTCATAATAATCCTCATATACATAATTATAACAATATTCATCATCATAATTATAAATTAATTTATTATTATGCTCTAATGTACAATCTTGAAAATTAGTCCATTCATTATTATAATTATGAGAGAAATTCAAGAGTGCATCAAGTGGATGAGGGGTAAAATAATTTTTTGATGCCATTTTAAACTTACCAAAGAATATAGTGTAAGCAAGGAATAAAAACACATAATAGGTATAATATAATCTAACATAAATATGTGTGTAATGTATGAATTTGTTGAACAAAGTTTTGTAATATAAAATAGGATTCTGATTGAAACCCTAATTGTTAATGTTTGTGAGTATAGGTACCTAGTATGTGGATTTAGGGTTTTGATTCTGATTTGTGTTTCAAATATTTAAATTAAATTAAATAAATGATACCCTAGTCTAGGATTAATTAAATTAGCTAGGTTAGGCCAAAAAATCATAAAAATAGATTTTCGTAACCTTAATTTAATGTAAAATTTTTAGAGAAGGTAAAGCCTAAGGAAAATTAGGATTTTGAATCAATATTTAAAGTGATATGGGTTCACCAAATGTTTTACCCTTTTAGGGTTTTATTATGTGAATCCTAAGCTAGATCAAATAGCTGGGTTTGTTGTTAATCTATAATAAAATTGTAAATTATTGAATCAATGGGAATTTTCCAAAATAACAAGTGTAAAGAGAAGAGGAAATTGTCTAGATATACACAGAGTTTTTCATAGATCAGGGTACTATAAATTGTTGAGTAGACATAGAGGAATATTTCATATTTTGACTATTTTTCAATATCTATCTCTAGATAATAGTGCACCTCTTAGGATAATAACATCATGTGGTGTTAGTTTCCAATTATAACACTAATGTCATTTTTGTAGTGACTAAATATAACTTAAAGGAAGTTGTAAGAATTTTTGGAGGTCCTATAGGTGATTTTATGTTGCACTAGAGATTGTTTGTGTCATTGTTTTGGCCAAATCTTATTCAAAACCCTAATAAATACTTGTACACATGAAATAATTAACTAATAAAATGAAAAAAGAAATAAAAAATAGGTTTTGAGATGTTATGATCATGTGGATTAGAACCCCTATTATCCTGGATACTACCTACATTAACCCCAATGTGAGGGGTCTTAGATCACATGTGGTTCTCCCTTAGGGAATGTGCACCATCAACTTACATGGTATGCTAGAATAAATTTTGCCTAGGTGCTTCTTTGATCAAGCATGAAAATGTCTAAATGTGAAATTTTAGTAGTATGTAGAGTATTTGAGTTGTACTATTGGTTGATTTTATGTAAATAAGTGCCAAAATAGTAAGTTCTAGATGTAAAATTCCTTTTGAGGATCTTTATATAGGAGTATCTTTGTTTAGAATATAATACCTTGTTCATTAGTTGACAAGTCATGAAACATATATAAAAAACATAAGATAAGGGTCACAGAGGAGTTAAGACTCAAACATGGGTGAAAGGGCCTGTTAGACATAGAAACCACAAGTGGACACTATCACCATGTGGTGCTACTATTTTAAAAGTGGCACTAATTTCCTAAGGCTTAGAATAGAAGAAAAATTATTGAGGATAAGATAGGGGTCCCTGGGATTGGGAAAAGATGACCTATGACTCTGGGAGTGTTAAAAATAGGGAAAATAAGACATAAGAAAGATCAAAAGACTCAAGATGACAATGTGAATAAGGACTATAACCATCACTAAGACCCTTATGTGAAAGAACAACAAAAGATATAGTACTTATGGTTACTTAACCAAATTAGGGTATTTACATATGCAAAATGTTTAACATACTTCTTTGACAAGTCATCAAAGTTTTGAATAAAATTATTTGGAAGATGTGTGAACCACTCTAATGTAGGTCCAACTAAACTCAGTGAGAACAAATAAAGTAGGATGTTGTCATCATACTTGACCTCTTAATAAGTGATAAAGACAAACTCAAATGCTCTCTTGGATATCATTTTCCTTTATATTTTTAAACCTTAGAATATCAAAGTGAGATGGCAAAGGTATATGAAAAATACTAGAATCAAATGGATATGAACATATATGATCTATCTTATATTTTATATTTTGATTACTGACTTTAATCTTGATATTGTATCTTTAATCACTTGTAATTCTTATGCAAGGAGGGTATTTTGGGAAATGGATGGAATATTGTAGGACTGAGAATGGTATCATGGATTAGTGGGATTTGAATAATTAGAATTATTCAATCTATAAATAGGATTAAACTAAGTGGGAGGAACTAGATGTGGATTATGATTAGAATATGGAATGGAAATACATCATTGTGGTAGAGGAAGAAGCATTTGGTTTTGTCTTAGGAATTCCTATTAACCAACTGAAACATGTTACTATGTATTAAATAAGAGTTGGTGAACATTAGAGGGACCTTTAGACACATTATAATGGAAAATTTGTGAACTTAATGGAATATTTTGTGGTTCAATAGGAACATGTTGAGTATGATCCAAAATTTGCAATGGTTGTGAGGATATTTGATTAGACAACTTCATAAGAATGGGCTTATGGGGCACTTGATGGGGATTGGGAAATGTTTGAAGTTATTCCAAAATAGGTTGTGAAGAATCTACAAGTACATTCTATTTCAGAGTCATGGACATTTCAACATGAGGAAGTGTATCAGCTATGAGCTCTTTTTATTGATGTTCAATTAGAATATTATAAACTAGATTGATTATTAATGCTATTGAAACACAACTATCTATTGAGGGGGGGTGAATTAGTATATTGACAAAAATTATTTCGTTAAAACTTTTAATTCAAATTAAAAGGAATATTTAGAGATCACACACACATAAATAGACACAACACTTTAATGTATATGGAAAATCCAATATGGGAAAAACCATGGTGAGAATAACTATTAGAATCTACAGTTCTAATCTAGCCTCATGATCAAAACCTTACTGGTTACAATGTTTAAGGGAACCAACCCTAAGGAGACATCAATCCCCTAATTTAATATCACCTACTATAAGGGATCACCTACTCCCTAACTGAACACCAACTTAGCTCTTATGATGGCACCTACAAATCAAATCTATTTTAGAGCTACAACTCTAGATTACAAGATTGATTAAAAAATGAATCCAGTTTTTTATTAAAGACCTATTCTTTAACTGATCATACTTTGCTTTACATCTTGTTTCTACGCTAAATCGCTTTCTACATTCAAAAGATAGAAATGAGAAACTAAGAGATGGTCAAGGTTAGAAGATACCTGATTGTAGTCATGCGCACCGAAATCAGACGTTGGAAGGTACTCCTCTTTGGCTGTGGAGGAATGACACCTACGAAGAAAAAGAGACTGAAACACGGAAGAACATTAGATGAGGATATGGTGGGTTGTCAAGCAAAAGCTTTATCCTAGAAGTACAAAGACTTCCTTAAGGGATATCAACCCACTGATAAAAAATAGAGTATTTGACTGAAGTAGAAATAGTGAAAGACAGAATGATAGAAATAAAAGATAGAAAATAAAATGCATACCTGAGATGCAGCAAGTTGTTCTGCACAATCGCTGGTGTCAGTCTCTGTGCTGATGTCGGTCAGGGGAAGGTGCCGATGTCGATTAAGGTACCGGCGTCGGTCGGGGTAATGACTGGCATCGGTTGGGGCAATAGTTCTTGGACAGGTCTGGTCAAGTCTGGTCAAGTCGGGAAAAGTTTTAGGGTTGTAGAATGGTGCTTGAGGGTTTGTTTGGGGTTTGGGAGTCTTGTTTAGGAGTCAAGGGGTTTTTACAGGGATTTGGGTAGAGTGACTGTATATTTTGGAATGGTAGATAGAGGTGTAAAGGGAAGGAGTAAGGTCTCGGGTTTGTAGTCTGAGTCTAAATAGGGGTGATAGCAATAATAAATAAATAATAACCAGAGAGAAACAAAAACACAGAACAAGATACTTACCTGTTACACACTGCAAGTATGATAAAAGACATGATTGAAGTCATCGATGTGTTGCAAGATGACCGAAGTAGGATTCCTGTGCTAGAGAGAGAGACACAAAAGATTGATCGTAGATTGATTGGATGCAAGAAAATGGTTGATCGCCAGAGTTGATTGATCACAAGAGAATGGTTGATCACCAGAGTTGATTAATCACCAGAGTTGGTTGAATGAATGAACTGGTTGGTTGAATAATTGAATCGGTTGATTGCTAGAGGTTCATGGTTTTTGCTGATTGATCGAAGGATGGTTCGATAACCGATTGCGAAAATGGATTGGAAACCGCATGGATAATGGATAACAGAATAAAAATTCCTACGTTCGGGTTGAGAACACAGTGCTAAAGAGAATCAATGCTGGTAGGACCGCTGACGTCGGCCGAGAAGTGATTGACATCAGCGACGTTGGTCGGGTGGTGACCGTGGTCGGTAGATGCAGAATGGGGGTAGAGACTAACTTTTAGCCTTCTGCTCATTTTGACATGCTGCCAAGGTCAAGGTCTAGTGGGAAAGTGGTCGACAGGGGTTAAATAGGTGAGGGAGAATAACATGAGGGATGACTAGGGGAGTCGACATGATTTCGGTGTCTACATTTGCCCCTTTTTGTCTTGTTGGTTGTTCTGAATGAACTGCAAGACAAAAATAGGAGTGATTGCACCAGGTGTGGATAAAGTCAATTTCATCTTGTTGTTCATTCAAGTGAATTGCAAGACAAAAATAGGAAGAGGTTGGTTTCCCCGATGATGGATGAGGTATTTCCCCTCAAAGCAGGAGTCGAGGGAAGGGAACCGGGAATCGGGGGCTGATTTGACAAAGAGTGGATGAAAAAGGGTGGAGGGTGAACGCTGTAAAAGTCATGATTGCACGCATACCACTTCACGAGATGGTCAGGTCAAAGTGTCACAGGTCAAGGGTCGAGGAGTGCCAAAATTGAAGTAACCGAGCCCCATCATTTAGTCATCTACTGATTGGGTTATTCAATCTAAGCTGAAGCTCCAAATGGTCGTCGTGTTCCAGGTATCTCGGGCTCAGGAAGTGCTCCTTGAAACATGAAAAAGTCACAAATAGTGTAGATCAATCGGCTTGTGATCCTATACTTGTGAGGGTAAAAAATAGTTTGCGTATAATTCTGCTAACCAGTCATGAGGTAGCATACAGACAAAAACAACCAAGACAAAAGTGTCTTGGAAGTGGTCGAAGTCGAAGGAGATAGGCATGATCTCCAATGGTCATTGGTCGAGGTGGATGGATGGAAGAAAGGATGTGGCCGAGCTAACCTTAGAAGACGTTATGTGATCTGAGTGCTACCTACATAGCCCCTGTGGAAGGGCCTCAGGCCAATGTAGTTCTCCCTAAAAGGGAGGAAGGGTCAAAGGGATGGAATTGGTCTGGGTTGAGGGCAAGGTCATAGTCAAAAGGAGGGAAGAAGGTTTGTCCATCAGAGAGATGAACAAATGAGGGTGGTCAAGCTAACCCCAGATGATGTCGTATCATCTGAGTGCTGCCTACATAGCCCCGGTCGTAGGGCCTCAGACCAATGTAGTTTGACAAGGAGAATATTGGTCGATGATTGGCATGGTCAAAGTGGTCGAGAGATTGGTCTTGGTCATGATGAATGATGAGGGGAAGAAGATGATGTTGCAGCCTTTTCCAAATGGTGTATTCTGCAACATTGGGTGAGGGTCATTCATCCCTAGCAATTTTTCATACTCATGATGGATGTATGCTAAAAATGAATTGAGGATTATTTATGCGTCATCAAGTATTGGTTTATGCTTAACATAAATTGCATTTGGTTGATAGTTTCCATGTGTATTGGTATCCATAGAAACTATGTGAAATGGACTATGAGAGTGGTCTGAAAAGAGAGTTGAGTTGAGTTGATTTGGATGGACAAGTGATGAAAGTGAATGTGACCAAAGTGCAGAAGAAGTGAAAAGCATATTGCTTTTTCATTGACAAGGACCATAATGACAGCATAGATAGGGGTTATTAGAACCAAGAGCCCCATTCATGCATGACGTCGTTGACCAGATGTTATGTTAGAATGGTAATTGAATCACTTTGACATTAAAGTGAGCTTGAAGTCCCTTGAGTAGGTGATAGGAGGAGGAAAAAGGGTAACCCATTTTAAGAGTAGAGATAACTTTGCCCCTTTTTATAGGAGACCCTGAGACAACTATAAGTCAAGTCCATGACTCATTTTTTTTTTTTTGGTGTGTAGACTGATCAATGCGGGAAGCCTACAGAGAGATGTCATTGCTTGGTGGTCAGTTGTGAAGCTGATCGATGCGAGAAGCTTCTAAGATAGTGATGTTTATTGTCAGAGTAGTCATAGCCATCCTTCGAGGGAGTGGTCTAGAATTTTGTTTAATATAAGAGCTTTTGAATAGCTGTCCTTCGAGGGAGCAGTCTATTAATTACAACAATGATAGTACAGCTATCCTTCGAGGGAGCAGTCTACCTTTTTATTTGATATTGATATGGTGACCGTGAATATTTTTGACATCTTGATTTGTTTTGACAGAAATGTGAGTCATGGACAGGACTATAGAAGGTCAAGGGCTCCCTTTTATTAGGATAAAGCATCCATACATCATAAAAGGGTTATAGAGGAATTATTAAGAGGAATAGGGATGAAAGGAATTAAGACTAAGAGGATAGGGATTGCTCAAGGGATGAGCTCAAGTTAAGTGTCAAGTGGACGAGTACTCGACTAGCAGTAAAATGGTCGCAGATGTAACACATTAAGAGGCTCAGGTTCTGGGCGTCCATCAAGAGAGGACAGACGATAAGTCCCTGATCCATGCTTGTGTGTGTATGATAAGGTCCAAGTCAATTAGGAGTGAACTTACCTCATTTACTTTACTCCATATTGGTCACGTGTTGATGGTGGATGTGAAGTTGGTTGACATGGTCACTGATTGGTTGAGACTGGTTGAATGTTTTGATAAAAAGGTTGGTTGAATGTTTGGGTTGAATGGTTGGTTGATTGATATTTGATTGTTGATTGGTCGAGACTGGTCGAATGTTTGATCGAAGGTAGGGTCGATGGACACTTGGTCAAGATTTAAGATTAAAGGAGTGATTGATATTTGATTGAGACTGGGTTGAAAAATTGGTCGAGGTTTGGATGAAGGTTGAATTCCCCCAGCAGCTAGGGAGAATGTTTGACAGATTAGTTAAGGTCGGTTGAGGTTTAGTGGTTAGATGGACTATGTTGATGTCAAATAAGGGGGTTAAAGGCAGAAAAGGGACCATAGTCTAGCGTGGAGACCCCGATTTTGGTGATGAGGTTGGAGAAGCATGGGTCGGTGTTGATGTTTTGTCAAGGGGGTGGTCAAGAGGATCCTTGATGAAAAGGGAATCCTTTTTCTATTGTTGATGAATGACAGATTTAAGAGCACAACAATGCTCAGTGTCATGTCCCAGAGTGTGATGATAGTGACATAATTTAGAGTTGTTGAACCAAGATGGTCTTGATCTGAGAGTTGATGAGTGGGGCGGTATTGAGGGTTTATTGATAACGTGGTCAAGAAGAAGGGTGCCATTCCCTAGACATTGGCAAATGACAACCTTGAGGGCACAACAATGCTCAGTTTTGTGCCCAAGCATGCGATGATATGCACAAATGCGAGTATCATCTAATCAAGGTGGTTTAGGTTTGAGAGATTGATATGGTCTAAGAGGCAGAAGGTTGAGGCGAAATGACTGCAACAATTGCCGTAACAACAAGGCATAAGAACCTACTAACAGGTCTGGATGTGTTGTTGCAGTGACGGTTGATGTCTTTAGTTTGAGAGGCATAAGAGGCATATGTCGATGGTTTGGAAGAGATATAAGTCTGACGGGTTGATAGAGTAATGGAGGCGACTTGCCTCTGTGAAGTATGGGAGTAGGAAGAACTCTTATTAAAGTGGATGGATGCGGGCCTAAGATTGAAGGTAATGACGAAGGTGGGGGAGGAGTCCTCCGGTGTGGTTTAGTGGTCTTTGTTCATTTGGGTTGAGGACCACCATTATGTAAGGCGAGGTTAGATGTGGGGTGAACACCAAGAGGTTTAATCTCTTTGGGCATGATGGATGCCTGTGCGGGTTTAGACTTAGATGTGGACAGTTCTTCTCTCGATGGAGAAGGGATTGAAGATGTGGGCTCTTTAAGTGGAAAGAGTGCTAGAGTAGTCATGGCTTCTACGTGTGGTTGAGGAGTCGAAAATGTATGATCATCTATGGATGATAAGAAGGATGAAGGTGAGACAGCTGGTGTTGATGTGGTCAAAGCATCCTCCAATATGGGAGAGGTCGATGGAGGACTAATAGGAGAAGAAGATTCTTCTACCTGTGAAAGATGAATAGGAGAAGATGGCTCTTCTACTTTTGAAAGACGAATGGGAGATGGCTCTTCTACCTGTGGAAGACAAACAGGAGAAGATGGCTCTTCTACCTATGAAAGACGAATGGGAGAAGATGGCTCTTCTACCTGTGGAAGATGAACAGGAGAAGATGGCTCTTCTACCTGTGAAAGATGAACGGGAGAAGATGGATCTTCTACCTATGGTGGAGGTTGCTCAGGGACAAGAGGTGAAACTATGTTGACTGTGTGTATATGATGGTCATGAGAGTCATTGGTCATGGTCTGAATGTTGTTGTGGCTAGGAGGACGGTTAGGGAAGGGTTGTATGTACCGTTGTTGGAATTGTTTTATGATGCTTTGAGATGTTGAAGGTTGAGGTTGATTAGTTGTTGTCGAAGATGGTGATCTAATGACCACAGTGTTGGCCACTCCTTTGGATTTGGAATTGGCAGAAGAAGAAGGTCTGGAAGAAGAATGGTCATTGGTTCTTGCATTAGTATTATGCAATTTGACCTTATCTTCTTCAATGGCACGAAGTTCAAGCTTTCGGGCCATGGTGAAAGCCTCATCAAAAGTGCAAAATGTCTGAATCCACAAGGTGGAGGAGATGTGGCTGACACATGCTCGAGAAAAGAGCTCAATGAGCTCAAGTTGAGGCAAGGAGAAGGAGAGCTGGTTAATCAAGCCTCTTCAATGGGCGACAAAATCGACTATTGATTCATCGTCAAATTGCCTAATGGAGTAGAGGTCTGTGATCGAGACTTGTTTAGTGATATTGATTGAGAAATGGTCAACGAATAATTGGGCAAGTTGAATGAATGAAAAGATAGAATGTCTGGCAAGAGAGCTATACCAGTCAAGGGCAAGGCTAGAAAGAGACATAGGAAACGTGTGTAGAAGTAACGCATCGTCATGGGCAATAAGGTAATAGGCATGTCTAAATTCCTGTAAGTGCTATTGTCAGTCCTCCTTACTCTGAAAGCGAGTAAATTTATGGAGTTCCCACTGGCTGGGATATGGCCTGATAGGGATAGAAGGATGAATGGGCTCATTGCAAATTTGCTCATATGATAGAGCATTGTGTGAGCCAGAGATAGAGGTCTTGAGACTACACATTTTATCCATCAACATTTTGATGAGATCTGCTGACAGATTGGCAGACGAGGCACCCCCTAGGTTATAAGGTGCTTGAAAGAGGTTAGAGGAGGCATACGACGTAGTCGGTTGTACTAGTAAGGGCACAACGTATGGATGACTAGTTGTAGGGACAAAAGTGGAGGCCAAAGGTGGTTGGGTTATGAAGGTAGAAGGCATAAGCTGAGTAGATATCCCTAAAGGTGGTTATGTGATAGCATTGACAAAGGGCGAGGTAGGCACTCCTGCATATATGGGCGCAAGAGTGTGTGGGGTCAAGACAATCAAGTTCTGGTATGATGTAGAACTTGGTTGAATTGCAGGTGGTTGAGGGGGTAATGGAACTCTGATGGAGGTCGGTCTAAAAATAGACGGGGAGGCCAAAATTTGCATATAAGCCATGGTCGGGTTAACGGTTGAGGTAAAAGGTCAGGTAGCGGATGGTGTTGATGTCACCGCCGCTTCGCCTGAAAGGTCTCGCGTTGGGTTCCTCGTGAGATAGTTTTGGAGGGCTGTGACATTGAGGTCCAAGAATCATGCAAAATCTTGGTCTCCTTCTGGGATGATAGGCATCTGGGTCGGGGATGGTCTAGTAGGAGTTCTTTCAGTCTCTGAGTGGAACTCCATTATAGGGCTGGTTATGGACAGGGTAGACAGAAGTGGTTGATGGCTAGCGTGATCAAGAAGGGCCTTAGTTTGACTGCGTGTCAAAACCATTTAAGGCAAGAAAGGTCATCCTCACAAGCTTAAACAAGTAGATAAGAACTAAAAAGATGAAGAACACAAGCAGATCTTAAAACCCTAAGAGTAAATTATTAGGATTATAGTGGCTTATGTCATAGAATATGTGTAGAAGATTGGCTTTTGAGTCGGGTCCTAGAAGAAGTAGTCTACGGATGGTTTCGAGTTTTGTTATGGTGCTCAAGAAGTCTGTATTAGGTTTCGTACAAGGCCTGGTGCTAAGGAGCAAGCTCCCCTCACTTCACGAGTCCAGTGATAAATTGGGCCCACTTAGCCAAAATATACTTCACCTAGAGATTAGACTCCGCCAGAGAATGGAGTAGGCTTTTTCCTTGGTGATGAAATCCAAGTAAGATCGCTGGGATGGGTAAGGTATCTACTGGGGGATGAAATCCCAGTTGGGCCTTGTCTCAGGTAAGTTATAATGTTTGTTTTGTGCAAGTGGTTTGGTCGTGTAACATCAAGTGGACTAGATTAATTCAATATGCATTTGTTAATTACTAAGTGTGGTCTAAGAGATGCAAGCAAAAAGAAATGCAATGTAGAATGTTTTAATGCCCAAGTCGAAATGTTTTGTTCGTATGAAGACGAATGGAGAAAGAGTCAAAGAATATGAGTTTTGACTAGTCTAGAAGTGCAAGAAAGAAAAGAAAAGTTCTTTTTAGTCCTGCTTATGATGTCATTTATAAGAGACGAAAGAGGCAAAAAAGGAAGGAACCTAATGCACCTATATGAATGAAAGAAAGAAAGAAAGAACCCAAAGAAGGCCCTAAGGGTCCCACCGGGCGTGCCAGAATGTTTCTACGCTAAATCGCTTTCTACATTCAAAAGATAGAAATGAGAAACTAAGAGATGGTCAAGGTTAGAAGATACCTGATTGTAGTCGTGCGCACTGAAATCAGACGTTGGAATGACACCTACGAAGAAAAAGAGACTGAAACATGGAAGAACATTAGATGAGGATATGGTGGGTTGTCAAGCAAAAGCCTGATCCTGGAAGTACGAAGACTTCCTTAAGGGAAACAATTCTTGGACAGGTCTGGTCAAGTCTGGTCGAGTCGGGATAAATTTTAGGGTTGCAGAATGGTGCCTGAGGGTTCATTTGGGGTTTGGGAGTCTTGTTTAGGAGTTAGGGGGTTTTTACAAGGATCTAGGTAGAGTGACTGTATATTTTGGAATGGTAGACAGAGGTGTAAATGGAAGGAGTAAGGTCTCAGGTCTATAGTCTGAGTCTAAATAGGGGTGATAGCAGTAATAAATAAATAATAACCAGAGAGAAACAAAAACACAGAACAAGATACTTACCTGTTACACACTGCAAGTATGATAAAAGACATGATTGAAGTCGTCGATGTGTTGCAATATGACCGAAGTAGGATTCCTATGCTGGAGAGAGAGACACAAAATATTGATCATAGATTGATTGGATGCAAGAAAATGGTTGATCGCCAGAGTTGATTGATCGCAAGAGAATGGTTGATCACCAGAGTTGATTAATCGCCAGAGTTGGTTGAATGAATGAACTGGTTGGTTGAATAATTGAATCGGTTGATTGCTAGAGGTTCATGGTTTTTGCTGATTGATCGAAGGATGGTTTGATAACCGATCATGAAAATGGATTGGCAATCGCATGGATAACGGATAACAGAATAACAGTTCCTATGTTTGGGTTGAGAACGCAGTGCTAAGGAGAACCGATGCCGGCAGGACCGCCGACGTCGGCTGAGAAGTGACCGACGTCGGCGACGTCGATCGGGTGGTGACCATGGTCAAAAGATGCAGAATGGGGGTAGAGACTAACTTTTAGCCTTCTGCTCATTTTGACATGCTGCCAAGGTCAAGGTCTAGTGGGAAAGTGGTCGACAGGGGTTAAATAGGTGAGGGAGAATAACATGAGGGATGACTAGGGGAGTTGACACGATTTCGGTGTCTACACATCTCTCTTCCTCTCTCTGTCCCTTTGTCTATCTATTCAATTTTTTCAAAACTTTGTGTATTTTATAGATGATGCATATATACATTAGATCTAGGTCTCACACCTCTTCTATGTCCACACTTCGTCATTAACACATCATGCTCTTGTAAGTTTTTTTTTCTTGAATCCATGTATCACCATCATAATTATCTATCTTTTACTATATTTAGCATATATAAGGCTCTAGTTTTGATTCACATGCCATATTACCAATTTAGATTGATTACAATAATCTATATCATTCTCTGTGTCATATAATACAAATTTCTTGTATGTTCCATTGCTTGAACATTGAGATGAACATATTTTTAAATTCTAACCATTTATATTAAGTCTTACACCATGATCCAATGATCCTTGTTCAATTATCCCAACTTTAAAATGCAATCGTTAGATCAAGATCTGACAAGTTCAAGTGCTTCATTAGATCTTTACGAGCTTCTAAAATTTAATGTTTCAATCTTTAAAGTGAATTTGTTGATATTTTTATTTGATCTCCTATGTGCCATTAGATATTCAAAAGTAGCATGGAATTTACCTTTGTCTATTGTTAAACATTAGACACTTTAACCTCTTTGACTCTACACACTTCATTGATCTTCATTACATGATCATTCTCTCACTGTTAGATCCTCTAATGGATTAATATGCTCATTAGATCTTTGTCTAACAATATCCTATAAATGTAACACTTGGCACCCTCACGTACCTTCTACACATTTTTATTAGTGTATGTGCTTATGACACATGGTACTCTTATGTACCTTCTACACATTGTCAGTCCCTACACTTGTGACACTTAGAATTTGTGTATTCCTTCTGCATATTGTCAGTCCTCAAACTTGTGACACTTGGCATTCACACATTCACTCTTAGGTAACTTTGACATATTGACTTTACTACACATCATTATATCTTCATCATATGATTTAATGCTAGCCATTGATCAAGATCTTATAAGTCTTAAGTTAAGGAATTAGGAAATATTAAATTCTTTGATCACTACTCCAAGCTAATAATTACTAGGTCAAAGGGGATGGTTGCACAATGATGAGAAAGGATTAAATTATAATTTAAGTGATCGGTTCTTGCCTATATCTAGTCAACATAAAAATAGAAATTTTTATGAATGCCATGACTAAAAACCTGAGGGTTTTACTGAAAAACCCTAGTAATGGTTGAGAGCAAAGATAAATCATCTTTGGGCTCATTTCTCTTCATCTAAACCTATAGAACATATATATGAGACGATCTTGAAAAATGCATAATAGATCTTCTATCAATTTCTCTACCAACATCCAGAAATAGTCTCTATAAAAACATGACAACTTTGTATGATAATATTGCAACTTATGCAATTATAAAACATGCTCTTCTCTCCATCAATCTTGTTTGTGACTAATTATCTTGACATCAATGACATCCATAGTGATAACTATCTCCTTTTCATCATCAATGATAATCATATTGCCAACAATATTCCACTTTATCATTGATGGAAAAATAAATGTTTTGATCTTGTAATACATGTTTTTCTCCTCTTGCATTGGCTTCTGATGAACATGAGCTGAAGTTGCTCTTATCAAAATTTATCCCCCATAGGGAATGGAATATTATCCTAAACACACCTTATACACATAATTTTCTCCTTCTTTGATAAACATAAAGCATTTATAGATAGAATTTGCACTTTTTCTCCCCCTTTGACATCAATGGTAAAGGGACTCCAACTTTCACACTGTTTGTCCAAAATTTTCTCCCCCTTTATAAGATAAAGAAGTTTATCCAATAATCTGTAACCATCCACTCATTAAAAATTTGCAAAAAAATGCATACTTGATTTTCCTTTTCTCTCTTATTCTAGGGATTAACAAAGTTTCTATGGTCCTCCCCCTAGACTCATGCTCTATTATTGAGATTTAGTGATGTGATGCAGAAGCCACCACTCCCAATTTCTATCTCAGATACTCAAATTGTTCCTTGGGAAAAAATTTGGTGAATATGTTTACAATTTGATCCTATGTTGGCACATATTCCATTGTGACCTCTTGATCTACAACCTTTTCTCTTAATAAGTGATACTTGATTGATATGTGCTTAGTTTTGGAATGCATCACTAGATTTTTTGATATGATAATACCACTTGAATCATCAAAAAGAATAGAAATAGGAGATTTGTATTCTACCTTGATGTCTTTGAGTTTTTTCTTTATACACAAGACTTGAGTACAACATGACACTACTACAACATACAAACTTCTACTATAGAAAGAGTAATTGACTCTTGCTTTACAGGTTTATTTCCAAGGAAAGATACACCACCACTAGTGCTTCTTCTATCATCCACACTTCTTGCCCAATCAACATTTGTATATGATGTCAAAGTGAAATATTCACCTTTGGGATACCATAGGCCATAGTTAGTTAGTTGTACGCTTGATATATCTAAAGATTATTTTCATTGTATTGACATGTGAATCTTTAGGAACAACTTGAAATATTACAATTATGGACACTACTTACATAATATTTGGTCTTGATGTAGTTAGGTATAAAAAACTACCTATCATTGATCTATAAAAAATCTAATTTATATCAAAGGATTCATCCTTTTTTCTCAACTTACAATCAATTATCATGGGAGTACCTACTGGTTTGCTATCTTCCATTCCAAACTTCTTGAGAATTTCCTTAGCATACTTGGTTTGAGATATAAATATACCTTCATCAGTTTGTGATTTTATAAACCAAATAAGAAAGAAATTTATTCAAGAATAGACATATCAAACTCATTTTTCATTTGAGTAGCAAATGTTTTACATATTTTGTTGTTACTACCACCATAAATGATATCATCTACATATACAACAATGATTACCATATGCTCACCTTCTGATTGAAAGTAAAAATTACTATCTATACAACCTTTATTGAATCCTTATTATTTTAGGTACTAGTATAATATTTAAGACCATGATCTAGGTACCTATTTTATACCATATAGATATTTATTTAGTTTTCAAACATAATCTTCTTAATCTGATAACTAAAAACCTTCAGGTTGTTCTATGTAGACCTCCTCTTCTAGGTTACCATTCCAAAAAGTAGACTTAAAATCCATTTGATAGAATTTGAATTTATTATAAAAAAATAATGATAGAAACATTCTTATGAATTCCAATCTAGAAACTAGAGCAAATGTTTCCTCAAAATCTATGCCTTCAACTTGTGCATATCCTTTATACACCAATCTAGCCTTATTCCTTATAATAGTTTCATCCTCATTGAATTTGTTTCTAAAGACCCACTTTGTACCTATTACATTCTTGTTTGAAGGTCTTGGAAGTAATTTTAAATTTTTGTTCTTCTCAATTTGGCTTAATTCTTATTCCATGTCTTTTAGCCAATTTTCATCCTTGCTAGCTTCATATTTCTTAGGCTGAATTTCAGATATCAGAGCAAAAATTACTTGCTCCTTGTTCATTATAACTCTTTTCCTTGTTTGAAATTCTTCATTTTTATTTCCAATGATTTTATCTATAGGATTATCCTTTTGAACAAATATTGCAAGTGCCTTTTCATTTACTTCCTTAGGATCTTCATTAGCTACTTCCTCTTCAGACTTTGATTCTTATTCATAGATGTCTCTGTCATGTTTAACATGTTTCAAGACTTCATAAAAATTGACATTGATACTCTCTACAATCTTATGTAGCCTTTTGTTGTAACATATGTAGGCTTTGCTTTGGGTGGAATAACCAATAAATATTCCTTCATCACATCTTGATTCAAAGATTCCTAATTTATCTTATTTTCTCTTGATGTAGCATTTGATTTCAAACACTCTAAAATAATAAATAGAGGTAGGTTTTCCATACCATAGTTCATATATTGTTTTATCACTATTTACCCTTAGTTAAACTCTATCCAAGATATATAGTACTATTTGTACTGCTTCTCTCTAGTATCCATCAAGTAACTTGGCCTCTTTTAGCATTATTCTAGCCATATCCTTGACTATTCTATTCTTTATTTCAACAACTCCATTCTACTGTGGAGTACTTGATGTAGAGAAATGAATTTTGATTTCATACTTCTCATAGTATTATATGAACTCATTTGAGGTGAATTATCCACCTCTACTAGATCAAAATCATTTGATTTTTCATCCAATCTCATTCTTTACCATGAACCTAAAGATCTTAAATATTTCAAAAGCTTGAGACTTATCCTTCAAAAAGGTTACCCATATAATTCTTGAGTAATCATTAATTAACAACATGGAGTATCTTTTTCCTTTGGATCCTCTTATCTTAGTAAGACCACAAAGATCAGTATAAGCTAACTCTAAAGGCTTTGTAGTTGTATACTCCTTTGTTCAAAATTTGACCCTTATTTGCTTTCCTTGTTGACATTCCTTATAATTAGTTACTGTAGGTTTGTTATCTTAGTCATACGTCTAACACACTTATTTTTTCTTACTTTTAATAAGATGTCAAAGTTGACATGACCCATCTTCTATGCCATAACCAATTCTCATCAATCTTTCCTATTAGGCAGTTATTACCATTCACTTCACTTAGATTATAAATATTACTTTTATTTATTTTCCCTTTTTAAACTAGTCTTCTAGATCTCCTTATCTTACATCCTTCTACATTAAATGTGACCTTATATCCATTATCACACATTTGGATGACACTTAGTAGATTGTGTTTCAATCTTTCAACATAAAGGACATCATGTGTAGGTAGTTTTCCATATATATTCAAGGTTCCTTTACCATTGATCTTTACTATAGTATTGTTTCCCAAGCTAACAAATCCTTACTTACATTTAATTAGTTTGATTAACTTTCTCTTGTCACTAGTCATGTGTTTTGATAAACCACTCTCTATTACCCACAAATTTTGTTTCTTGACATGGAGTGCAGTTTTAGTAATCATACATTGTGAAAATTTTGTTCTTTTACTTTTCACACATCCTTAGGTTACTTGTATGGTTATTTTTATATTTTTAAAATACTTGTGAACATTTTTTCACACTAGGAGACATGCCTTTCCTCTCACTTTGTATTTTTGATCATACAAAGTTTTTTCTACATTGTTTAGCTATGTGACCAAAATTATTGCAATTATAACATATTACATTTGTATCTAACAAGGGGGAAAATGAATTTTTTCTCACAAATTTTGTTCTCCTTTTAGGTATAACCCTACATTCACTATCCCTATGACTAAAATTATTACAAGTATACTAATAACCATATAAAAATAAGGAATACCTAGTCATAGAATTTCTTTGTGTAGGATGAGGAAATATTCTTAATTTTGGATTCTTCAAGTATCTCACCCTTATATAACCATGTAAATCAACTACCTTTGTCTTATACATCTTCATTGAGTTTTTAGAGATTGACTCATTATTCTTATTTTTTTCAAGCTTTTTTTCTCCTTCAACTTTCTTCATATTAACAGTGCTTATGTTTGTCTTTGTATCTCCAGAGGTATTCTTGAAAGCTTTTTCATTATTTTTTATTGATTATCTGTCTCCTTTGAAGTTGTCATATAAGTTTTTGGATGTAATAGTTATGGGAATTTTACCTTTTTCAAAACCAAGACTAGATTTCTCTTTTGATGGCTTTTGAGAGTTGATCAATTCATCAAGAATTTATCGACCTCCTTTCAACTTCAGACCTTTGTCTATTTGTTCTTTATATTTTTCAAGTTATTTTCTCAAAGCCACTATTTTTGCTTCTAACTTCATGCATTCATCATATTTATACTATATTTCAAATTTGACTACATCTTATATTCTTTTAGCTTCTTTAACTTGTGTCTTTAGGCTAACTACCATTTGATCAAAATTTTCAAGACTTTTAGATGCTTTTTCAATCTCTTTTTGTGCTTACTTCTTCTGCTTTAAGTTTTCTTTTCTTAGATTTTCAATTTCATCTAGAGCACAAATTAGTTCACCCTCTAGATCCACTTCTCCTTCCTCTTCTTCATCTGAGTCTTCAACTTCTTCTTTTTCTTGATCCATAGAAGCTGATTCTAATGTCATGAATATTTTATTTCCCTCAACCACAAAGGGCTAATCATGGTCATCATCTAATCTATCACACTCATCCAATGAATCATGATCTTCTCTTGTGTATAGGCCCTTCTTATTTTTAAAGAAGTTATTATTTTTGGAGTAGTGAGGTTTCATATTTTCACTATCCTCTTCTTGTTTAAAGTTATCATTTTTGTTATAAGGGAATTTAACATCAAAATGTCCTACTTTACCATAGTTAAAGTATTTAAAGGGTAACTTACCTTTGTATTTTATAGACCCTCTTCTTAAATTTCTTACAAAGTTGGCTTCTTCTTCATCAGTATCTTCAGATTTAGATGTAGGTGCTTCTAATTTTACTTGTTTGGATGTTTTGAATGAAACTTATCTCCTAAAGGTATCTACTTCTTCCATTCACATCTCATAGGATATGAAGGTTCCTTATAACTCATCTAAAATGAGCTTATCTAGATCTCTTGATTCCTCTATTGTAGATATTTTAGAATCATACTTTGATGGTAGAGATCTTAGGACCTTTTTGACAATGATTGAATCTTTCATCTCTTCTCTAATGCCTCTATTTGAATTTACTCTTTCATCTAATTTGAGGAGATAGTATACAATTTTATCTTCTTCATTCATTTTAAGACTTTCAAACTTGCCTCTGTATGTTTATATCTTGGCTTGCTTTACCTTATCATCACCTTCATAGATGCTATTCAACTTATTTGATACATCATGTGTAGTTTGATAATTCATGACCTTAAAAAAATTTGAGTTAAAAAATCCACAAAGGATAGCATTCATTGCCTTGGAATTGATCTCATATGATTTCTTGGCAACATGATTAGTAGTTGTAGTAGGCATTATATATCTATTTACAATAGCCATCCATACATCAAACCCTAATGAAAATAAATATGCTTCCATTATAATGCTCTAAAATGCATATGTTGATCCATCAAAGAGAGGTTATTTGTTTAAGTAAGAACCTTATTAAATATCCATTTGTGTTCACTATCCAAGATCTACTTGAGATGATTAAGCTTCTTCTAATGAACTAGGGCTCTGATACTAATTTTTAGAACACAACTATCTACTAAGAGGGGGGTGAATTAGTATATTGATTAAAATTAATAAATTAATACTTTAATACAAATTAAAAATCATATGTATAGATCACACACACAAACAAATAGACCAAAAACTTTAATGTACATGGAAAACCTAATATGGGAAAAACTATGGTGAGAATAGTTGCTAGAATCTACTATTCTAATCCAGCCTCATAGTTAAAACTTCATTGGTTACAATGTTTAAAAGAACCAACCCTAAGGAGACACCAATTGAATAATTTAAGAGAAATTAATATAAGGAAGCACCTAATCCCTAATTGAGCACCAACTTATCTCTTATGATGGCACCTACCAATCAGATCTATTCTAGAGCTATAACTCTAGATTACAAGATTGATTCAAAAATGAATCTAGTTCTTTGTTATAGACATATTCTATAACTAAAAATACTTTACTCTCTCTCTCTCTCTCTTTATACCTCTATCTCTCTATTCAATTTTTTTAAACACTTAGTGTATTTTCTAGATGATGTATATATGCATTAGATCCAGGTCTCACATCTTCTCTATGTTCACACTTGTTCATTAACACATCCCACTCCTATAAGTTACCACTTTTTGAATTCATGTATTTCCACAATAATTAATTATATTTTACTATATTTATCATATATAAGGCTTTAATTTTTATGCACATGCCATATTACACAATTTAGATCGATCATAATGATCTATATCATTCTATGTGTTGTATAATGCAACTTTCTTGTATGTTCCATCACTTGACGATTGAGATGAACATAATTTTAAATTTTGAGCATTGATCTTAAGTTTTGTGCCATGATACAATGATCCTTGTTCAATTGTTCCAAATTTAAAATATAACCATTAAATCGAGCTCTAACAGGCTCACACACTTTGTTAGATCTTTACGAGCTTCTAAACTTTAATGTTTTAATCTTTAAAGTGCATCTATTTATCTTTTAATCCAAGCTATTTCATGCCATTAGATCTTCAAAATTAACATGGAATTTAAGTCTATCTATCATTAAACATCAAAAAATTTGACCTCTTTAATTTCATACACTCTGTTGATCTTTATTACATGATCACGAACTCACCATTATATCTTTTGATAGATTAATACAATCATTGGATCTCTATTTGATAATATCTTGTAAATGTGACACTTAGAACCCTCATGTGACTTTTTAATATTACTTTTAGTACCCACACTTATGACACATAGCACTCTCGTGTGCCTTTTTCACATTGTCAATCCCCATACTTGTGACATTTGGCATTCACACAGTCTTTATGCACATTATTAGTCCTCACACTTGTGACTTTGGGAATTCATGCATTCACCCTTAGGTACCTTTGACATATTTAATTTGATGCACATCATTATATATTCATTATACAATTTATCTCTAGCCATTGATCAAGCTCAAACAAGTATTAAGTCAAGGACTTATGATCTATTAAAGTCTTTGATCACTGATCCAAGATAGTAATTACTAGGTCAAAGGGACTGGTTACACAATGATGAGAAAGGATTAAGCTGTATCTTAAGTAATTGGTTCCCATCTATATCCAATCAAAATAAAAATTGAAATGCCTATGGACACCATGACTAAAAACCTTAGGGTTTTACTAAGAAACCCTAGTAATGGTTGAGAGTAAAGATAAATCATCTTTGGACTCATTTATCTTCATTTGAACTTGTGAACCATATATATGAGATGATCTTGAAAAAACCATAATAGATCTTCTATCAATTTATTTTCAAACATATAGAAATAGTCTCTGTAAAAGTGTGACAACTTTATATGATAATATTGTAACTTATGAAATTATAAAACATGCTCTTCTCTCCATTAATCTTATCTATGAATAATTGTCTTGACATCAATGACATCCATAGTGATAATTATCTCCCTTTTTTCATCAATGACAATCATATTACCAACAAATGCATGAAGGGCATTAATTATGTGATTAACTTATTGTAGTTTGGAGGCAATAATGGGTAATATTTGGGTTTCAGACTCAAGTAATTCCTTCCCTTTTCTTGATCTTTCTAGATTTGTTAATGGTTAAACCTCTTTGGGACTATGGAAATATTAATGTGTATCATCAATCCAGTCAATAATTATGACATGGTTGGATGTAGGTTATGCTATTTATACCCTACGTATACTTTTTATATGGAAATCATGAGGGACTTTAGTTCCCATATCTAGTAGATGTAATAGATTGTTTTATTTATCAACATATAATTTATGCTCAAATTGAGTTTGAGTTGTATCATAAAGAGGTGATTATTCTTCATATATTAATTGATTAATGTGAATACCCTCTTAATCTTGAATATAATCATCCTTATACAATGGTTTCTTGTATTGGTCTTGCATAAAGGGATCAATTTATTTTTTTCTCATATAGGCATTATTATAAGACATACCACTTTAAGTATAATGAGGCATATTAGAATCAATTTTTGAAATAGACTTAGATAAGAATTGACAAGACTTGAACAAATTTGACTTAGAGTAAACTTGCAAACTAGAAAGGTGGTTTGAATTTATGTAGATAACATAATGGTACTATTTCACACAAAAATGATGGTATGAAATATGCACATTTGACCAATATGGAATGTAGATGAACATAAATTAGATCAAGATGTAGACATAGTAATTTTACTATTTCACACAAGTCAAGAGTATGAAATTTATACATTTTGAACAACGTAAAATGGAACAAGATTTGACTAGAGAAACAAACAGAGTAACATTACTATTTCACACAAGATAAGGGTATGAAATATAAACATTTGTGACCAAGGTCAAATGAGATAAATTTGACTAGAGAAATGGATAGAGTAATATTACTATTTCACATAAGACAAGGTATATAACATAAACATTTTTTGCCAAGGTAGAATGAGACAAATTTGACTATAGAAATACATAAAGTAATGTTACTATTTCACTCAAGACAAGGGTATGAAATTTAAACATTTTGAATAAGTTAAATTGAAAAAAAGATTTGAACAAAGAAATAAATAAATTAATGCCTTTTAGTGTAAGTATAATGTGACAATGTTTGACCAAGAAGGACTCAAACAATCTCACCCTATGCTAGAAACTATAAACTGACACAGGTTTAGGGGAAAATCACTGATTCTTTCAATATACTTGATTTTGATAGAATAAAATTTAAGATTATATATAAGTAATTAATTATTTTAGGCTATTAGTAGGGTTTTTACACCCCCTTATCTCAAAAGGTAATATGTAAAATGCAATCTTTAGGAGTTGTTAACCTTTTCATCCCTACATTAGTGATAATTCTTATGGAAAATAGGATTATAGTCTAAATTTTAGTTTGGATTATGAAATGGTCTTGATATACTTTGAAGTACATAGTTTATTTATAACTATCCATCAATTTGATTAAACTAATGTAGCTTGTTATGAAAGGCTCTAGTCCCTTTCACAACCACTCTAGCCATCACTTGCTCAGTAGAGTGCAATGTCTAAACCATCCCATGTCCTAAAACCCTATTTAGTTGGTTAGGTTAACCACTCAACCACTATCCTAATTAATAGTAAGATCTATTTGTATACCAAATTTGATAAGTAGGGTTAGCACAATGTTGAGAGATCAAATCCTAGGTCAATGCACCCCTAAAAAAAGAAAAAAAAGGAATATATTGTCATTCTGATTTGTGTAACTTCCACCAAGGGAAAGCAAAGAGAATAATAGGCAAATATTTGGGATTAAAAACAAATATAATACTTGAATTTTTGAGTTAGCTAAAATGGGAGAGCATGCATGCAAAATATCCCCACAACATACTCAAGAAGCAATAAGCAAAAAATATTACTTGCACAAAATGAGAAAATTTTGACAAATAAATAAGTGTTATTTGTTAAGACCCAAAACTAAATGTGACTTGAAAATATGATTTGTTTGACATAGATCACTCTCCTTTTATAACCTTCAATCAAACAAGATGATTTTTTCTATTAGGGTTCTTTTACAAGTGAAGGTGGATGATTTTATTAAGTTATTTCAACTCTCAAGTTTTCGCATAGAGACAATTTCATTGATATATAGGTCCTTTTCACTATTTTTTAGAAACTTGTACATAACAAAGACATAAAACTAGATAGGGATGATTTTGTCAATTATGGGGATGATTTTTTTGATTAATAGACACAATTTCACTAAAGCTATGATAAATTCACTAAAACTAGTGATAAATTCACTAAAGTTGAAATAAATTTGCTAATGAAGAGGAATATAACCTAGAATAATTTCTTTAAATAGTAAATAAATTCAAAAAAATATAGAATGACCCCTGAATAACAATATAAATTCTTTGATGATATAAAAAATTGCATAAAACATAAATAACATACAAAAATCAAATAGGGACAAATTCACTAATTATGGGATAGTTTCACTGATTAACATAGAACTAGAGAGAAATTTGCCAAAAAATAGAGATAGACAAAATATCTAAATTTAAACACAAAAGAGCTAAAATATCAAGTTTATTTATAAATCAAGATTAGTATATAGGCTCAAATGAAAGGTGTGGGTTGTGAGGCCCCATCAGATCATGGATCTTCTATATTTTCACAAAGTTTGAAAATAAGAAAAGTGGTAACATATATGAAAAACACACCTTTATGAACTCATGAGCTCAACAAATACAAAAGGAACTACAATGTTTGCAAAGATTCAAATAAATTATGATGCAAACCTTCATTATAGATTATTTGTGTTGGGATACAACTTAGATATAACTTTAGATAATATTTGTCAATGTTAATTGTAGTTAGACACATCCATTAGAGACATGGATCATGTAGATTTGATCAAGGATTAAAATCTTGATTAAAAAAGTGATTTGAGAGCACTTATCTATAAGCATAATTAATTTCATTTCAAAGAGGTATATTTATATAAAATTCATATCAAGGAGGACCCTTCATGTTGAAATAAATATGAATGGTTGCCAAAGGGTCCTCAAATGTGCACATGGATCAAACACATGGATCAATGATGTAAGCTCTTCATCTTAATCAATATTAAGGGTGGATTATGACCTTTAAAAATATTAATGGTGGATGAATATACATCCTTCATATTATTTCCAAGATGAAGGGTGGAGGATGCCCCTTTATAACTAATAAAGATGAATGAATGTGGGCCTTCATCTTTTTTCCAAGATAAAGGGTGGAGTATCCTCTCCAAGAAATCACATGGATCTCAAAGGTGGTATCTTCATCTTGTTTCAAATATTAAGGGTAGAGATTAATCCCCATTTATGGTTAATTCTTTACAAAATTAGTGTGCTCTCAAGGGTATATTCTTAAGATCTCAAGATTCCTATTTGTATGAAGATGTCCTTTAGAGGGGGATAAGAGGAAAATTAGTAATTGAAAGAGTATTAATTAAATATCTAAAAATACCTATTTAGTTAATATAATGTGAAAATTTTATAGAATGTGATTGAATAGAGAAGGGAAAATTATTGAGTTGATCAGAGAAGAAAGAATTAAATAGAGAAAATTCATAATTGAATAGAGAAATTGATAATTACATAGATAAATTGATAATTGATTAGACAATTTGAATAAAGAATAATAATTGATTATATAAATTAAATAGAGAATGATAATTAATCAAATAAATTGAATAAATAATGATAATTAATCAAAGAATATGTAAAATTACAAGGAGTTATTCCATTATGTAATTTGACATAAAAGTGATAAATTTGGAGTGTTTACATCTGGAATAGTCATTAGATTCTAGATCTGACACTTATATCAATCTATACACTAACACCAGCTTGGGACTGTTGTATTGATTCTATTATCCAAATTTGATGTAAGTGTCGTATATGGAATACTTATTAAAAAAGTATGAAACCACCTAGATGCTTCTAGATTTTACTTTGCCTTTACTCTAGTGCATTTATATCCAAGTCATAGACTGTCACTCTTTGGTAAAATGGAAAAAACATTAGTTATTCATATTCATAATGACCTTGGAAAAAAATGGGTTAGTTGGAATATGGTATTGAGTTGAACCCAAACCCCCCCAATCAGAGGGCATTGCCTACTTAGCTAATTCTCCAAAAGATGGTTTTAGAATCATGTAGTTCTCCCATATGTGTTGGATTATATGTGAATAATACAATATGTGCAAATCAAGTACAATAATGACCTAACTTATTACTTATAAAATTGGGCTTTTATGCGACTCCTTTCATACTTAAGACATGTAGATGTGTTGTACCTATAATTAGTGTGGAAATAGGGAAGTTTTATTCAATTGAATGCTTGATGGAGTGATTTTGATAAGTTTCCTTGGTATCTTTGGTATTTGAATAAGTGAGGAATGAATGAGGGTTGATATTATATTTATATCAATCCCTTTGAATTAATGACTCACATTAAAGCACTTAGTACAATCATTACGATATGTTTCATTTGTAAATTATAAGAATTTAGGGTACTGGACACTTACATCAAGACAAAATAGTAGTGTTAATGTTACTATCAATCCCATACAATAGTGTCTAAGGAGCAATAAAGTAAGTACATGTTCATAACTTGAAGCTATGGAAGATAAGTACATTTTAATAATTTTGGGCAAGATAGAAGACCTAGGTCAGTAACATAAGATTGGTCAAAATAAGAGGTATAGGCTAAGAGACACAAAGATAGAGCAAATATGAGACTTGTAGAAGTAGAAAATATATAGACCTAAGAGGAATATCCAAGGTTTGAGTTTGACAAGTGTACAAGACTGATGTGCTATAGAATCCATAAATATCATATCTATACCACCTTTTAATCTAGTAATGAAATTACTAGTTTAAAGGAAAGGAATGAGTACCTATTGTGATGCACACCTTCTCTTTGCATGTACCCAAATTATGTGCTTTACTAGTGACTGAAATGCAACTAAGAGCATGATATAGTATAAAATTATTGCATATAATATGGGCTAAAATTAATTTAAATATATTGAAATTGAAAAAGAAAGGTTTAAGAGTACACTTGTGTGTCATTATAATTACCTTGCCTATTGACAATTTTATTTGAAAAATATCTATCATTGTAAGGATATGAAACTATTATTAGGACAAATAGATAAATCTTTAAAGTGAATATATCTAAGGAGATAAAGAGAGATAAAGAGATATTGGAAGGAACATGCCCCCAAATTTGGAGCAAAAGTAAGTTACCACCTGGTAAGTGAGATTAGCTCAACCATGTAACCCAATGATACTTATAGCTTGGTAAGGGTGGATACTCAAGTACAACCTAAAATCTTGGCAAGATTGAGTGATTTCATCACCCCATCCAGACCAAAAATTAAACTAGCTACTATAGTAGATTAGATCAATAAAATTCATAAAAGTTCATGGGGTATCAGTATGAAAAAGTCCATGATGTGGTAATAGTCCATAAAAGAGTTTTAGAATCTGAAGCTAATTTGGATTTTATAATATTATGCACATGTTTCATAGCATATACACCTTAGATATGTCTCATTCCAAAATTTTGTATAACAATGGTACAAATATATTTAATTCTACGACAACTATGAATTTAAATAATATAACTATGTGCTTTGGCTAATTTGGATAACTGTGTAAGTTTGGAGAACATGATTCAAAAACATGTCCCCATTATATGTGGAGAAATATAAAAATTGATATAAGTATAATTATGGAGAACATGTTTCCAAAACATTTCCCCACTATAATTTGGAGATGTAAAATACTGAATAAGTGTAGAGAACATGCTTCTAAAACATACCCACAATAAATTTGGCAATTGTGAATGTGTTTCATTCCCATATGACATGACCCCACTAAATCTAAAAACTGATATAAGAACTAATGTGCTGAAAATGTTTCCAAAACATGCCCCCAATGTAATCTAAAGATGTTGAACACTGAATAAGTGGGGAGAACTAGCTTCCAAAGCATACCCCCAATGAATCTAGAAATTATACCAAGCATAGAGAACATGTATCTATGACATGACCCCACTAATATGCCCCCATTTAAGGTGAGGGAAAGATAAAAACTAGTAGTTACTTCACCTAAAAAGGATAAGATAACTATATAATCCATGAATGTAACCACATATCATATAGAAGGAACATGTCTAGGTAGATATGACATTGAAACACATAGAACCAATGTGATCACATGTAGGCCTAAGATGCATGATAAATATCATAGTAATGTCTAGATAATAACTATACAATATCAACAAGAAAACAATCAGACACACAAGATCACTCAAAATCAAGTCAAAAGACAATGGTTCAAAGAGACCAGAAATAAGGGGAATATTCAAATGCTACACAATCAAAGGGACATGACTTAGTCAAATGTCCATAAAATCAAGGATGACATATTCAAATTTCCATACAACAAACCATGACATATGAAAATTTTAAATAAAGTATACATAAACACAGGGGCTGCAAGCAAAGGAACATATTCAAATGCTCAAAGAAAGAATACAATAACAAGGAAAAGACATTCAAGGAAGTGCATAAAGTGAAATATAAGTAACCAACATAAACATGTCATAGTAGCCCATGGATCTAATGTGTTATAAATTTTTTTCAAGTGTATAACATATCAAGTACCTTATGTAAAATATAATCATGGATAAAATCATGTATAAGTACATACGTAAGCTAAAACATGATAATGTAAAGTGATCATTGAATCATATAACCTATATGTATCAAGATCAAATAAGTATATGCCCACAATGTGCATGTGACATGAGTAGATGGAAATCCTAGCATGCATAATAGGAGTAGATCAAGTATTTGGGTATGCCTATATCACACTCAAGTATAAGTGTTATATATATATGTATATGTAAGGGTAACTAAATATGCCATCCATTGACATGAAACCAAGGAACTAATAGAACATGTAGGTGCTGAAAGTATTTTTTGATTTTTTGAATGTTTTTGGTAATTTTAGAATATTTGAAGAGGAAAGATCATCCTATGATTCCATGCAATAGATGGTCATAAATATCTCCCCACTATTAACCTTACAACATTAAATTGGATCTTTTAAATTATTTTCATCATGATTTGATAGGTTGAAAAGGTACATGGCATGTTCCTCCTCACCTTTTGCATGTGTAGTATAAGAAGTAATACTATCATTATAAATATGTATTAATTTGCCTTTTTGAGGAAAGGAAATACCTTCCTAATTTGGATTAATTTTTTCTTCCATTTGGTATAGCCAAAGAGTTATTAGTATAAACACATAAGAAGATGTGGTATGCATAGCCCAAAACCATGCTTGAATTAAGTTAGGACCACATATAATTGGTATTAGTATGGTGCCCAAGGAGTCTTTCCAGATGACTTTTTGAAAATCTTGTAGACTAAGCTACTAAAAATGCTTTATATGGCAAGTGGTTTTTATTTATGTAAGATCAATATGGTTATGCCAAAAATAAGCACCACCCATGTATAATGTAATTATTAAATCTTGTTGGCATGGATGTTTTTTGGGTTTTTATAAACCTAATTCCTTTGGAGGATGCTCAAACATACTATTTTAGTCATTGATAATATATTGGATATTGTGATTCAAAGTAAATTAGTAGTTCATAGAATGCCCTAGTCCTTGATGATAATCATAATAATAATTCACATCATATCCTTTCAGTAGAGGCTAAATCATATCAACCTCGATAGGATGTGAGAGAGATATATGCTGATACTCTAATAACTATGGGAGTAATGAAGCTGGGGACTCACATAAACATGTAAATGATTTCCTTGGTGCATTGGATAAGACTAGTCTATTAGGTTCTTATACTAGTGTATCAATTTGAGACATATATTTAGAGTGTTGTAATTTAGGATTATCTATTTGTTGGACCATTGGATAATGTTTTTAGGGATATGTTATATATGTGTAAAGGATTACTTGATGACAAAATTTTAATCATACATGCAATGTAGAGGTAACCACATACATTTTATGTATCCAAGACCATCCCAATAGAATGTTCTAGTTTAAATTATTTGGCATAACTTGGCACAAAGTATGCAATGTACATGGACCCATAATAATATTCAATGTAATTTGACCAACCAGAGGGATATGTCAATTGCCAAACCCATTTATGTGCATAATTATTTTTTGAATAAAGTTTGTGTTAACACCCATCGGGGTTAGGAAGTTTATGCTACAAATCTTTAGGTTTGATCCATTATCAATGAGCACTATTTTGATACATTTATTTTGTATTATCACTTATACAATCAAAGGCAAATTTTGGTCAATAATTTCTTTGGATGGTAATTTTGTTAGATCAGAGGTGATTAGTTTGTTATAGTTCTTGATATTATTCATAATATCTATAAAATAAGAAGGATTAAAATCACTTGGAAGTTGCATCTCATGCAATGCCTCACATATGATAACCTTATAGACATTATATTACTTTAAGAGCTCAATGATTTTAATTTTTGCATATGTATTACTCAATTGGTCAATAATGTCAAATCCCTTATATTATAGTTATGTGGAATTGTAAAAGGAATTTTGAAGAGAGATCAAGTACTACTTGATATTTAAAACCTTCTAATTGTAAACATTAGAACAAGAAGGATCCTATAGGAATGTAGGATTTATCTCACTTATATATTAGAATGATTTTATTAGGCACAAGATATAAAAAGTAAGAACCACTATAAGGTATTAGACCATGAAATAATTTATAGATATTTCCATGCTAAACATTATTAAAAATTTATAGCAATCAAGGAGTAATAATAGAAAAATCAAAAAACCATAAGTGACCTAGGATTTGATGTTTAAAGATTAGATTCACCAAATTTTCAACCCTAAAATGTTGATCTAAGGTGATCTTATCATTAACTCTAGATTTGAATTAAAAGGGTATGTAAAAATTAAATGGCACAAGGGTGATAATTAGAACTATAGTAGGCCAATTAGATGCAAACTCAGATATAAGCATATACTAAATTTTTTATGCTAAGATGTTTAAATATGGAAAGTAAAAATATGTTAGATATAGAAATGACAAATAAGTAATGTAGTTAGCTTGTTCTGATTCTAATGTAGTTATAAATCTAGAACATGTAGAAAATAAGATAGAAGGAGATTCTAAAATAGTCATCAGATTTTTGATCTGAAACTTTTGACATTTAAGACACTAATTTCAACCTAGGATGGTTGTGTCGATACTACTATTTAGGTTTGATGAAGTTTCCTTTACATAATACCTACTAAAAAAGGATACAATCACTTGAATGTTTTATATTTTTATTCACCTTTACTTTGGTGAATTTAGATCTAGGTCATGGGATATCACTTCTTGTGAAATGGAAAAATACTAATTTGACACCTTCATAATGACCTTGGGGAAAAATGGGTTAGTGGGCACATGGTATCTAGGTAACCCAAAAGGCCCCACTATTAGAGGGTGCTGCCTACATAGACAATAATCTAGAAGAGGGACTCAAACTCATGTAGTTCTCCCCTATGTGTTGTCATGTGTGTGAATCATATAATATGTGTAATTCAATTATAATAGTGACCTAATTTATAACTTGGCAAATCAGGTTCTTGGGTTGCTCTTTTCATACTTCAGACTTATATATGTGTTATACCTATAACTGATGTCAAAATAGTGAATATTTATTTAATTAAATGCTTGATGGATTTATTTTAATAAGTTACCTTGGTCTCTTTGGTATTTTTTTAAGCAAGGAATGAATGAGGGCTGATCTTGTATTTATATCAATCCCTTTGGATTAATAAATTACATTAAAGCACTTAGGTTAACCATTAGGATACATTTCATTTGTAAATTGGATGATTTTATGGCATTGAACACTTATGTTAGGAAATGATAGTAGCATTGATGTTATTGTTTATCTAGAATTTTAGTGTCTAATGAGCAAAAAAGTAGGTTCAAGTTCAAAAGTTGCAAAGATAGAAGATAAGTATAGTTTAAACATTTTGGGTAAGATAGAAAACCTAGATCACCAACATAAGATTGGTTGAACTAAGAAGTATAGTCTAAGGGGAATAAAAATAGATAAAATATGAGAATTATAGAAGAAAGAAAGGTATAAAATTAAGAGGAAAAACCAAGGTTTGATTTTTGTAAGTGCACAAGACTAAGGTGCTATATAGTCCATAAATATCATCAACACAATGTGGTTATCTCATTGATTGAGGAATTGATCATATTCAAACACATAAATGTATATAATCAATTGTAATCCTATGCTCTCCAATATTAAGTTAAAAAATTGAGGTTTATGGTCTCATTTTTGAGGTCTTCTACTAGGAAGATATCAGTATACTACTAAAAACTCTAGAGGAAAGGGATTCAATCACCCAATATAAGAGTTGAGACAATCCCAAATGTAGCTATCAATGAAAACTATTAGTGGGATGTTATATTCCCCACATATATATGTATATGTATAAATATATATGTATATGTGTATATAAATGTACCTAGGCCATTAAAGGATAAGGTTTGAAGCTCATATCCAATTGAATTTTAGTAGCCTACACCTTATATATATACATATCTAAGGATTTATTAAATCCCCCACATATTTATCTAGAAAGAATTAAAGCCCAGACGTAAGTGTGAGGTTGAGTGCCAATCTATGATTAGTCCTATCCCAATATCATAGTCTAGTTCTCTTCTCTAGTTATCATGAGAAGATTCAATCTCAATCCTTGTCTTCAAGTTACTCATACTCTATCAAATTAAAAGATAATCCCTATATATATATTTGTCTTGCATCAAAGGGAATGTCTTGATTCACCCCATATATATCTAATCCATTACAAGATTGAATCCCATACCCCAATCAGATAAATTAGTATCTCAAACAAATATTGTTTGATTATTTGGTGGGATTTAGAGATTTATATGGTGATCCATGCCTAGAGCAGGAAAATAGTGTGTATCTAGAGCCCCATGCTATACTAAATAGGTAGACAAGTGAGTAAAGGGTGGGATGAAATTATATTACTTACATATATAAATTATGATTTAGGCATATAAGAATCCCAATCCTATAGCTAAGAATCCCAATATATATATATATATATATACATATTTCTTTGCTTCTAGATTAATGAATAAATGTCATAGGAATAAGGTATAGTCTAGCTAATCGAGTCCAACATCTAAGCATGGTACCCACTATACACCCTAACATCTAGTCACTTTTACACCCCAACATGAATGTAAACACATATATCTTCTTTCACTAGTGAGGAAGTGGGAGCTAGATAGATATAAATGAGTCACTTCATAGTCATCACTTTAATGTCTATTACTTAAATAACATGATTGAATTTATATTATCATATTTACACCATGGAAATCATACAAAAATATCCCTAAATTAATCCATCATGTCCCTACCTAATCTACCAGACATGAATGAGGATAATCACCCTAGTACACTCCACTCATAAAAAAAGGAATCAAAACATAATTCAAGATTCATCCAAAAAATATACCATTCACTCTAAAATACATTTCTACTAGCTACTAGATTGGAACACATTCTACCAAATGAGGGAATGACTAGGGATGATAAGGGAGTGATTATGGATAATCAAGTCTAATGAGGGAATGATTAGGGATAAGGAGGGATGAGGAGGGAGTGATTAGGGATGATTAAAGATAATGAGGGTTAATAAGGGAGTGATCAGGGATAATGAGGAACAATTAATGATGATGAATGAGTGATTAATAATGATGAAAAATGATGAGGGTTGATGAGGTACTGATTAGGGATGATGAAGGCTAATGAGGGAGTGATTAGGGAGAGGAGGGAATGATTAGGGATGATGATAAGGTGTTTAGGGTTAATGAATGATGATGAGGGATAATGATAGAGATATTAAGGATGATGAGGGACAATTAGGGATGATGAGATTGTGATTATGGATGATGAGGGATAATGAGGGCGTGATTAAGGATAATGAGGGTTGATGAAGGAGTGATTAGGGATGATTATGAATAATGAGGGATGATGAGGGAGTGACTATGGATGATTAATAATGATGATAATTTATAATGGAGTGATTAAAAGTGACGAGGGACAATGAGGGAGTGATTAGGGAGGATGAGGGATAATGAGGGCTAATGAGGGAGTGACTATGGATGATAAGGGATGATGAGGGATAATGAAGGAGTGATTAGGGATGATGAGGGATAATGAGGATATATGAGGGAGAGATTATGGATAGTGAGGGGTAATGAATGATAATGAAGGAATGATTAGGGATGATGAGAGTCAATGAGGGTGTGATTAGGGAAAATGAGGGTCATTGAGGGAGTGATTAGGGATGATAAGGGATGATTGAGGGTAATGTGTGAGTGACTAGAGATGATTAGGGATGATGAGTGATGATGAGTGATGATAAGAGAGTGATTTTGGATGATGAGTGATAATGAGAGCTAATGAGGGAGTGACTAGGGATGATGAACAATGATGTTTATGGTGGTAAATTGTTAATCCCTCCCATGTTGTACATGGTGGGATATTGCTTGACCCTCCCATGAAACTCGTCATGGTAGATTGTAAGCCCTCTCATGATGAGGCATAGTGGTATATTGATTTAACCTCCTATGACTATTGGATGAGAGCATTTGAGTGAGTTATCCTCTTGTTATCCAATCAAACAATGAGCCTTGTTTTGATGTGAAAGCTTTCCTACTCTTTATATATTTATGAATGTTTATCTTCATGTTAATGATCATTTAAATAAATTTAATTTTTTATTGGGAGTTTCCTTGGGTAAGAACTAGGAATATATCTGTAGGTGTAGTCATATAAAATGTCACTCGAGTGGAATGAGTGTCATTTGAGACAACCCATCCCTAGCTTAACTATAAACCTATATTAGGGCCTCTTTTGACCCTTATATATATTTTATGAAAGTAATACACATCCCTAGACATCCCAAATTTAGTCCCACACCTTACCCTAGGGATCTAAGCCCCTAGTGATCTAGGTTTTACCCCTAGTCACTAGTGTAGTTCTTTTGACACTAGCAGCCTGTACTATAGACCAAGGGAACACACTAATATCATTTGTAAAATTTCAACCCCAATGGATATTTTTTCACTTCCTAACACACCTAGGGTTATCCTAGACCTATATTACACTCCACATAAGCACCATATAAATATAAATACATTATTTTAGCCTTTTATCCACTAGATGGATATCAGATGTAAAATACACAAACAAAATCAAAATAAGTAGTGCAAAATCAAGGTTATTGATCATTTTATACCCTAATTATATACATATTCATCTAAATCCATCCCATGTTTAGAATACATATATTTATAGTCTCAAGCCTCATTAAAATAACTAAATTTGACATACATACTAGCATTCACTTGCACTTGCACTAGTCACTAAGGTGAGATAACTACATTAGAATTTATCACTCCTCAGAGTATTGGTATGTATGGAACTCTCAACATAAAGGGGTGTTGAGGATTCCCAAACTACTTAGATAACATCAAACTTTTTATACTTTTTCCACTCAAAAACCCTAACAACATGTAAATCTAGGGTTTAGTCACAAATTAATGTAAAATAGGTCACATATAATAAAGCAAGTTTCATTTGCATAAGAAAAAGACTACCAAACTTAGACATAGTTGGTCCCATAATTTCACATCAATCCCTACACAAGGACATTAACACTAAAATTAAGACACTACCACGATGCACTACTTTTCAAGGTACCATGATACTATTTAGTTTTTTATGCCTAGATCCTATTCATGACACCCATATTAGCTTTTGTGCTAGTTTTCAACCTCTAGATCATTTAGATTAGTTAGTTTCTAGCTAAGTACTTATTTATGTCATTCATTGCTAATTTTAGAAATATTAGATTAGGTTAATTCTTATGAAAATTAGTGGTTATATTTATTTCATATCTTTCCCTTGATTTATTGTACTTAGAAACATTAACAACTTAGGGTTTACATTCCATAACCTCTTAAAAGTTAAATCATTTGGTGAACCAGACTTACTTCAAACATACTACTTAAAAACCTAGTGTACTGATAGGGTTTCCCTTCTTATTTACAACATTTGATATTTTTTTGTTTTTTTTGGTATAAAGTCTTGTGGTTTGTCCTACATGAATATTACCTACCATTTGTATAATGATGCACATATATTCCACTCCTCTCATGGATCATGTTAAAACTCAACTTATTTCACATATTGGTCCACCTCACCTTGAACACCCATTCTATGGAAAACATTGTTACATAGCCAATTTTGATTTACCTCTAATTACTAATTGATGGTAGAGATATTAGATAACTCATTTTGGTTCTCCTCCACCTAGACACATTGACTATATTCACTGACATCCCACCTCTACTACTCACCCTCAACAAATAATAGACCCTATGGTTTGAGCTATTACTAGATGGAATCAAATGCCTCTTTAGCATATACAATAACAACATAATCTAATAGTTACTCCTCATACCCAAAAAAATAACATGGGATATAGGGATCAACATAGAGCATATGTTATTATGGATCAATTAAGAAATACACAGTTAAGATTTCTATATTGGAATTACTCAAAAAGGAAACTATTTTTAAAGATATTCATTTTTAAACACTCAATAATACATCTTTACCTCATGATATAGACCCAACTCATTTTACATCTATCATGAACACTATCAAGGACTTTGAGGATGTTATATCTTTTTCCAATGAGGATTTTACCTCATATTTAATTATTAATCAAAATATCCCAATATTCATTTAGGCATAAATCAAAACCATCACTATTAAATGAGTTTTAATTGATAGTGGTTTAGGACTTAACATATGCAACCTCACATTCCTAAAAATTATGGGGGTTGGAATAATATCCATTCAAAATAAATATAATAACATCAGAGGTTTTAATGACATTCCTTGATAGGCATTGGTAATCTTACATTAGATATCATAGTTGGGCCAAAATCCCTATCCACATAGTTTTAGGTAATGTTTAATCATTTACATTATAATTTATTACTTGGGAGACCTTGGATACATGCCATAGAGGTCATACCATCTACCTTGCATAGATGCATAAGAATTTTACATGATAAATACTTATACACTTGCCCAACTAATAAATAACCATTTAGATATTGCAGAGTCATAAAGCCTACCACCTAAAGTACACCTTTAGATGGGAGACCTCAGTTCTCATAGAGTCCCCACCTCACAAGATTATAATAGAGTAGATGCATACATATGAGGTTGTGGAATCTAGTACCACTATTCTTACACCTATTATAGATCCTCTTATAACAAAATTACTATTTTCACTTTGAGTTACACCCATGAGGCAGGTTTTAAATCTTCCTCACCTAATTAACATAATGGGATGACTTACATAATATGGGTGATATATAATATAATTAAACCTCTATAGAGGGTTGGTTCCCTTGATGAATCACCTTGATCCTTAGCTAAAATACTTATAATGAAAAGAGAGAGAGAGAGACACAACTACTTCCTATACTTCTATGGATAACTATGGGGTAATGCACTAAAATTAAATACCTTAACTTGCTTAGACACACACAAAATTAACTCAAAGATCACTCAAACATAAATAACTCATAATTCACCAATGAATCTTGGGCACAAGTTTTTTGTAGAAAGAATTTATCTTATAATAGTACATAGAAGGATGACCACTTGTCTTAGGAAGCTCAAATGGAATTCATCAAAATTATGAATTGCATATTCTCTAAGAGACACAAACTACAACTTGCACAAGATCATGTTTGATACATAAATGTGCATAAAATTGGACATAAATAAGGGATATATTGTAATTATCACAATCTTACATCAATAATTCATCAATTTCACACCATAAACAACATATGAGAAGGTAAAATTAGTTTCTTTATTGATCAAGCAGGTGTTTACAAGTCTAAAATTTGCCAGGGCTGAGCCAACACCAACTAGAGGTATTTTTAATTACTTCAAAAATATAAGTACATATAGTGAAAGGAGCCCTTAGTGTAGGGTTAAACATGCAGACTTATCATCAATGCCATTATTAAGGCTAAAAACTAAAACATAACTAAAGTTTAACTTCAATTGACATCTTCTTCTCTTATCTAATGTATTAACACTTTATTTGAAGTCTCCAAGTTGGGAGAGGGCATAAAAGTCCTTGATTGAGGATTGAAGTTGTCAAAGATCAAGAAAGTTGACCTATTTTGGAGGAGAGTTATCTCTTAAACTATAAAACATGACTTAGGCTTCAACCAACTCCTCTAATATTGCATTATGAAACTTGACTTAGATTTCAACCAACTCTTCCAATATTTCATGATGAAACTATACCTTGAGAGGTGAGTTTAAATTCTTCTTGTTTCATTTGACTTCTTCTCCTTGATTTTGGTGTAGAGGTAAGAGATGATCTTCTTGAGATGTTATAAGACTCTTTCCAACCTTAAATCTTCTTGAAACCACCTTTGATTGCTCATAAATACTCATAATGGTGTCTAACTAGATTATTAGTATTCTTGAGGTTGTTTAGGTTTTTTATTGAATGGAAAAAATTATGGTGCATTGATAATTCATAATTTCAACTCCTTTTTTTATGATATTCTTGACTACGTTTACCCTCTTATCTTGCATTGAAAGTTACATGAGCATGGTTTAAGACCTAAAAAACTTTAAGTAAAATTTATATAATGAAACATATACTTGATATAATATACTTTGAGGCTTATAATAATTTACTTCATGGCCCTTGAGGATGACTTACTTAAAATTTGTAGGTGTGAGCTCTATTAATGCTTGAGAAGTTCTTTAGAGAGATATATCTTATTCAATTCCTTCATTATCCATGTTATCAAGCTCCAATGGTTTAAAAAAAGGTTTATTAGCTTAAATTAAAACTCAATGGATTGGAATTATTAAGACAATATCCATGGTAGCCCAACTAACATGCAAACTCAATGGATTGGCATTCTCAAGATAGTCTCCATAGTAGCCCAACTAGGCTTCTCAACAAGACTTGCTTGAACCTTATGAGTTATAAATAATTTATGAATGGATTCCAAAGGTTGAAAAAAATTTAATACATTTATTAAACATTATAATACCTACACACAAATATTAAAATAATTTGGATCAATAACACTTGAGTTCTAGCATTTTTAGCCTTCTTGAGAACAAGTTTTCAACATTTTTGCATGTACAAGTCTGTAATTTTGAATTCTCTCTCTCTTTAGGTAATATATAGAGATGAGACTACCAAAAAAAGTTATGAAATATTCCACAACCTTTATTCATAATTTCATAGTTTTGGATCAGCATAAATCAAGTTATGCTCCTTTTTGTGCACTTAGGGTCTCTTAGGGTAACAAACATGCTAATTTAGTATTTTTAAAAATATTTTTAGATATAAATGGTCTCAATATCTCATTATTTTTATGAAAGTACTATATTTACCCAATATACATATTAAAATCATTAAAATTTCATTTTAAATTACAAAAATACTCTAAAAATGTATTTTTAGGTCTGTAAGCATGTAGGTGCTCATTTCTCATGCATAATGAATCATCTAGGTCCATTTTCCATGTATAAAACCTTTGATTATACTTGTAACTTGGTTGAAGGTTTATTGATATCATAGATATGGAATAAACATCATTATTAATGCTTTATAAATCTTCAAAACACTTCAAAATTTCAAATTTGTAATATTGATGCTCTCTAGATAGGGTTTTAAAGGGCTTTAGAGCCATCTTACTTATTAACAATTATTAATAAAGATACAACCTTATTAATGAGATTAAAAACTAGGATATGGGAGTAAAACACTTTATTAAACAATATTATCAACCATTATGATACATTAAACCTCTCCACCAAGATATCATGTTGGATTTGGAGCAATTTTAAGCTTGAAAATCAATTTTGAGAGAGATTTGAGTTGTATTAGCATATTTAAAGCATATTTTGAGTCCCTACTAGGTGGGTTGTGTATAAGAAACATATATGAATCTAATAAATCCATTAATAATCCTTGAAACACCTATAAACTAATTAAAATCTAATCTTTTGCCTTTGAAAATGCATGAAAATTGCCCATACATCCTTGTATATGCATTGGAGTAATAAAAGATGTTTAAAAATATTGTAGAGTCATGCATGACATCTCCAAATACTTTATTCAAGGCATGAAAATTATTCATAACCTACACATATACACCATTATTAATTAATTTGTAAATTTGCCTTTGATTTCATTCACCCATGCCTTCACATGCTTATGAAGCTTGAGATGGTCAACCAAGAAGTGGATATGAAGTAAAAAACACAACTAGGACTCTATATGGAATACATGCATGGGAGATATTAAAATAAAATCAACCTTGATATTTTAAAAAATACCTTAAATTTTGTAAAATAGTCTTAAAATATACTAAGAGCGCATAATAAATGTTTTACTTTCGTAATTAGCCTCCTAAGCTAAGGGAAAATCTCAATATAACCTCCATGTGACTTTACTAGGCATATTGACACTAATGAAAGAATGAAAATAAATTTAAAGACCTTATGAACTTAAACATACCCAATGATAGAAATAATGGTGACTAAGAAAGTCAACATTTTTGGTGACCTCTACAAATTTGCTTTCCTACTACATAAAAGACCAACTGCCTTATGAAGTCCATTGGGCATGGAGTCATGAAAATCATCACCAAACCTAATATTAACATTGTAAACACTTTTGTACCTTCCTTAAATGAAATTGAAACTGAACAATGGATTCTCAAAGTAACAATAATACATGTACAAGAGCACTTAGGGGATTAAAAACTACTACAACTACCAATTGAACATGTGCATAAAACTTGGAGGCAAGTGAAATCTAACACTGATATGTATAATAACCTCAAAACATGTTTAAGGCATGGAAACATCTTTTCACTCAGTTTGGATCAAAGCAAAAAATATTTAAATCCCTTTGAATCCATGTGAACATATCTCCATATGATTTATAGAAACCCATGAAGGGTTATTTTTAGAATGGACACCATGAATTAAAAATCTTGTTTGAGGTCTTTATGTCCTTGATTTTTATTTGATTGTCAATATGGATCGTACCTTGATTGACTGGAAGAGCTACTTTTATTGACCAGTTGAAATTAGAAATAGAGGTGATGATGTCTTGAGGTTTGATAAAATCCTCAAATTATTCAATAATAGTATGGTACTACTACCAAGTGTCTTTAAGACCTTTTTCATGTTCATTAAACTTGTCAACATCTTTAGGAAGGTCTTCATTGTGTTTTTTAGAGATAAAAGGCTTGTTTATAGCTTCAAACTCTCAAATTAACTCATAGTACTGGTGCCACATCCCATCCAGCTCTTTTTGAGGTTAATTTTCATAACTATCATACATTTATAAAACTATATGATCATGTTCATTATGTTTACCATGCTTAACAAAGTCTATAACAATGTAATTTTCTTCATACAATGAATAGTTTCCTAAAACAATCTTTTCAAGAAGCTTGTTAGAGCCAACTTCTAGAAGTTCATCAACCTATTCATGAAGAATATAAATGCACAAAATTATATCCTATATGAGTTTATAAGGATAAAATTCATGGTTTTAATCCACCCACTTATCAAATAAAATATTAGGAATGATTTCAAAAAGAGTGGCTAGTTATTGATCACTTGGATACTACTCCTTATCAAGTATAGTACAATTCACATAAGTAATGCTTGGAAAGTAAGGTTATATATAAAATATATAAATAGGTTAAAATTTTATAGTAACATTATTACCATACCTTATTCTAAAAAAAATATGACCAATATGAAGATAGGTACTCTCCATTCTTCACTGTGAATTCTCTTGAAAAACATAATGTAAAATATGGTGGCAAATCAATTACCAAAACACCTTAAAAAATAGAAATACTTGCGTAATAATGAAAATTAAAATAAAAAACTTATTAGATGATCTCCCATCAGATCCACCATTTGACGATCCAAATCCCCTTGATGTGCTTTTAGGTCTTTAGAGGCACTACTTTGCATTTGTACATACTCATATATACTTATACATTACCAGCATACAAATTTTATTACCTTGCTCCTTATATATAGTTTCATTTTTCATGATTTATTTTAAGTATATTACATACTTAAAAAACAAAAAAATAATATAATACGTACAAAATACAAAAACATTTAGATATTATTCAAAAACACAAAGTTTAGATTGTTTACATATCTATATTTACATTCTTTATACTTGCTAGGCACTACATATGATAACTATCTTATTATAATCAATTTTATCATACATATATGCTTCATTTCTTGTTATCAAGTGTTCATAGATTCTTACAAGACTCAGGTCCATCACATAAATCTAAAGTTTCTACTATCTACCCACTGGGGGCACATGCATAGCTACACAGATTCAACATTGATAACTTCTCCCATTGGGAGCATCATACTACATATATTCTAGTTTACCAAGTTATATCATTCTATACTACTAAAATTTATTTTTGCTGATTAATATTACTATAGATGTAGTTTATGTACATCTTTGCTCTTATAACAAATTTATACCACCTGTTCATGCATACTCTAATTTTTATATTTCCTAGTTTAGATTTGGTTATGTCTCTTTACTTCTACATCTATTCAAGGGCATTTTAATATGATATTGTTAAATATATCTACACCAATTCCTTTCATTATGTGTATGTTTTGGACATGTGCTCATGTCCTTGTGTGTGCATTATTGATTGTGTATGCATACATTTGAACATGTCTTTCTATGTGGCTTTAAGACAACCTTGCCTATTATTTATGTATGTAGACATTTAAACATGTCCTTTTATGTATTTAGTTTCTTAGATTTAGTGAAATGTGCCCATGTCCCTTGTATTTTGTACCCTTGGCTTACTTTTTAGATATTTGAACATGTCCTTATATGTGGATCTAAGCCAACCTTGCTTGCTATTTACATATGTGGACATTTGAACATGTATTTATATGTATTTGATTTCTCATATTTAGTGACATATTCCCATGTTCCTTGTATTATGGCCCCTTGGCCTAGTTTACATGTTTCATGTGTTTATATCTATGCTTTTATGTATGCATCATGGTTATGACACTTGTTTCTTGATCATTACACTTACACTTAGTTCTCGATACCATGAGGGACCTTAAAAATATTCACCTTCCTCTTTGGGCTCCTTGATGGATATCATGCCCCATAATCCAAGGTAGTTACTCAAATTATTCTTAGATTATGCAGTTTATACACATGCTTACATTGTTATATCTATGTTGACAACTTTGTGAATGCTAGATCTAACATACATCATATTACTAACTTATGATCAGATTATCTTACATTATAATGTAATTTAAACATATTATATTGGTTTATAACACAATTATAATATGTTTTTAGACTAACCCACATAATTCAAATCTTTTATTTTGAGGAAAATTATTGCATAGGTACAAAAACTCCCCTCAAAAGACGGGACATTCACAAGGGTTTATAATAGAGAGTAAGCCATCTGAGTACATTTAGAGTAAAATTTTCATCACACAAACACATAATTATAAAGATTATAATTAGGAAAACATAGTGGAAAATAGTTAGACATAGATCAAATTTAGTTTACACACAAAAAAATTATGACATTAGGATGGTGTACTACTATCCAAGGAACTACACTACTATGTAGTAACCCTAAAAATAGGAAAAATACACTAATTATAGGGATAAATCTTGTGATTTGAGGAAGAGATTACAGGAAAGGAAAATAATTACTTTGTATTTAACTTCTATCTTAGGATTGTAAAGGTTTAAAAAATCTTGAGTAATCCTATGATTATCTAATTAGACAAATATTAAATGGTAAAACTTAGGTATGACAACATAATTGTCAAACTTGTAGATAAAATACCTTTTGTTATTCATGAACATAATAAGATTTTTAAAAATTGGAAGTAATTTATAGACATCTACATGGGAAGATTATCAATTTATAGAGTTATTATGCAATATCATCTAACTTCATAATGAGTAGATAAATATTAAATAGAAAGCAACAATTTTCATGTGAGATAGACTTGTAACACATATCAGTACCTAAAAGATATAACTCACATAGGAAGTATAGAGCTATTATATTAACCATAAATTACTAAATATGTATACAATCTTCATATTATAAAGTACTCATTACACTTTCATTCCAAATATCTCAATTTTACTCAAAAGGATTGTATACAATATTAACCAATACTATCCCACCTATTCTAATACAATCCACAAGAATATATAATCTTGAAAACTATATTTTTATAACCATGATGTCTATACTTGGTGGCCAAGTATGTCAACCTATATTCTATTGCTAAATATTCCATGCACATGATCCCAACTGAAAATAAAATATCTTCATAATAATCTTGTAGAATAACAACTAACCAAAAATAAACCATGATCCTTATCCACATGGAACATTCATAGATGCGAGAAGTTAGTGTACACATGCCCTAGATAACACTTTCCAAGACTTAAAATTTTGTGTCATCCCAAGACAAGACCATAAAGAAATAGGAGTCCGTAGAACAAAAAATAGGTAGAACACACAAAAACCATAAATTGCTCAAGGTATCATTTACCAAATTTTACCCTTCGTGCACTACTTAGCCACCCTTATAAGTTTTCAGCTAATTAGAAAGCTAGTCTACTACCCTTTTGAGTTTTTAATAGACTAAAGTGTTGAGGATGGTCATTTATGTTAGGTTGTCATTGATGTTAAAGAAAGCATGAGACACTAGTGTATTAATGATAAAGAAGTTGTGTTTGATATATTAGAGAATATATCACAAATTTTTAGTTTTGTAAGGATAAAGAAGAAGTTGTGAAGCATATATAGATGTCTTAGTGAAGTTCTAGTGTGTCATTTGATCATTTAGAATTACGAACATGAATCTTATAACTTAAGAGAAGCTAGACCATCACTGCACGTCATGTAGATATGAATGAACCAACAAGTTTGTGTATTTATTTCTAGTACTCAGAAACTTAACTAAGGTCAAAGGATTTCATAGAGATTTTATCTTTAGTGCCAAGAAGGCCCCTTAAAAATTTGGACTCTAGAAGTATTTTTTAGCTCAAATTATAAACCTTCATAGTTTCTATTGTAGATTGTGATGGGCCAGAGACTGTCAAGTTTAACTTCATTGAAGTTTGAGGTCACTAGTCAATTGATCCAATGGTGAGAATTCATCATCCAGATCTTGATCTAATGGTGGATATTTAGTCAAAATGTTAAAGAATCTAAGATTGCATGTACTGGTGACAAGTGTCACTATCTTTTTGAGTTAATAGAAGATCAATGGTTCATGAGCATTCATACTGACAAAGATTGATGATGTGGGTCAAGTCAAAATTCAAATGTGTAGAAGTCACATAGAGCTATCAAGTGGCATAATTATGGGAGTTCTGATCTAAGGTCAATGATGATCATTACAAGATAAATACTGAGATACTTAAAGGAGATTGATGGTGCATATTTATCCATAATTTATAGGAAGCATGAGATAAGGTTAAGGTGCTCAATTTTTAGTGTCTATATAGTGACCATTGGAATTTAAATATTCAAATTTGTCAAGGAAAACCAATGATAAATTTTTAAGCTATAAATTTTGATCCAAGATGAATTTATTGATGTAATAAAAATCAAAGTTGTATAAGACTTCGAGGTAAATCCAATGAATCAATTTATAACGTATGAATGTTTATGTATTCAAAGTTATGGATCTTAAAAGTTGACTATTTTTTAATTCATGGTGTTCCTGTGTATAGAATAATATTTGAGTAAATTGTGCTTTAGCAGAAGGGTGTTTTAGTAGGAAAAATCACATGAAAATGTCATAACGCATATATGGAGTGGACTCATATAGTTTAATTTGATTGTATGCTCTTAATTGACTTGATAGATTGAAAAATGGGTGAATAGGTCTCCATGAGACCTATAAGGGATACTATGGCCTAATTGAAAGGTGTAGCTACTTAAATGTAACCCGTACATGCTATGACTGACCTATGACAATGTATTTGAGCTATGTATTAGCATGTTAGATGTATTAATGGTTAAGTCAAGTCTTATATCTGACTAGAAAGATGATATTCATGAAGACTCTATAAATAGTGGAGACAAAGGAAATGGTTTTTATACTTGTATGTGTGTGTTAAGAGAATAGAAGATAGAGATAAAGGAAATAAAGTGTGGTTAGTGAATGGAATGAAGTAAAAAATAGACTGAGAATGAGTGAATAAGACTAGAGAGATCCAAAAGAGGTGTTTGGATGCATCATTTCTATGAGCAAGTTTGAGTGTGAGTGATGAGTTGATAGAGAGATATTATACATTATTTATCCAATCATATTAGAATGAAATCAAAGTTATAGAGTTGTTGATTTCATAGGTGTTATGTGGGTGTTAAACATTTAGAATAAGTGGGTGCTCCTTATGAAGTGGTTGCTTCACTAAAAGGTCTCATGTTTGTGATCATCTTATAGGACAAGTAGTCCATGTGTTTGTAGGCTTGAGAGTGGGTTTTATTATCCAAGAGGTTTTTTCACATAGATTTGATGTTATGTATGTGATCTTACATCATATTTCTTATTCATTATTATGAACATATTGTATGCTTTATGAATGCTTATGGTCATTGATTAAGAATTTGAAAGGATTAAAATTGAAGTTTGATATATCTTTCATCACTAATTCACCAATTCTTAGTGATTGTACCTCCAATAATTGGTATTAGAGTAGGACCTTCATTACAAGTTTAACCACTTAAAGGTGATTTAAGGTACACTATGGCAAGTTAACAGATATAGGGTTTCTCTACTAAGAAAATAATTTTTTTCAATGAGTCAAATTATGCTTTATAGATTATAAGGATGAGGACATACATCAAGTCTCTTGGGTTTGATATTTAAAAATCTATCATGGATGGTTACACTACACCAACTATGCCTCTAACGAGTGCTGCTATCAAGAAGTTGAGTGAGAATAATTCAAAATCTATGAATGCTATAATTTATGGTCTATCTAAGGCTGAGTTCACCAAAGTGATCCATTGCAAGTCTACTAAGGAAATTTGGGTCAAATTACAGACTATCTATGAAGGAAACTCAAAGGTAAAACTAGCTAAGTTGCAAACCTACATAAGGCAATTTGAAGGTCTCAAAATTAAGAAAGAAGATACTATGGTATCCTATCTTCTAAGGGTTAATAAGGTAGTAAACATGATCAAAGGTCTTGGAGAGGTGATTCATGAAGCTAATATAGTAAAGAAGGTATTAAGGACTCTTACACTTAAGTTGGATTCAAAACTCTCTATTATATAAGAAAGTCATGATCTCACTCAGTTGAATATGGATGAAATGCATGGCATCCTTACTACCTATGAAATGATAATTGATGAAAATAGACCTCTTAAGAAGGAATAAGCATTTAAGGTGATCAAGGAGACAAAATCCAAGAAGAACAAGCTAAGTCTTGAAGATTTTGATCTTAATGAAGATCAACTTGAATCCATGATTACAAGAAAATTGAATGTAGGATTAGGTAGGTATGAAGGAAAAAATCCTTTCAAATGTTTTTCATGTGGTAAAGTTGGTCATTTTATAGATAGATGTCTAGGTATAAATTTTTTTGAAAACAAATAATTTCATAAGGAATCTCATGAGGATGAATGCAAAAAATTTGAGGGTCTTAACAAGTACATAAACTTATTCAATAAGAAAAAATTAAAGAAAGAGTCATAAAAAGGAAGTAAGAGCCTTTACCATGAAGAAGATAGTAACTCATCTATAGAAGAAGTGAACATATCTAACAATGATGATTGTTTTCATAATGGGGACATGGAGACATTGTTCATGGCTCTTAATGATGATGAAGGTGAATGTTATTTAAGTAGATATTTATTTGGTGGAGATAGTTCAAAGGAAGAAGAAAATAAAGTCATTCTTGAATATAAATATCTAGATATTATGGAAGAAATGAAGTTACTACAAAGAAAGAATAGAAAACAAGATTCCTTGATCGAATCCTATGAGGATCAAATTGGACTTTTTGAATGTAGGCTGAGTAATGAAGTTAAGGAGCATGATGAGATCACACAATAGATTGAAACTCAGGTTTATAAATTTAATGATAAATTAAAGGGTAAGGATGAAGAGTGTATCATGTATCAATTAGAGATAGAGTCTTTGTAGATGAAACTAAATCAAGCTATGAGAAAAGATACAATTGATGAGTGAAATAATAAGGATGAATTGATGAATGCTCTTGAAGATCTAAATATTGAGAAGAAAAAGAACAAAGATATGATGTCACAAATCAAGGACTATGAATAATAATTGAGTGTGTTTGAAGAAATATTGAATGATGACACTAGGGAACACGAAGATATTATCAAGCATCTCAATAGTCTATTATAAACTATGTCTACAAGCCTAAAAACCAAAGAAAATGAGAGATTAAGGTATGTGATTTAAATTGAGTCATTAAGAGCTAAGTTAGACAAGACATATTGTAAGGTGAAGTCATTTATGAAGTTTGAAAAGAGCTTAAATGATCTTGACAATATTATAAGTAGTCAAAAGCATGCTAGTGATAGATTTGGTCTTGGATACAAAGAAGAACAAAAGCATGTAACTCAAGACAATATAAAGGTTGATCAAACTTTGAAGATCAATCATAAGTCAAGGAATGAAGGTATTGGTAGAATGAATACAAATTAGATCAGACAACCAAATGCTATGAGGTATGCAAGTTTTAATGGTCATTGTTACTTTTGCAATCAGTTTGGTCATAGGTCAAAAAATTGTAAAATATCCTTAAGGAATGAATTTACATGGATTTATGAGAAAGACAACTGGTAAGCATGAATAAAATCATCACTCAAGAGAGTCAATAGGTTCACAAGGAAATAATGACATCTTTTGCTACAAGTGTCAGTGATTTAGTCATATTGCAAAGTTTTGTAATATTTTCATTAGGAGACCAAATGATTAGGTATATGAATGAATTCATGAAACTTTAAGGAATCATCATATATCTCAATCATAAGGTATGTGTAATTTGATAAATCTCATTTATTTCAATTATCATGAGAGAGGCCACATAACAAGGTTATGCAAGAATGATCAGTATTCTACTTCAAAGATTATCAATCCTAACATGAAGAGGAGTCATAGTGATTAGAGACCTAAGTAGGTAAATGAAAAATATGCTCAAAATGGAATATTTACCATGAAATAATAGGGAATAAGTTCAAGTATCAAGGAACAATCCTTATCTTCCAAAATGGATAAGGAAATCAAGCAAGATCCTGAGATAAAAGAAAAGAATAAGGTTGAGAACTCATTTAAATATAATCTAAAGATGAGGAAAGATTTCAAGTCAAGTAAGATCATGGACATATGATAATATCCTAAGTTTTAGGATCTTTAGTCCCTATATGACAAGTGGGTGTCTCTACCTATGCTTCTTAAGGAGGTATCTTTTTATGTGGAAGAAAGTGTGTGTGCTCTAAGTAATAATCAAAGTGCCAATCAGTATAAATCTTGAAGGTAAAATGTAAGAAAGTGAGTGTGAAAGATAAGCTTGTAGATGAAGGATTTTGAAAAGGTTAAATTAGTTTGGATGCTGGTTTAAGAGCTTGATAAGTCAAGTCAAGGATATGTAATTACAGGACAATAATAACATTTAAAGATGTGTTTTACTAAGGGGGAGCTAAATCAATTAACTTGAGTGGCTTGAAGAATTTGTGAATAATGTAATGGGGAATATATGTGAAGATTATTCTACCATAATAGAGGTGTGAATATGTCTACTTTATTTATGAATTCTAGAAGATTGACATGATGACTTGATCAAACCAAGTGATGTATTTTGACAAGGTATTGAATCTTCATGCATGAGCAAATAGAGATTGTGATTTTTTTAGGTAGATAGGTCCAAGGGTAAAAAAATATCAAGTTTATATTGGTGTATATCAAATAATAGATGACATGAGATGGTGATTGATGTTAGGGGGAGATTTCTAAGCTCTATGAGTAGTTTGCTAGGTCCAAAGATCAGAGAACTCAAAATTGGTATATGTCAAAGGGGGAGAAATTGATTGATATACTTAAAAGTATGTAAGTATTTTGAGCATCTTTTTAGTATTTTAATTCATACATAATATTGAGGAATGTTTTTTAGCATGATGAGGAAGATACCCTTTGTCATTAATGTCAAAGGGGGAGAAAGATCATAATTAAGGAGCTCAATTCAAATAAGTATGAAGTCATTCTAAAGGTGTTTTTCCTTCAATGACAAATAGGGAGAGTGTTGAGCATGGTCATTGATCTTAGGTTCTCATTGATGTCAAAGAAAGCATGAGACACTAGGGCATTAATAAAAAATAAGTTATGTTTGATAGCTTGGAGAATATGTGGCACATTTGTAGGTTTGAAAAGATAAAGAAGTTGTAAGGCATCCATAGATGTCTTGGTGAAGATCTGGTATGTCACTTGATCATTTGGAATAAGTAACATGCATCTTCTAGCTTAAGAGAAGCTAGAGCGTCATTGCACATCATGTAGATATGATTAAACTAGAAGGTTTATGTATTTATTTTTGGTATTTATAAAGTCAATTGAGGTCAAAGGATTTCATGGAGATGTTGTATTTAGTGCCAAGAAGGTCCCCTAAAAAATTTAACTCTTAAAGTGTTTTCTAACTCAAGTTATAAACCTTCAAAGTTTCTCTTGTAGATTGTGATGGGCTGGAGACCATCAAGTTTAACTTCATTAAAGTCTGAGATCACTAGTCAATTGATCCAATGATGAGCATTCATCATCTAGATCTTGATCTAATGATGCATATTTAGTCAAAATTTCAAAGAATTGAAGATTGCATGCATTGGTTATAAGTGTCATTATCTCATTGATTTGACAAATGATCAATAGTTCATAGGCATTCATACTAATAGAGATTGATGGTGTGGGTCGAGTCAAAAGTCAAATGTGTAGAAGGCACGTAGAGCTACCAAGTGGCAAAACTATGGGAGCTTTGATCTAAGATCAATGATGAATATTGAAAGATAAATATCAAGATAATCAAAGGAGATATATGGTGTGTATTTGTTCACAATTTCCAGGAAGCACAATATGAGGCTAAGGTGCTTGATGTTTAGTGTCTATGTAATGATCGTTGGAATTCAAAAATTTAAATTTGTAAAGGAAAGCCAGTGCTCAATTTTTAAGCTATAACTTTTGATCTAGGATGGATTTATTGATGTAGTAAAATACAAAGTTGTAGAGGACTTCAAGGAAAATCTAGTGAATTTGGTTAGGTCTAAATGTTTATACAATCAAATTTATGGAGCTTCAAAGTTGACTATTTATTCATTCATAGTGTTCCTATGTACAAAATAATATTTGAGCAAATTTTTCTTTAGCATAAGGGTGTTTTGTTGAGATAAATCTCATGAAAATGTCATAAGGGGTATATGGAGTGGACCCATATAGTTGAATTTTATCTTTTTTTATTAATTTGCTTGATAGAGTGCCAAATGGATGAATAGGTCTCCATGAGACCTATAAGGGCTACTATGGCTTAATTGAAAGGTGTAGCTACTTAAGTGTGACCCATAGATGCTATGGCCAACCTGTGACAATGTGTTTGAGCTATATATTATAATGTTAGATGTCTTAATAGTTAAACAAGTCTTATGGCTAACCAAGAAGATGATATTCATGAAGACTCTATAAATAGTGGAGATAAAGGCAATGGTTTCTAGGCTTGTATATGCATGTGTTGAGAGATCAGAAGATAGAGATGAAGGAAATAAAGTGTGATATGGATGGAATGAAGTACATAATATATTGAGGATGAGAAAATAATACTAGAGAGATCCAAAAGAGGTGTTTAGATGTATTGCTTGAATGATCAAGTTTGAGTGTGAGTGATGAGTTGATATAGAACTATTGTACATTATTTTTCCAATCATATTGGAATGTAATTAGAGTTATGGAGATATTTATTTCATAGGTTTTGTATGGGTGCTCAACATCTAGGACAAGTGGGTGCTTATTCATACTTAGGGGTGGGTGCTCCTTATTAAGTGGGTGGTTCACTAAAAGGTCTTATGTTTGTGATCATCTTATAGGAAAAATAGTCCATGTATTTGCAGGCTTGAGAGTGGGTTTTATTCCCCAAGAGGCTCTTTCAAATATATCTAATGTTATGTATCTGATATTGCATCATATTTCTTATTCATTATTATGAACATATTATATGATTTATGAATGCTTATGGTCATTAATTAAGAGTTTGAAAGGATTACAATTGAAGTTTAAAATATCTTGCATCACTGATTCACCCCCCTCTTAGTGATTATACCTCAAACATAGATAAACTAGAGGGTTCACCTTATGGGTTTTCAACTAACCTAGCCTTGCAGGTTCTTATGGTCCTACCCAACAAAAAGTTGACAAGAAAAATTTCAAAATTCCTCACTGCAAAAAAACTTTACCTAGATGGAGTATGCATCGATGAAGAAACATATGCAGCTAATGGTTTCAAAGTGGATAGATCAATATGTAAAAAAGTTAAATTAGTAGTCTTCATCTAGCACAGCTTCTACTGAAGTTGGCTAAGATGAATAATGGTAGGGACATCAATGAGTGGAGTGATAGTATTATCAAACTTAGCTATTTCCTAGTTATAATTATTCCAATCAATCAAATATTCTTGAATGCTATGCAGAATTGCCCACAAAGGAATCTGAGTGTATAATAATTGTAAAATATCATTGTTTATAGTATAAAAGAGAGAAACTTTACTAGTAGTCATTTTTTTAGAGGTATGGGTGAGCTTCTCAACATGGACCTATGATTGGATCCCAAAAATGATATTGTGAAACATCTAAGTTTGCCAAGCCTTCAACTAGTGCATAAAGGACTCTTGATTTAGCATGAATGCTTGAAATGTAGATGCAAACCCAACATAAGTGATAAAAGGATCACACATTATGATTTTGTAAGAACTCATAGTGGTAAATGTATGGATCCCATTATTCCATACCACATCCACTTAGGATTTTTAGTTAATTAACCCATAAACCTTAGTTGTGGCTTAGCCATTCATAATCATGAGGTCATCTTGATAAATCTCCAAGATCTTACATAACTCATTCGACTCCTTCTTGATAGCTTGAAATTAAAATTTGAGATGGTTAACCTATTGGATGCTTACCTAATATTACATAATCTATGCCACTATCTTTAGAAGTTTTGTATGATCAAACATAAAACCAAGGCCCACAAATCAAGAGTAAAGGGTGGGGAAAGAGTCTTTAATAAATTTAACAGTGTTTCTGAGCACACTCCATAGTTCAAAATTATCCTGCTACAACTAAGACACCTTATTATGCAATGAAATAATAGTCTGCATAATGAAATTTTGAAAAATGGAAAACCATCCAACTACTTAGCCAAGGAAAGCTTAGAAACATCAAGAGATGATTTAGTGGTGGGTGGGGGCATAAAAAATACAATAGTGAAGGTTATGGTGGGAAGGCACTATAACAGAGTGAGGAGGAATGAAAATATGGTGCAATAAGAAGGTGCAAAAGGAACATCCATGAGGGCTAAGTGATGGAACCTAGATGTCACAATAAAATCATGATTTGGTGAGACCTAATATTGGGTGGGGAGGGATTGAGAAACAAAAGAGGTAGAAGGTGAAGTCACAAATGGTGATTATGGAAGATTGGTCTGTGTGGCCTCAACATGTTTTGGAAGAGTTGGGGGATCTATAGGCAACATGGGCATAATGGTAGAATCTACATTTTTTAGTGGAGGATAAGGAGGGAAAGACATAGATCATATGCTTGATATATCCCCATATTTTATGGCCTCTTGAGTGCACATAACTAGATCATCTAGATGTATTGGTGATACCTCCATGACAAGCTTGCACTCGGCCTCCTCAGTAGCTTATTTCTTTGCCTACTCAAAAACATTATCCCGATTGATCACTTTATTTTACTCAACAAGAGTTTGTTGTTGTGCCTCTATGACTATAATCTATGTGGACGAGATGGGGATATATATTAGCACATGAACTATTTATGCAGTTGGTTGGGGAATTTATTCTACTATCACTAGTTTTTATAACTCAAGAATGGGTTGCTACTCCATTGCTTGTATGGGCACCTTGATTTTCTATGGTTGTTTTGACTCCAAAGCCTTTTGTTTTTGCATTTATTTTTATTGTTTATCCACTTCCTTTCTTCTTCTACACTTGGTAACTCATTGTTCTTCTTCTTGGGTAGCCTATTTTTCCTCTAATATTTATGCATCTAACACCACCTCTTTAGTATTAGTCAGGGGTTCATCAAACTATGAAAAATAAGAAATCACCATGGATATATGCACCATTTCCTATGACACACATCCATTCTAACACTAAAATCTAGGTGCATCCTTAAGAAATGATAGTGCAATCCCTCTTAATGATATAGGATCTATTATGGATTATTGGGTTGTGGTTAGAACTTCCTATTCTTCCTCCTACATAATATGTTTATATTTTTGTAATGTGTGATTCCTATGCTTAATTGATTATGGTGCTCTCAACAAGAGGATAATTTTTTTGAGTTTGAGAGGACTCACCGAAGCCACCTTCTACCATAATTTCTGCTTAGAGCCATTGAAGTTTGGCTTCCTTGCCCATAGTATCCATAATAATAGACTACATACAAGCTAGGAATTCTACACACAAATGTTAGGGTACCTACTTGCAAAATTTTAGTGTATGCACCACTTTCCAAAATAAAAATTCTTTTTCTTATTCCCTCATATAAATCACTAGCCATGTCTATGAGCATAGTTTGGTAGACCTCTTATTCATCTATTTGAATTTTATACCACTCATATTCTATATCAATTTAAGGCACATGTGGGTCATCTAACCATGTCTTCTAAATATGAATATTCCTTTGTAGAGGAGAAGGTGATCAATGATTTGCAAGAGCTTTGCACTTTCCTTGATCTGATGGAGTAGACATTGTCAAGGAAATTTGTGAAATGTCCACCTAAATGGGAACATCAGGTGGAATTGTATGTAAACAGGTCACTCTACATGTAGCCAAAATTTTCTACTAGGTGACTTTCTTTTGTGCCATATGCATATCAATAAATAAGGAAAAAGGTGTAAATGGAGCCTTTGGAATCTCATGAATGTGGATACAAATTCCTTATGGAAGCTTCATAACCACTACATGTTGTCCTATAAATTACATCACATGTGATGAGATTCTTGAGTTATTGAGCACCAATTCTATGAGTTCATCCCACCATGCATTGAATAGCTATTGATGTGTGAGGCTGATGCTTTCACTATGTTTCCAAATTAGTTTTTGGAATGTAATATCTATCTAGTAATCTACATCTAGATTGACAATGCTTTTTGGAGGATTCTAATGTGTAAATACAAGCATTAACACCAAAAACTAATATTGAAAAGTTTTTTTGTAGACACGATGGCTTTTAAAATATTCATTATAAGCTCGACACTAGAAATTCTAACCAATTAAAATGTTCCCCCTAGTGGACCATGTGATGTTCATTATCAATGACCAATTTTGTGGCCTCCTTCATGGATTTTCTATAAATGTGTAGTAATATACTTTTCTAAGATATAGACAACTTCATCTGGGATGTCATCCAAAGGAATTCCATGATTTCTATAGTTATAGGCCTACTTAATCTTAGGTAGATTTAGAGGATATTTTGATTTGTAGGGCACTAGAGATAATCCATATGATACCATATCTATGGCCCTTACCATCACAACCTCATTCACATATATAGTGATGTCTATAGATAAATTCATTTTCCTATCATTATACCTTCCTAATAGAAGTTCCATGATGTCACTTAATTAGCTAAATGTAGGTAGCCAAATTAGGTGCTCCACATTGGTGTTTTATAACCTATGTGGTGGTGAAGTTGCTAAATTTTGTGCATCCATGTCTACTTCAGGGATAAATAACCTTTCTTTAGTATATTTAGGAGAAGGATACACCTTAGGATCTAAGTTTTTTTTTGGTGTATATTTGCACCAACCTTGATGTATTTTAATTATAAAATGGAGAGAATTTTGATGAATTATGGATGTGTAATGGTAACCATCATAGATATCTCTACATTATGGTTGATCTAGTTGAAATACAAGGAGTACAAAGTGGTACAAGATACTTGGAAGGATGCTCACCAAATTGCTTGAAAATAGCTAAGTATGAAATGGAGATTCAACTAGAAATAAGGATATATATAGGTCTTCATGTGCCTGATGATATTATTTAGATTTTAATGCAAAAAATTACATTGAGATCTTATTTTGAAAAACATTAGTAACTAAATCTTTGAATTGATTAGTTGGCATGCTTTTTTTTTGGTGTGGCATCTTTTTATGGTGATCAAGTGGAGTTATGTGACCCATAAAATCTATAAATTGATTATTCCATTTCTTGATGTGGATTGTAACAAAGATTTGGGATTTATGATTCCAATATCACATGCATAGTTATTAAAACCCATCCCTTAGCATTTATCCATCATCAATATTTATGCCATACATAGCTTTCTTGGATTTAATTATCTTTCTTTGTCACCTATTTTAACTTTAGTATATATGTTTTCCTCCCAATCATGCAAAATACCCTTAATTTTGGGTACTAGAGATAATTTATTTACATGTACTTATGAACCACACACACAAAATAATAAAAACCAAACCTATTCTACACACCATGAATAAAAATGAATCCTATGCTAAACTAGTGTGAATGAGCACCTGTTCTTTCTTGGGTACACAACTTATTGGTGGTAGGGTTTGAGGCTACTGCCATTCACCTTTCCAAGAAAATGATATATTATAAATCCTATAGGACCACCATTCCTATTTGTGGCAATGCATGAATAATATATGGTCCCTTCTAATGGATGTTTAATTTTCCTAGAAAATTTCAAAACTATCATCATACAATAGGACAAGCTAGTCTATCTAAAATTCTTTAGTGCACAGTTTCTTATCTTGGAAAGATTTCTATTTGCACTTATTTAACTCTTATGTCTAGGATTATCTACTATATTATTCATTCATTATATTTAGGTCTACTATCCTACTCCCTAAATATTCTTGATCTCCCATATGCATAATGATTGCAATCCACAAGCTAGGTACAACATACTCTAAAGACATTATTGATTCTAGACCATAGACTAATTAAAATGGGGTAAAACCTAAGGAATATTTTTAATGCATGTGATATTTCCATAAGACTATAGGAAGTATATCCTCCTAGTTATCTCACTGAACATCATATACTTTTATAAGCATCTTACCTAGTACTTTATTTGTAACCTTCACTTGACCATTTGCTTGAGGGTGGTAGGCTGTACCTTTATGATGTGATATTAGGAATTCATTAGTAAGTGATTATATTATTTTATTTAAAAAGTGCATATTTATATCACTTACCATCTTGATTGGCTGTACTTTTATGATGTGATATTAGGAATTCATTAGTAAGTGATTATATTATTTTATTTAAAAAGTGCATATTTATATCACTTACCATCTTGATTGGCTGTACTTTTATGATGTGATATTAGGAATTCATTAGTTGTCATGATAGCTTCAACCCACTTGGTAAAATAGTTAGTTGTAGTGATTATATAATGTGCATGATTACATTTGATGGGAATATTGATAGGTATAACAAAATCAATCCCCCATTATTCAAAGGGTTATTGTGAAAGCATTGGTTGGAGTGATATTTCATCTTGATGGTTTGGCTTTCTCATCCTTTGACAAACATCAGACTACTACACAATTTGGTGTGAATCCTAAAATAAATAAGGCCACCATAGGCCACTTTGATTTTTTTTTATTGAAATAGCATCTATAGTAAAGTGACCTCCAATAATGCCTTGATGTGATTCTTCAAGTAATTAAGGTCATTAATGCTTGAGTGCTATTTGGTGTAATACTTTGTCCTTACCTAGATAGTACAAGAATCCTCTGATGATACTAAACAAAAGGGCCTTAGTAATTAAACACTTATTTTCTCATTTTGTGTAGTGTCCAGATATGTCCCCTATTATAGAAACTATGTGATCTCTTCTAATTATTCAAGAATCATAGACACCCAAAATAAGTGTGTATTAGGTGATTCATCAAGAATTTCCTCTGGATCTTCACCATTTTGGATCCATCTCAAATGGTTTGGTCCCACATTCTCTTGACCAAGTTTGACATTAATTAAAAACTAAAACTCCTAAAAAAACATTAACCATCGAGATATATGACCTCCCAACAAAGGTTTATTTACTAGGTAACACAAGGCTTGATGATCAGTGAACAACTCAAATGGTGTAACTAATGAGTAATGATTTTTTTTTTGTAGTGTGAATACTATCACAAGGGATTTTTACTCAATTTTAGTATAATTATTTTTATCTATAAACAATTTTTGATTGATAAAACTAATGGGGTGATCCAAACCACCTTCTCTAGGCTGTGCCAACACAATACCAACTATGATCCTTTATGCATCCAAATGTACATGGAAGGACATAATCCAATCTATAAAAATAAATATTGGTGCAATTACCAATGTTTGATTTAAATCGATGAATTTTACCTGGCATTCATCTATCCAAATGAATCATGTATCCTTCCTTAATAACTTCTCTAAAGCATAAGATATTGTAACATGCCCCTTAATAAACTTTATATAGTATCCTATATGTCCAAGGAAGGATCCCACCTCTATCAAACTTATGGGTGGTGGAATTCCCACAATTACTATGGTCTTGGATAGATCTACCAAGATACCTCTGCTTTAGACTACATGACCTAAAAAAACCCAAATGTTGTAAAAAATAAGCATTTTTTAAAAGTTGAGCACTATCTGTAGTGCTCTACATATTTCTAACATCAATATTAGTTTAGAAAAATGATTTTGAAATAATTAAAAGACTACCCAATCATATAATTAAACTTCTAAGAAATCATGGATGAAATCCTTAAATGTAGCTACAATAGCCCTTAAATAAACTATAGATGCATTTTTTAGTCCAAAAAAAATTAACCTATATGCAAAATATACCCATTCTATTACAAAGGTCATCTTGGATCTATGTTCTTCTATTAATATAATCTAATGGTACCTACTATAACCATCAATAAAGGAATACACCTTATGACCTATGACCACTTCTAAAACTTCATCTATAAATGGGATAGATAAAGGGTCATTAAACAAACCTCATTTCAAAGATGATATTCACTAAAAAATATTATCTCGCTAGTCTTCTTTGGTTGAACTACCATAGGAATAACCTAGTTAGATTTCTCTATAAGAAAATAATTTTGGCCTCTTGCATGTAGTCTAATTTAGCTTTGACCTTTAGCTTCATTTTTGGGTTCAAATATTATGGTCTTTTATTAATTGATCATGCATATTCCTTTAGTTCAATGTGCATCTCCTCTAGAGATGGGTCCACACCCTTGACTTTAGTGAAATTGGTTGGGAAGACATCCTGATAATCCTACAGAAGCTATAGTACTTTAGATATGTCTTCTTGTGACCAATAATCACCCATATGTGCTAATTTTAGAATGTACTCAATTCTAATGTTCTCAATGTGTTCCTTTAAGGGTTCATTGTAAATATTGCATTCTTCCTTAGGAATAAAATCACACAGTATCCATTCAGCTTCCCATTCTAAAATGTTAAGATGCCATAGCCTTTCTTCTTCATATGATTTTATGATTGGACCTAGAAGTGTCTTAACTTACCATTTTGATTCAAATAATTATATGAGATCTAGACCATCCTCCTTAGATGAATCTATTGTCCACTCATATTTATCTTGTATTATATGACATGGTTGAATAGAGACCTTTTCCTTGTCCTTCTCTGATTTATAGGCCTATAAAGCTTTATTAAAATCATAGGTTGTGTCATAGGATGATGATGAATTAGTTAGTCCATCTAAGTCTTCAATCTTACCATGACATAGAAAACCATTTAAATTCTAAAATACATTATGTGTCAGAGGATAATCATATTCAAAAATAAAGGTTTGAATGAAATTGCCTTGAACATATGCCCAATGTCTTGTCTTTCTTCTATGATCCTAGTGTCTGCACCAAGAATTAGGATGACTACCTAGAGTGTAATGGAATATATGTACTTAATACTTGGGGGAAATAGACTTCATAGTCCATACCTCAATGCACTAGTAAATATGAAGCTTAAGATAATATCTTTCATGAAATATTGGCCAGTCCTTCCTTACTCCTGGTAACTAGAAGCAAGCTAGAAATATTTTATAAGATTCATCCCATTGCATATGAACCCCATTATATATATTACCACTTCATATTAATCCCCTTCAATTTATGTGTGAGAGCACTATATCTCTAGTTGATATTAGGCACATCTTTCTAAAATCATAAAATAAATTAACCAACATCCTTAGTGGAAAATAGTGTGGTAGTTGGTGTTCCATTGCAAAAACCATGCATAAAGGTTGTAACTCATGGTCACCTTTCATCCAATTAATAATGTGAGTGTAAGAATATCCACTTATAGAAGAATCCCTATCCCAAGGTAGAACACCTTCTCTTGTTGGTTCTAAATAATCTTGATCTATTTGATTGGTCTGATATAAAAAATCTATGTCTAATTGAGTTGGTGACCTTATGGATATGGAACTTACATCGTCTAAAAATAATGGTGGAATATACACTAGTGGTAATATATAATTGATAGGTAACTCTTGTAATTATAATGGTACCTTTTATGGGCTTGTGTGATTGTAGATAATGTCACATTCAGTGGCTTGCAACCCCTGTTGCCTATTGTCAATCTTTAGTGTTTACCTTTATCTAATTATTCTCACCATAGACATAGGGAGAGTCTAACTCTCAAGGGATACAATATGCCTTTTTTCCATCCTTATTTAAAGGAATCACTATAATCTTATCTCCCTAATGAGATTCTAACTAGTTCCTTATTGTATTGATGGTCATCTTACCATCATAGGCCCATTTTTTTCCAATGAGCACAAGATATTTCATATCATCCATCTTTGTATCTATGATAATTTCAATTTTATGACTTTAATCTCCATGTCCTCTAATTGACCAATTGGCTCAACACACCCATAATTCACAATACTCAATGTAACTAGGCTATAACTTAGCACATGTCAACCAATAAAAACCCACATTGATTGAGGGATCATATTAATAGTGATACCAAAATAAAAAACTTCATTGGGTACCTCATACCCTATTCTTTCAATTTCCATTCTTGAATAAACATCCCATGGTTTTTTAGTTTTTACATACCATATCATCTGATCCACTCATTCTTGGCCCTTTTATGCACACTCTAGTAGATTATGGAGTAAATTGGTGATTTTCTGTGAGATGTCCTCATTCTATAGTGTAATAAAGAGATTCATCAAGTCTGTCAAGGAAGTGAAAACACCATATTGTTAAATTATGCACATTATCTACCCATATATCGCATATTTGTGGATGCAACATCATATTCAATGGTCTCTTATTATTGAATTGTTTTTAAAACTTACACTACTTTGTGTATTAACTCTTTCTCCATGATAGGTTATGGATGCTTTTCTAGTTGTGTTTTCCTAATCCTATGGTCCTATAGCAATTTCAAAGGGGGTAATAACTAATCTACATGTTGTCAATGAGTGATGGCTTGTAAGAATGCATCTTATTAGGGCTATCTGATTACCATATTTACATTTATTACCATCCTTGTCCTCACAATGTTTTGCCAATAGTGGACAATACTCTATATCATTTTGTTTATAAATCTTATAATAGGCATTATAGGATTGACTTTGAAGATTCATAGGGAAATTCCTCCATACATGTTTGAATTCTCCATATAGATAGCATTGAATTGGGGGTTGAGGTCTATTTCCTCTACCTCTTTGCAATCCTCCTTGATAACCTCCCCTCATTCTTCCATGATATCTTACTCTATTTAGTTGGAAAACCTAGTTAAAAAAATGTTGTGGTCTATAGTTCTCAAAATTTTATTGAGGATTCCACCCTTATTATTGTTGGTTTCCACCATATCTACCATATTGAGCTTGAGTTAGTTGCAGTGCCTAGTTATATTGCATTGGCTATGGAATCACAAAATTCCATGAATTTTAATTATGTGTAGGGGATATCCAACTATAAAAAAGTAGATTCTAACTAGGTATGCATGTAGATTGGTAAGCTGGTACCATGGGTGCCCAAGGTACAACAACTAGATTAGTGCCATACCTATTTAATTCAGGTGTGATGATAGCCTATGTTTTCATATTTTATTTGTGTGTAGCTACTACAAAAACATTTTTGGTGATGTCTTCTCTCAATTATTGTAGTTTTTGATAGTTATTTTCATGGTGATTTACAAAAATTGTAGTATAAATTATATTTGTTCTTCACATACTATTATAGAAAATGATATTGATATGTTGCATGTCCTACTACATGACATATATCATTGAACTCAATTTTTATTTTCGAACACTCATTCCTATGGTACCCTTCTTTGTCACACTCCATATAATAAAGATATAACCTAGGTCTCTATGTTGCTTCTTATTATTATTCCTATATTTTTTTGAGGAGTTGTAAGGTGTTCTCTATTTATGAACTAGGAGTTGAAGCTTCCTCATAATCTTTAATCTACCCCACTCAGATTATAGTTATTCTAGATATTGCTTTATTAGTGAATTGCATTTGCACAATAAAAAACCTTATCCTTGGTCACAATCCCTCTATGAACCAAAAAAACTTGTCTTTGTCTACCATAAAAAACTCAAATTTGTTCATTGCGTCTAAAAATCTATGGTCATATTCAAAAATAGTCTATTTGGTTCCTTTCCCAATTTCTTTGAGATCTTGTATGGTCTGACTAGAGCATTTTTGGACTCTAGTTTCTATGATCAACATTGTTTTGAATTATTGTAATGTATTTTGGTCAAAACCTCTTTAGAATATAAATTATAATTCTCTACTAGCCAATGCTCCAATCAAATCACACTTCATCATTGCTTCATCAATGATTCCTTTAGCTTTCCATTTCATAGTGCAGGTGAGTAAGTAATATTCTGGGTCCACAAACTATCATAAGGAGCTAGGTGGGTCAGTGTTCCCAATTGAGATACCATAGTGGGGTTTCCTATAGGTATCATAGTTGATTTTGTTTCAACTAGTGTCAAGGATGGTTATAGTTTTGGGGGCTTTTATGCAATCTGGGGTGCTTCCTAGTCTGGTAGCAGTTGTGATGTCTCCTCTAGTTTTGTGGATGTGGTAGTTATAGATATATCTCCATAATATCTTTCCTTTTCTTATAAAATTTGAAGTTGTATAAAAAAAACCTTAGCCTACACAAGAGTTAAAGGATCTATATCTATAGATAGCAATGTTTTTATGTTATTCTTCTGTTGGTTTGAGAAAGTCTATACAACTTCATGATATGTAGTCTTTTGTACTTTTAGGGGGTTTTAGTGAACTTATTATAGTATTGGTCTTTGGCAAGTGTCATCATATAAATATATGTAGGAATTAATGTGATTTTGGAAAAAATGGGCTCAGGGGATGTGTGCTCCCTAGGGAAATGATCCTTACCTCCAAAGATGTACCTCTAAAAAATTGAACCTATACTATGTTTGTGAGTATAAGGCAATCCTTAGTTTTCTTTATAGAATAGCCTTCTTAAAAACTATAAACTTTTAACCATCTGTTATAATTTTATACCAATACCTTCTTCTTTCATCCATGTTAAATCCTTATCACTTCCTTGCACTCTATCTTTACTTTTCCCAGGCTCCTCACTCTATCTCTCCTCACCATGCACTTCTCCTTGTCATTTCCTTTCTTCCAAATCATCATTACTAATACTACTAATACTACTACTAATCCAATTTGTAGCTTCCTAAAATTCACTCTATTTATTCCATCTCCTCTATTTTCACAACTCTCTTTCTAGCTCTAAAGTATTTTTCTTATCTTTTTCCTCTAGATTCTCCATGTTGGACTCAGGTTCAAACTCTATCTGTTCATATTTTATTCATTCTCCCTTATGTCACACATACCCCTATGGTGCCTGAAGTGATAATCTATATGTAAAGGAATATGTACCATCAATTTCTCCATAGACATCTTAATTAGTGTAAAAAGTCACTACAATAATTTTCCTCTTATCCCTCTCATAAATAGATCCTTTGCCACTTCACATTCCATGTATCCTTGTAATATGAAATCTATGATATACTTGTCAATGGTCGAATCCAATGAATTATCTATCACATGAGTCTAACTAATGTTTAAGGCTTGAATATTTTTGATCTTCTCCTTATATCATGTAATGTTAGTAGTCACATGAGATCTAAAATAATGATGTTCTACATGAGCCAACTAGTCAGCTAGCAATCCAGGTAATTCACACCATAATATCTCATAAATTTCACCATAAATGTGTTTATGCATAACATATTATTTATAACACCCTATTCTCTAAGCTTCCTTCTGTGCAAAATTGGTTATTTTATAATCTAGCTATTATTCCATGTCTCTTTGACTAGAAAACCACCTTAGCATATCCTCAATAGTGAGTTCCACACTCACTACACCATTGTTAGAAAAGGTTCATGGGTTCACCAAAACATGATAATTATAGGGTTAAATCTTGCGATTTGAAGAAGAGCTTACAATAAAGGAAAATCATTACACACTATTCAGCTTCTATCTTAGGATCATAGAGGTTAACATAATCTTGAGTATTCTTATGACTAACTACTTAGACAAATATTTAATGGTAAAACTCAGGTATGATGACATAGTTGTCAAACTTAAAGAGAAAATACCTTTTATTATTCATTAACATAATGAGATTTCTAATAGTTGGAAGTAATTTGTAGATGTTTATAGAGGAAGATTATCAATTCATAGAGTTATTATTCACTATCACCTAACTTCATAATGAGCATATAATATCAAATAGAAGACGACCATTTTTATGAGAGATAGACTTACAACACATATCAATGCCAAAAATATACATTTCACATAGGAAGTGTAGATCTATTCTATTAACCATCAATTACTAAAGATGCTTACAATCTTCACATTATAAAACACTCATTACACTTTCATTCTAGATATCTCATATTTACTCAAAAGGCTCATATATAATATTACCCAACACTATCCCACCTATTATACTACAATCCACAAGAATATTTAATCTTGAAAACTATATCGTTATAACCATGATGTCTATACTTGGTGGCCATGTATGTCAACCTATATTCTATTGCTAAATATTATATGTACATGACCCCAACTAAAAATAGAATATATTCATAATAGTATTGTAGAATAAGTACTAATAAAAAATAAACCATGATCCCCATCCAAATGGCACATTCATATATTTGAGTGGTACACATTCCATGGCTAACACCAAATTTTATATAATAATAATGTAGTTATAATTAAGATTTACATAGTTTCATTCACAAGTTATTATATTTGATCAGTTTATGCTCAATTTTACATAGAATCATACCAAGTTTGTTCTAATTGGGGGCATCATGTGTGACATGATTAGTCCCATTTTAGTTTCATATTTACATCGTCACATATTTTTATAAATCATTCTAGAATTCATATACATAGATATCATAATTAGGGGCATGTGCATGTCACATTGTTTTCACATGATCAGTTTTACACTAGCTCAAATTAGATAGAATGGAAAACTCCATGTAATTCTCTATGTTATATACTTCAAAGATCATTTGCACTAATTTTCACACCAGATTGATGCCTTATTTTTTTTTAGTGGTTAACATTTTTGTGTAGTCCCTGAGCTATATTTTTGAGTGCCCAAGAGGCCATTTGGCCATTTTTCATTTCAAAGTTTATAAATGGCCCTAGGGCTATCCTACATAGTTTTAATTACATTAGGTAGATTCAGTCATACATACATATACTACACATGGGTAGGCAATGATGGAATCATAGCCTACTTGAGTTATTGAGCCATCCACATAGGAGGGTTGGATAGTCCATAAATCTAATCCAAGTTATTCATAGTGTAAGATCCACATAGTATGGATGGAAAATGATGGAGTCAAAACCAAATTGAGTTCTTGAGCCACCCACACATGGGGATTGAGAAAGCCATCAACTCAGTCCAAGCTATTCACCGATTTGATCACTAGTTACACATATGATGTCACTAGGTTTTTACATTGGTTCATGTACCTAGTGGGGTGTATTCATTCCTTTCTTCTTACTTTTATCTCTTTACTCAAATTTGTCTTTTATTTTGGTATTCCTTAAGTAAAGAGTAATGCAACCATGTTGTATTTGTAAGATACACAATGGAGAATGTTTCACACACTCAAACCCAAATTTATTGGCTTTGCCTCACAGGTAAGTCCAGGTTTGATTCTTTTTCCTTTTTCCTAATCATTTTGATTTTATATATTTATAAAATAAAGTGGGGGAAAATGTAGTCATATAAAATCTCACTTGAGTGCATTAGTGTCACTTGAGACCACCCATCCCTAGCTTAGCCCTATAACTATTTTAGGGCCTCTTTAAACCCTTATCCATATTTCATGTGAGTACTACACATCCTTAGACATCACAGATTCATTCCCAAACCTTCCCTTAGGGATCTAGTTACCTAGTACTCCAAGTTTTTCCACTTAGACACTAGCATAGTTCTTTGGACACTAACAACCTATGTTAGTGACCAAGAGAATGTGCTAGTGTCTTTTGCCAAATTTCAACCCTAATAGATATGTTTTCAATTCTGAAGATACCTAAGGTTGGCCTATACCTATTTCATACTCTGAAAAAGCAATAGATCAGTATAAATACATGACTTTTAACCTTTTATCCACTAAATGGAAATCAAATACAAAATACATAAACAAGATCAGAATAATTAGTACCTAATCAGGGTATTGATCCCTATTCTACCCTACGTCTATATATAATCATCTATAGCCATCCCAAGATTGAAATACATATATTTATAGTCTCAAGCCTCATTCAAAGAACTCAAGTTGACATTCATACTAACATTCAGTTGTAATTACACTAAGAACTTAGGTAAGAGAACTACATTGGGATTGATCCCTCCTTAGAGTATTGGTATGTAGGTAGATCTCAACACAACAAGGTTTTGAGGATGTCCATTCTACCTAGCTAAAAACACACATTTTCTACTTATGCCACTTAAACACCCTAACAACATAGATATCTAGGGTTTGATCATAAATCAGTCCAAAACAAGTCATAAATAGTGAAGTAGGTTTCATCCACATAGAAATAGTCTTATAAGAGGTTAAAGGAATTTTAGACCATGATCTTTAAGGTGAAAGGTATTCTGGACCACTATCTCAACTATCTAATGGGGTCCAATCCATAGAGGATCAAACCTTGAGTGTTGGCCCTTATTTTTATGAGCATTATCCTACATTAATACCAGATAAGAGATCTTAAAGGTATCGATCTTAGCCCTTTTATCAAATAATCATTTTATAGTACCCTGATGTTTATTGAAGCTTAACAAAACTTCATCTTAGGCTTATTCTAGTTGAATGATATACAAGAACCTAGAATTTACTATATTATTTAGTTTTATGAATTATTACATGAATTTGTAATTTGGAAACCTGAGCATGACTGAAATGATTAGGTCCAATCCATAAACTAAAAGGAAAGGAGAGCTTTTGAGAGCTTGTTTATACCTAGTGTGGTTAGCCCATAGAGTGAATTTAGTAATGAGTGCTACTCATGAGGTTTCCCATGTATAGACTGGTGTCGATTAAATTTTTATTGGAGGACTTTGCCAATATATTTCCTTATGGATAGTGATTGGATGAGAAACTTATAATTAGAATGTTGTCATAGGCCCATTCTATAAAATTTATAGATTGGAAGGCAAAACCATTATCACATACCAAATAGATTAGGACCCCAAATCAAGTGGTTATGGTGTTCTCCATGAACTTGATGAATTAAAAAATAATGCTTCTTTTCATTATGAATACATTAAATCACCTTGTGTAATAGTATGTGGTCATGAAAACAAACTTATAGATATATTGTGAATTGGGGTTGATGACTTTGATGAAATCTAACCCCCATTAGGAAAATGATGTCGATTCCACCATAGGATATAGTGGCATTTCCACATGGGTTTCCTTCTTGGAAAATGACTAGCATTGATGGAAAACATGAAGATGGACTTGAATGTCTTTAAATAAAGTAGGCTAGTAATATCACTCCCAAATAACTTTGTGTGTCATGGAATTTTCTATAAGGTGACCAGTTCCCAATATTTCATGGAAACTTACCATCACTTCCTTGGATTCATCTAGTGACAAGCATCTAAGGTAAATTCCTCATGATTTCTTCTAAGGAAAATTCACTTATTCAACATATACTAGATAGATTTTAACTGAATATCTCTCTTCTACATATGTTTGAGTCTAGGAGGTGTATTTTTGTAGAGTAAGAAATGCTTGATTGGGGCATACCAGTTTGGTTGTAGTACTAGATCTTAGTCTACTTGGTGTATAGTTATTATTGGGTCTATTTCAATTATCAGTTGGGTAATACCTTATCCTATGACCAATTTAGATGATTTGTTATCCAAGTCATACTCCTGTAACTTCATCATTGTAACAACCCCTATGATTTTTACCAAAATAGAGTATTTTTTAAAATTAATTACTCATATTCATCTAAGATATTTCACCATGAGAAATATTATTAAGTAATATTTAACTAAATGTATTATATTAGTTAACCCCATAAGGTTTATAACTGTTGATGTCTTAAAATGGCACTATATCTTAATCAACAATAATGGGAAGTTTCAAGCTGTGGGACAATGCGGCTTGAAAACAACCTCCAGATTTTAAAGAAGCTAGTCTCTTCTTTTGTATTGGGTGTTGGGGAAAAGGGATAGGGGACTAAATAGAAACACAAAATGTAGGAATTGAAACCTAACTATGGTGATGCACCTGAGAGTAATCCTAATCCTAACCTGAGCATAGTGAAACTATTATGTGATTCTATTACATTTAAGAGCAGACAAGTGCATGATCAATGTAAAATATTGGAATAATAGAAATAGAGGCTCACAACAGGGGAGTCTTTTGCTGAGATACATGAATTGTCAACAAAGGCATAGTGTTCAATCTTCTTAATAGAATCTTCCAATCACATTAGAGGCGTAGAAGTCATGCACAATTATGTAGAACTTTAGACTCTAGAAAATGGGATAGAAGCAAATAACATTTCCAATCACAACACTAGAAAATCTACAACATAGACTACTTTGCAAATGACACAGATGACATCAACAAGGGCATAGTGTTAAATTTTATTATTGAATCTTCCAGTCATACAAAAGATGAAGAAACACACACAATCATATAAACCTTTCAACTCAAGAAAATGTAACAAAAGGAAATGATATTATTGGTCAAAAACTCTAAAAGTCTAAAACTATGAGAATTCCCCCCCTTATATTTTACAATTCTTCTTATATCCCCAGATGTCTCCCTATACTTTCTTTCCCATGCAATCTTCTCCATACTTCACTCATAAGAGACAAAAAGACGGTGCCTTTAATGCTGTGGGTGGCTCCAAAAATCTACCTGATGAACTATTTCATCTACTCGAATTAACTCCAGCCAATTTTCCCTCCATTTCGCTTTTGGCAACCGATACACAAAACACTCTGCTATGTTTGAAATAGGAGAGGACACTTAGTCAATTTTCTAAAAATCCCCTTGATCACCTAGAATACACCAAAAAATGACACTTGGCACCTTCCACTTGATTCATCGAAGACACACATCTCTTTTTGCTCCCCTTTGGCTGTGCCTTAGTATCATTAGGGGCATATATCAGACTCCTATGGATGGTGACATTTGGAAGCTTCCAAAGACTTTTAAAGTAACACCTGGGCCCCACCACTATTTCATATTTGTTAATAGAGCTTGGTGATGATTCTCTTGAGTGTTGACATGTGGAGACTTCCGTGGCTTTGAGGAAGATAAGTGGCATCTTCCACTTCTTCTATGGATGGAGTAGAGGGGGACCCAGAGAGTGACACTTGGCAGCATCCGCTTCTTTGTGGCACTTAAGCAAAATAAAATGATGCCTTTGCATTGAATGGAAAGCATTGGACTCATGGATTCCCAAATGGTGACACATGGTGGCTTGCAATTTTTATCCAAAAAGGTCTTTCAGGGCCTCTGCAACTGCCACTTGGTGCTTTCCATCTTCTCCACTGCCTTATGGTGAAAGTCTCTGATTGAAGTGTGGATGCTGATATGAGATGTGGATGCTGACATGTGGTGCATTCCACTTAACTACTACTGGGTATGTGGCACAATCCACCATTCTTGAAGGTTACAAAAAAGGTGACTCAGGGGATGCCAACTGTCAGCTTTATCTCCTGAAAAGTGATGCTTAGCAGTATCTACTTAAACTAATACTCAGGTAAAAATGAGATGAAGGAAAAAAGAAGGGGAAAAAGACCTGCTCAAAGGGTGACACTTGGTAGCTTCCACTGCATCTCAACACTTGGGCAAAATGAATTGGCCCTCTGCTTCAAAATTTTGCCACTTCACCCAAAGAACTAAAATTTTAGTGCTCAAATCAAAAATAATTAAATATGACGTAGAGTAGGAAATTACTCTATAGTTATTGGCAACCATCAGGGCTTTTGAGCCTACTCAAAAAGAACCTGACTCCCGCTTGATCAAAATTTCAAAATTTATAGCTTTGAAAGAGCTGTCTAGAAGATAGACCACTCATGGTCGGATAATCCTTCCTTTCTCTACAACTCATCAAAATCCAAATCCAAGCTAATGAGATCCTTGTGCAAAAAGGTTTACAGGATCTAGGTAGTGGCTTTCAGCTTGGATTCTAGCTAGAAAATAGGGATTAGAACATTTTTGACCTCAAAGGTTAGAGAATCATCCCACAAACTCTGAAAAACTATTTGATCCCTTTGCCTGGCCAGCATCAATGGTTGGATTTGATCCACCAGCAGCACTGTCCTTACATCCAAAAATGGGGAAGGAAGGCCCAGTTGCACCAGATCTTCAATGTGTTGCCTCATTTTGCTGATGCCTTCTTCGATGACATCGAGACAGCTTCTGTAATTGTTGGCTATGGCGTTACGTCTAAGCTCCTTGTTGATCCATTTTACGGTAGCCATTTTGTCAGGAATCTCTATGTCTACCAATGTTACATCCCTTGAGCTATAGAGATTCTCCAGTAAAGAATGAAAGTCTACGAATCTCTGGGAGATCATGGCCAAAGTGATCTGTACCAGATTCTCAACCATCTCACATAACTACTGTGCATGGTGTAGGAAGGTGAAAAGTGGCCTAAGCTAGAGAATCTCTAAAGAGATTCTCTCCCATGCTGACTTGTAGAGTTCCTTCACCAGTTGCACCATTCCAATACCTCTTGGCCTATTGGCCAACTCAATTTATAGTTGCACAGTCTGTTGCTACTCTGCCTAGAGTTGGGCTTGAAAATCTGCACCCTTATTCTATTCTTCTAGCAACCCTTGCTGTGATTAGGTAACCTGCAGTTGGAGTTCTTTGATTCTTCCCTGCAATGTTGCATTTTCCTTTCTTAGAGCTGTTGCTACACCTTTGGAAAGTACAAGCTCTACTTTCAAAGAATTATTTTGGGCTTGAATTACCCATTGAGTCTGGAGGGAAATAGTATGTTGCAACTGTTTCTACAGACTAGCTATCTCATTGTTCTTTTGGTTTATTTGTTCAGCTAAACTATTGCAGTTTACCTTTTTCGTGGCTAGGCCAGCCTCCATCTTCTGTAGTCTCCTTGATATCCTCAAATAATCTTTTATGACCATAGAAGTGGATTCGGTCATGAGCTCAACTCTATCTTGAGGCTTGAATAGGGACATGTCGATGGCCACTGCATTCATGGTGTAGTCTTTCAGCCGCATTTGTTCACTCAGCTTGGCAACGTTGGGTGATAAATGGGTCACCATCAACTGATGTTGAATGGGGTCAAATTGTGACCTCAAATGTGGCACCACCGGTGCTTTATTCAATTTACTCCTCTTCTTCTCTAATCGGGCTTCTCTTGCCTTCCTTGCAGCATCAGCCTGTGTCTGGAAAGTGGAAGGGGATGCAATATATCCCCCTGCGAAGGGAAATCCTTGTAGTAGGCCGTATTGGAGAACCATTGGCTGGCTAGGGGTGAGTTGAAGGGGCATTTTTTTGGGAATGGAGGGGGAGAAATAGGGTAATGTTAAGGCATGGCTGGATGGAGGCATGGATTGAGAGGGAGGAGGGGGAGTAATTCCTACCTGAGGAGAAGTTACAGTGCTCTGAACTGGGTGCTGTGAAGGTTGTTCTTCCTCTTCTAGGTCTAATTGGGACTGCACCCTTCCTCTCCTCTTGGGTGTTTCTGATGTTCTCACCATGTCTAAATCTCTTGTATAATAACTTGGTATGAACCTTTTGCAAGATAAAAACACGCTTGCTATAACAAATTTCACTAGGTGCCATAATCACAATGAGCAAGATAATTTCATAGGAATGCTTTAGAGTTTGCAAACTTTAAAATTTGCTAAGGGATTTTTATGGGCCTATCAAGTCCAAAATAGCATTAAATTAAGGTGACCATTAGCAAATCCTACTCAATCTTTGGGAAACAGTGAGGCAGACACATTATGCGACACAAGGTACCTTAGAGATTTTGAAAGATTTAAGGAAGCATTTATTGTTGCAAAAAATAAAGAATTAAAGAATTTTTAAGACGTCGACTCTACATTTAAAATGCTTATTTTAAAGGAAAAGTGGGAAACCAAAAATAAAACAAATCAATGCGGGAATGGAAACTACATAACTACATTGATTACAAATCCTTATTTTCCTCTGGGATCAAAAATGAACTTTCTAATGTCCTCTTTATGACAAGCCAACTTGTGTTGCCATATTAGTGATTGCAATAGATATGTCATTGATGAAATGTTCTCTACAATAGCTACACAGGTCTGCCTGCACTCGAACGACTCTGAGCAAAATGTGTATTCGACACCTATGAACTCTTCTTGTCCTTGAATGCCCATCGAATACTGGTTCTTCATGTTGTCGGGTGTCATCAAGAAATCATGGGCTATTGGTTCTTCATGCTGTGCCTTTTGATATCCATTATTTTTTGGCACATCTTCTTCATATTCCAGCTTTATTTCATCATCATGCTCTTTGATGACTTCATCCTCTTGCAAGGATGAATTAAAAGGCTGGCATCTCTTCTGCATACTCATTTGAATCTTAGGGCTTTCTTATTCATCTAAAACCAGCTCAGCACCTCCTATCTCAATGACTTTGTCGAGGGAGTGTCCATGTTCCTCCATATCCTCTTGTCCTCCTCATCAAAAGTTAAAGAAAAAGCTTGCAGCTTATCCTCTTGCTCATCAAAAGGAGAGTCTATGGTGATCTCCTCCTCCTCTCTACTGATGAAATCCTCTTGACTAGCCATGAATTGAATGCACTCCTTTGCAAAGTTTTTAGCTGCTTCATCATCCTCTTCGGTCCAACTTAGAGACTTGTCATCATGCTAAAAGATCTGGGGAGTGGTATAAGAAGTTTCTTCTAAAGCGGGCTCATAGGAATTTTCATGGAAGTGAGGAGCCTTTTGAGGAATGGTGGGGGAGAGTTGAGGAAGAAGTGAGGGTCTAGGGTCATCCTGACTTGCTGCTAACATGGGCTCTGCATTATTGGGGAATTGACCTTGACAATTTTGACCTTGCCCATGAATAGGGGTGGCATATGCTTGATCTAGAATTTGTGGTGGTGGATATGAAGTTTGGTAGATTTGATAAGGCTGGTTCTCATGAATGCCTAGCCTCTCTTCTATAAATGCAATCAATCCACACACATCTAACATTTTGTATGTAAGCTCTTACCAATATGCCCTTTCAATGGGATCCCACTCACTTTTCATCAGGTCTATTACCTCCCTCACTTGATAGATGACCTGACAAGGAATTTCTTGACCACATCCCCTTCTATTATCAATCTCTAACACAGTTTTTAAATCCTAACAATGCTTTTTTGAAAGTGAAAATAAGGTTAGGTTCAACATGGGATGAGACATATTGGGGGGACTGGCCATAAGACTGATGTGGCTCATAACAATATGCATCCTCATTACTCAACATGATTCTAGGAGAAGCTTGTTCTTGATAAAACATATTTGAAGGAGAATAAGACTCATAGCTATGAGTTATAGAGTTATACATACCAAAGGGATTTCTTGATGATACTGCTTGATTGGCTGGTGATGCAGAGTCGTTGTTGGTGTTGATAAAAACCTCCAAAGGTAGATTGGCTGAAGAATACACCAAAATTCTTCAACTCCTTGAAAGATTGGTCCCACCGAGCATGCCAAAAACTGTTGATGTCTTAAAATGGTGCTAGATATTAATCAACAATAATGGGAAGTTTCAAGTTGTGGGACAATGCAGCTTGAAAACAACCTCCAAATTTTAAAGAAGCTGGTCTCTTCTTTTGTATTGGGTGTTGGGGAAAAGGGATAGGAGCTAAACAAAAACACAAAATACAGGAATTAAAACATAAATATGGTGATGCACCTGAGAGTAATCCTAATCCTAACCTGAGCATAGTGAAATTATTATGTGATTCTATTACATTTACGAGCAGACAAGTGCATGATCAATGTAAAAGATTGGAATAACAGAAATAGAGGCTCACAATAGGGGAGTCTTTTGCTAAGATACAAGAATTGTCAACAAAGGCATAGTGTTCAATCTTCTTAATAGAATCTTCCAATCACATTAGAGGTGCAGAAGTCATGCACAGTTATGTAGAACTTCAGACTCCAAAAAATGGGACAAAAGCAAATAACATTTCCAATCACAACACTAGAAAATCTATAGCATAGACTACTTTTCAAATGACATAGATGACATCAACAAGGGCATAGTGTTCAATTTTATTTTTGAATCTTCCAGTCATACAAAAGATGCAGAAACACACACAGTCATATAAACCTTTCAACTCAAGAAAATGTAACAAAAGCAAATGATATTATTGGTCAAAAACTCTAAAAGTCTAAAACTATGAGAATCCCCCCCCTTATATTTTACAATTCTTCTTCTTATATCCCCAGATGTCTCCCTATACTTTCTTTCCCACGCAATCTTCTCCATCCTTCACTCATAAGAGACAAATAGATGATGCATTCAATGCTATGGGTGGCTCCAAAAATCTACCCAATGAACTGTTTCATCTACTCGAATTAACTCCAGCCGATTTTCCCTCCATTTCAATTTTGGTAACCAATACACAGAACACTCTGCTATGTTTGAAATAAGAGAGGACACTTAGTCAATTTTTTGAAAATCCCCTTGATCACCTAGAATACATCAAAAAATGACACTTGGCACCTTCTGCCTGATTCATCGAAGACACACAGCTCTTTCTGCTCCCCTTTGGCTATGCCATAGTATCATTAGGGGCATATATCAGACTCCTACAGATGGCGATAGTTGGTAGCTTTCATAGACTTTTGAAGTAACACCTGGGACCCACCACCATTTCATATTTGTTAATAGAGCTTGGTGATGATTCTCTCAGGCGTTGACATGTGGAGACTTCCATGGCTTCGAGGAAGATAAGTGGCATCTTTCACTTCTTCTATGGATGGAGTAGAGGGGGACCCAGAGAGTGACACTTGGTAGCATCTGCTTCTTTATGGCGCTTAAGCAAAATAAAATGACACCTTTGTGATGAATGGAAAGCATTGGACTCATGGCTTCCCAAATGCCGACATGTGGTGCTTGCAATTTTTCTCCAAAAAGGTCTTTTAGGGCCTCCGTAACTACCACTTGGCACTTTTTGTCTTCTTCGCTGCCTTATGGTGAAAGTCTCTGATTGAAGTGCGGATGCTTATATGAGAAGTGGATGCTAACATGTGCTACGTTCTACTTAACTACTACTAGGTATGTGGTATGATCCACCATTCTCAAAGGTTATAAAAAAGGTGACTCAGGGGACGCCAACTGTTGGCTTTATCTCTCGAAAAGCGACGCTTGGTAGCATCTACTTGAACTAATACTTGGGCAAAAATGAGATGAAGGAAACAAGAAGGGGAAAAAGAACTGCTCAGAGGGTGACACTTGGCAGCTTTTGCTGCATCTCAACACTTGGGCAAAACAAACTGGCCCTCTGCTTCAAAATTCTACCGCTTCGCCCGAAGAACCAAAATTGCAGTGCTCGAATAAAAAATAATTAAATACGACGTAGAGTAGGAAATTACTCTATAATAACTAATGCATTTAGTTAATTATCACCATGAAAATGATATAATAATTCATGAAAAATGTTGAATGAATAATAAAAACTACATTTATTTCACTAAAGTATTAATACAATTTTAGTCATGCTTGATACAACATATAGCCACTACTATATAAGTAAAATGAATAAATGGTACAATTGTAATAATAATAAAGTCTTAAAAAATAATAATACAATGATACAAATATCTACAAATCATAAGTTCTCCATGAACTCAACTATCTATCTGTAATCTCAAGTGTAGTCTCTAGTATAGTACTAGTATGGGGAAGGAGAGCATCATCCAAGTGCTTTTCGACACCAACCATGAACCATTGATCCCACACTCTATCACCCAATAAGTAAATGGTCCTCCCTTCATAGATGGGTATATAATGGTTGTGAAAGAATCCATAGTGATAAACTAAAACTTGTGAGCTATAAGATAACTAATACATGATGTGTACCATAAATAAATCCTTTCTAACATGATATCATAAAAACATGTAAACTATATCAAACACATAAAATGAAAATGTTTAACTATAAAAATTATTTTATACAAATTTTTTAAATAGTTAATGATCTCTAGGATCAATCAATTTCATACACATAATTAGATTACACCTCATCTTATAATGATGGTGCTAATTAATCCAGTGAAATATCTCTACTAATTATTTAGTGTCATAAATGTGACATTTGGTTAAGTATATAATAATATTAAAACCAATAGATTTAATAGTAATATTTCTTATTAATACATAATAAATATACTAAGTACAAAAATATTAAATATATACATTTAATCCATCAAATATAATGAAATGAATCTAATAATCATCTTATTTATCACTAAATAATAAACAAAATCATAAATTGTCCTCAATATAAACATACCATCTAGGTAAGAATATATCTAAACTACAAGTTACCCAATATCAATATGTAACTCAAAATGTTATTTCATCCATGAAACATAACATTACTCAGAGCTTACTTCTTTATTAATTTTCCACAAATATAACAAAATCTAGTCATATTAAAACTTAATAAGATATATATTTAAATAATTAAATACCCTATTTTAATGCTTCATCTATACATTAAACACATAATAAAGCTCACATATTACCTTTCTATGTAATTACTAGTCACATAATTTGAATAGGGTATACACATCTCTATATGGAATACATTTTTAGATTTACTATATAATAGATAAATCACATGTATATTCCATAAATTTATGCATACATTAAAAACATAGTTTTATAATTAATAACCTATTAAATAGTCATTCAATAATGCATATGGTATAATTTCCATATTATTTTGATCATCATATAATCTAATCGTACACATTCAACTATGTTGTTTCATCTCAAATCTTCATAAAATCAATCGATTTCTAATTTAGTGGTTTGACTAAATATGCACATAATTGTAAAATATATATAGTTATCAATTTGAACACATCCTACAAAGCTTTACCAATTAGATTAATTCAAAAGATAATCAATGATTTATAAATCTATTCAATGCCCTCAAACTCACATTCACAAACTAATCTGAGTTTATCATGCTAATATGTATAAATCTCATAATATTAGAAAACAACATAGTCGACTATTATATTGAGACCCATATTTTATATAGTTTAATTTGAATTGGTCATAGATTTTATTTCTATTTCATACATATATATATTTTTATTGAATTATGCTAAGTCTAAAATTCTAGCTAATACTTAAAAGAACCTAATATAAACTTTTATATTAAATTCAAATACACAACCAAATGCAATTATTTACTTTTAAGTATATATATAATACTTAGCCAACAATGTTTATATATTATCTATATAACTAACTAAACTTTAATCCCTCAAACACCATTTATCCCAAATCCAACTCTCAGTTATAATATAACCCAATATCAATATATCTTTTTGAGTTTCACATATATATATATATATATATATATATATATATATATATATAATACTCATATAATTCTTCCTAGTTACTGCATAACCAAAACGTAGCATACACAAAAACCAATTGACTTCATTTATAAAAAACAACCTTAAGTTGACTCACAGTCACATGGACACCATTGCATGCTCATTGATATATAGTGTTATATATATGTATATATATACATTGATGTGTATATATACCCTAGGTCATCAAAGTCATATAGGGTGTATATACACACCCCTATATATATAATGAGATAAATAAATAATGATAAAACCCAAATTTCTTTCTATTCTTTAAATAATTTCAATACATAATCAAATGCTATACTTGGGTTTAAATTGATTTTATAATCCCATAAATAATTAACATAATACCCAGATCACAGTCATATGAATATTATGACTAGATTAATGGCATAATAACAAATATACCCATATCTTTAACTAATAAGATAAAGGATAATCTCAGTCAAATTCATATATGTACTCTATTAATAAAAATATTAACCCTTTAACTTTATTTAGGGGTTTTATCACTCTTAAAATACATAGCATTATCTTATACATTTACTCTAAGTTCATTAAATTTTCACATACTATAGAATGGTATTTATCCTTTACATGGTTTACTTGAAAACCTATTGTGCATAGCATGGGTTTACAACTATGGCAATCTATCTATGGTTTAGGGTTGAATGATGGGTTTTATGGATGGTTGATCCATCCATAGGGACCATCGTTTAGCCCAATTTATTTTTCATTTCAAAATACTAAAAATAACTTAAACCCTTTTCTATAAATTCATTACTAGAATTCATCATAACAAATATATAAATTTTAAAACAAAACTGACATGGTAACAAAATCTTCAATGCCAATTCTAATGATTTAAAATTCTAATTTCTCTGCAAGCTCAAATACTCTCTCAAATATTTTATCTACCAACCATGTCCTCCACAAAATCTCCTTATTCCATTTTATCAAATTATATGTTACTTGCATCTCACATAATTCTCCCATCATTCTACCATGATTAACTAACTAGCAGTGCACTAGCCGTTTCACCATGCAAAAACCAAACAAATCTCTTTTTTTCTTAGATGGTATGATTATCAATAAATCAAAACCTAATTAACCCTAATTATCTCTAGAGTTCCATCATTAACCAAATAAAGCAATAATTGAAATATCCCCATCAAAATATGTAAATATCACTATCTTCATTCAATGCATTCACTTAACATAAAGTCTTGAAATTGAATTTATAAAAAGTCTTTAAACATTATAATTTCCATGTAATGTTGACTAAAAACAATTCCACTAAACATAATAACCAATACCAATGCATTCAACCTTCAAACTAGAAGTTAGCTTCATAGGTTAAAAAAATAATTATTGACTTTAACAAAGATTTATCAAACATAATGATGCCTTCCTTTTATCATTAAGCAATAAAACTATCTTTATTAGCTTGGTATTAAAATCATGTTCATTGCCTAGGTACAAGGCTTTATAATATTCTTTATTTAATAACATTAATTTCATTATACCATACCAACTAATGTCATTCATTGATGCTATCAAAGAACACATGATTTATTAATGACTTGCTACAAATTTACTCAACTATTATAAATGATAATAGTAACCTAATAAGCATCAATAATCACTTAAAAACCAAATCAAACATAGTATTAGAATCTATATAATATGTGTACCTATGAATCTAATCAAAACACTATTTATACAAACATTTAACCACATATTAAGAAAATGGTAAATAAAGTAAAACATGTATAGATAGGTACATATTTATTCAATCAACCAAGAAATATAATAAAAAACTATTATGTAGTACACAACCATATTAGTGAAATCACATAATTAACACAACATGATCATTGAACAATAAAAAGATCACATTAGACATGTATAACATAAATCAAAACATAGCATAACTATATAACTCAAACAATAATCATAAAACATGTTAATCTACTATGGTGTGTGCGTGGGTTTCTAGTTTTCCTCTTCATCATCCCCCAATGCCTCCATCTCCACCTTCCTCTTTGATGATGCCCTCCCTCCATCACACTCTAAGGGATCGATCTATCCTGCATCCACCTCACAACAATGAAGTTAGTTAACCTAAAACATAAATATATCTATAAAATATGGATGCTTAAACTAACAAATGTGATCATCAAGTAAAAAATATAAAAATACAACTATCTCATAGAAAATCAATCATGTAAATTAATTAACATATAACTATCCCATAATCAACATATGACATAAACCTTAATCCAATAGTAGTTAATCAAATAAAAACCATAATAATCCATGGATAAAAAGGTTATTTAAATTAGAGAGAATTTGGGATGTGACATCTTTCCCCCTAAAGTTGGTCATCATCTTTATGACACTTATTCAAACATAAGTTCTGAATTTAAAACATTATTCAGCAAAAAATAACATAATATGTAGAAAAAAATATGGAAACAACTTGAAAATCTCATCATATTTCTCCCAAGTGGCACTATCTTTAAAATATTGGTCCCACTAGACCTTACACTATGTCACTTCTCTATTACATAATTTGAGTTTATGAGTGTCAATTATTATGATTGACTCTACCATGACCACCCTAGGATCTAGAGCATGCAAACCATTCGAATCTAACATGTGTAAAGGATCAACAACATTATTTTTAATATAAGACACACATAAGACATTATACAAAAGAGCTGGAGATAGTGGAAAAACAAACATATACACTACATGATTGAAAACTTATAAAACCTTAAAGGGTCCCACATATCTTGGTGAAAGTTTTGCCAACTTCCCAAACTTAATTGAGATTTTCTAAGGCTTAACCCATAGAAACACTTTATCACCTACATAAAACTATCTTACTATTCTCTTTAGATCAACATGAGTTTTATATCTATCATTAGCCTCAACCAACCTCTACTTGATTATCCTAATTTTATCTTCCATTTCTAAAAGCATCTCAGGTCCAAAGACTACCCTATTGCAACTGATTGGTGTTCTACACCTCCTTCTATATAATGCCTAAAATAGATCCATCTTTAATGTATATTGAGTTGTTGTAATCAAACTTAAATAATAGAAGGTAATCCTCCCACTTGTATTACTAATCTATGCAATACATATGAAGGAGATATTTTAAAACCTAATTAACTCATTCTATCTATCCATTAGTTTTTAGGTGAAAAATAGTACTAAAATTCAACTACATACTTAGAGCTAAATTCAGAGTCAACTGAAATGTATAAGTCATCCTTGAATCTTGATCTAAAATGATCTTCTTTAGAAATCCATGCTATTAATACACCTCTTTTATGAATCTCTTCACAAGTATAGGTGCATCATCTATCAAGTTACATGGTATGAAGTGGGATACCTTGGTTAGTTTGTCAACTACAACTAAGATCATATCATGTCAGTTCCATGATAATAGTGACCCTTGGATACAGTCCATGTTAATCACCTATCACTTCCACTCTGATATATCTTATGGATATATGAATCTATCCAGATGTACATGTTTAAATTTCACACATTGAGATTCTAAACAATGAGACACAAAATATGTTGCATATTTCTTGATACCTTTCTAGTAATAGAGTGATCTTAGCTCAGCCATGAGCTTGGTTACTTATGGATGTCCTAAATATGGGGCATTATGTAGTTATTTTAGTACCATACTCCTTAGATTCTCTATTAGGAACATACATCCTATCGTTGTACCTTAATATACCATCCCTCTCTAACTTGAATCCCTTATACCTAGGATTTTGATCATTCTTTGATAATTCTTTATTAACCTGATTGTAAAATTAATCCACTAGTGATAATTTGATTACCTAATCTTAGAAAGTACTCCTAATAGTAACCATGACTAATATGTACCTTCTATAGCTTAGATCATTATCATGTTTATTTTCTTTGCCTTTTATATAATTAATATCAAAATCATCATCAGATAATAACTTTAATCATTGTCTCTGATGAGAATTTAGGATTAGTTAGGTGAAGATATACTTTAGTCCTAAGTTATTAGTATTAAGCTCAAATATTTTCCCTAATAGATATGTCTCTAAACTTGTAAAATAAAAATAATTGCTAAAAGTTATAGGTCATGAGGGGAATAATTCACCTCATATAGATTCAACTTCCTAGACTCATATGCTACAACTAAGCCATCTTGCATAACAACTCCTCCAAATTCATCCTTAGATGCATCTAGGATCATTGAGAATTGACTATTAGGATTGGGAACCCTTAGTACTTGTGCATAAATAAGCCTCCTTTTCAACTCTTTAAAGGCCATTTCACACTGTCTAACTAGACAAAACTCTGATTCTTGTACTCAAGAGAGGTAATTGGATTATCTATCTTAGAGAAATTTATAATGAATTTCCTTTAATATCTTTCTAATATCATGAAAATATTTACCTCATGCACATTGTTTGGTGATAGACACTCCATTATAGATCTTACCTTAGCTAGATCCACTGAAATACCATTCAAAAAGATAATATCTCCCAAATACTACACTTTTTTTGGAAAAATACACACTTGGATAACTTACCATACAACCTATGATTTCAAAAATGTTGTAAAACTAGTTCTAAATGTTATACATGTTCTTAATCATCCTTGGAATATATGAGGATATCATCTAGAAATCTCAATACAAAATGATCCATATAATCTCTGAACACACTATTCATAAGATTCATAAATGCTACATGATAATTTGTCAACTTAAATGGTAAAACTGTGAATTCATAGTGCCCATATTGAGTTCTAATTGTTATTTTTAGAATATCCTCATCATGGATTCTTAGCTGATGATACCTTCTTCTAAGATCAATATTTAAAAGACTATTTCCCCTCACATTTGATCCAATAGATTATCAATGCATGGAAACAAATATATATTCTTGATCATCACATTTTTCAATATACTATAATTAATACATAAATGAAGAGTACCATCCTTATTCTTGATGAAGACAACTAGTTCACCCCATGGTGACACAACTGGTCAAATCAGTCCTTTCAATAACAACTCATGAAGTTAAGCCTTTAACTCAACAAATTTGATGGTTTTCATTCTGTATGGAGCCTTAGACTATAGTTTTGATATAGGTATGATATCAATCAAGAAACTAAACTTGTGATTGAGTGGCATTATAGGTAATTATTGTAGAAACACATCCTAAAAGTTATTTAGAAAAGAATAATCATGAATGGATGGTTCCTTAGATTCCTCCATCTCATTTATCTTAAATATAAATTCTTGGCATCCCTTTTGATCTTTTTTGAGTTGAATTTTAGAAATCTACCTTAGCTTCAACTCTTTTTTCTTACCCTAAAGTTTTATCTAATTTATAAAATCATCTTAAAACTCAAACTTATTCAAATAGTTGTCAACCTTATCTTTATTCTTCACAATTCAACTGACTCCTAGGATCACATTATATGACCCTGATAGTGTAGCATAAAGATCCAATACTATAATGAATTCAAGAAACTTAATCTCAGCTTTGACTAAACACTTGTCAACTTTGACCTTAGACACATTCCCATATTGTATCGACTATGCATTTGCCATAAATATAAATTTTATAGATAGTTTACTAAGCATTGTATGAGGAATGAAACATTATATACCTCTCATTTCAATCAAAATAAAACTTAGATGTTCAAAAAAATACCGAATAGTTCTATGGGTAAAGCTTGATACTTGACCTAACTATTATCAATAGCTACATGAATCTTCTAATGAAAAGTACCCTACTAAGGAGCATAACCCTTATTCTTCAACTTATACTGAGGAAATTCTTAAGCATAATGGTCACCTCCACAAATGAAGAAACTTTCAGCTGGTCCTTTCTTGTCAAAATATTGGTTTCCCTTAAAACTTCCCTTGAAACCATTACTAGGTTTCCTATTCCTTGAACCACTATTAAATTTGTCATTATGATTCTTAAACTAAATCTTATAGTATCCACTCCTTTGCTTCCAGTTATTATTTTTAAAAGTTGGTATATAACCTTCAAACTTCTTCTTAAACTTACCTCTAACTCAGGTAAGAGATTTTAAATTATGTTCCTACTTGACTACCTTCTCAAAAACTTGATCATGGTAGATGGCCCATGCACATCTAATTCACAACTAATTTGGGGTTTTAATCCCATGATGAATTTCTTAATCCTAAACATGTCATCTACCTAATACTAAGGTACATACTTAAGGAGCTTGGTGAATTTCTTCCAATATTCATTTACCAAAAGTTCTCCTTAATTAAAATTTTGAAAATATTTAAGCTTATAATAGAAGTACAAATGTGAAAGCCATCATGATTTGAATATTATCATAAACTATTCTCAAGTGGTGGTGGTTGAGTCTAGGTTCTATTTTAGCATCAATTTGGATCCTTGGAGAGGTTTATTCAGGCTCTTTATAATTGAGCTACACTATGGGAATAACCATAGGCTTTGGGTTACCTATGATGGGGTTAAATCTTTGAAGATGGCCAACTTCCTCTTGATGGATCACTTATACTAATGTTTGAACTGAGAAAATGGATAGAGAAGGGGTAAAGGGTCACTAAGAAGGATAAAAGGGTGATGCACCAAAATTAAATTAGAACTCACATAAGCATGAAGTAAACATTGAAGAAACATAAGACAATACTAGATCACACAATCTCACAAAATTAGCTAGTTGCATAAGTGTTTCATAAACTAGGTTTAGGAAGCAATGAATAAAGGAAAAGATGAGTTCTAAGACTCAATGAGAGCTTTCATCAATGACAGAAAGAACACTAATTTAAACCTACAACTAACTTGAAGACACCTAGAAATAAACAAGAATGAAGGACAATGGTCTTGGAAGATTCTCCTTCATAATGCCATCATACACAAGATTTACTACACATAATTCAGAGGGGAGAGATATGCAAATTGATTCTTTATTACTTCAAGAGGTATTTCATACAAATTTTGATAGGGTCTAGCCTTATCAAATGAGAGTCTCTACTCCTTAGAATTGAGAGAGAATTTAATCAAAAGTGAGAGCATTTTATTCTAAAAACTGAGATAACATTAAAATGTGTCAAAAAATGAAAGATATAGAGAAAGGGGAAAGAGAAGGGGAGCACACAATTTGATATCATTAATAGATCTGCCACCTTTTATGAATGCTTTACCATATTTCAATCAAATCGGTGCTAGTTCTCTATTTTAGGACTTTACATTATCTTCCACTTGCTTGATTATGAGGGCAATGTCCTTATATCCATGGATTTGATAGAGCCATGACTAAGTCTACTTTTAGTGGTGATAAGTAGCTATTTTTCAAAGTTATATCTTATATATATGAGACACTTATTCATTAATCACATACTTGCCCCCCCTACTTCAATATCTAAGCATAAGTCTCACTATAAGTTAAAAACCAATCCAATTTATTGGTTTTCATATAGCTATATCCATGAAGAGATTATAGACTGCATAACATCATTCTTGAACCATATTAAGTCTAAGTAGATGTATTCTACCTCTAAAACTTGTGGAAGCCAAGTACTTATTATACACGATGTTGAAAACATAAGAAAGATGAGTTTACATGATTTGGATCCTCCAATAGAGGTATCAATTGAGATTCAATGAAATCCTTTAAAATTTATACCTTGGTTTGAATTGAGTCAAATTAAACCCCTATTTAAAGTCCCAAGCTTTCAAATTTTAACAATGACCATTGATCTTGATCTGGGCCTTCACAAATTGTGCTATCTATCAGCTCTTCATTCATTCTCAAGATCATGTTGTTAGCTCTTTGACTTCTTAACCTCATGAAAACCATAGATCTACCTTTGTATAAATGAATGCAAACTATAGATCTTTTGCTATTCTAACATGGTTAAGACACTTTTCACCCATGCATTTGATTTTAGGATGCACTAACCTTTTAACCCATTACTCAATGTTAGATTTACTTTGTATGATTGCACATGTATCATCAACATACCTAGACCCACTAACTTGATATTAATCCATGTACCATTGGATATAGATTCTACTCTTGAGATTATGCCACTTGTCACTTGCACATTCACCTTGGAGATCCTTTAACCTTTTGACTTCATTTTCACTGTTGATCTTCAATACATGATCAAATGCACTCTATTAGATCTTCAAGACCCATTGGCCTTGTTAGTTGATGCATGCCATTAGATATTTGTTCAAACACTTAAGATATTAACACTTGTAGAATATTCATTCATATTTTGGAATTTTGAAATAAAATGACTATTTCATGAAGCTTAAACTTGACATCCACACACACATTTCACTCTACAAGTCTAACTTTAAAGGCTTATATCTTGATATAGAGAAATCATTAAGATATGAAATTTGTAGAGGATGATCTAGGAATGAAATGAATCATGTCCATGTAATATTTTGGCCCTCAGACGCTTCCTAAGTGAAGTTATTAAACACATAATCAAGCTGACCCATTTATTTATTCATGATGGGCCATGATGGTTTGGTCTCTTTAAACTTGTGTAAGAAACTATTGTTTCTTTATAAGGTTTCCAATAATATTATAAGACTTTTTGAAACCTTATTCATTATCCTAAATTCTTGAAACACCATGATAACTTGTCAATTTTTTTCACCTTATAATCTTAGACTTGTTTCCAAGCCTACTTCGTAAAGATCAACAAATTGCACTTTAAGCTTACTTAGAGTGTTTCAAAAGTTTTATAAGCAATATAAGATATTATTTTCCTAATTTTGGACCACTCACTCCATATATAACTCTAATCATCTATTTAAACCATTTCTAGGTAAAATATTCTTATGTGGGCCAAATTTGGCCAACATTTCTAGTGACATCCTGGGATTGCATGCTTGCTATTCAATAAACTAGTGGCTTTAAAATGATCCATTGGGCACATGGATTCTAAATATTTATTTCCAACTAAAAATATTATGATATTGATATAAGTATGACTCTTTTTTAAACCTCTTATTGAAGCAAAAGGGAAAAAAGAGCAAAATACACAACTATGCCCTAGGAAGTTATTGAAAGGGAAACACACAATTGAAAGGAAATGTGCACAAATCACTCAAAGGAAAGCATATAAAACTACTCTAATATGTTAAAATATCATACAATAGCTAGAAAATATTATAATAACAAGGAATTAAATTAATGTCATTGATTGAGATGGGTAATACCACTCCATCCAGTTGGGCAAGCTAAAAAGCTTTATGCTATTTGCATCCATGGATCAAATAAGGACCACTCCACAAGCTGTAAAACTTGGTATGGTTACTTAGCTTGGCCTTATTTGAGTCCTATTTATGAAATAGGTTCCCTTACTTGAATTCCTTTGCTATGGCTCTTTTGTCAAAGGCTTTTTTGACCTAATCTTAGTGTGACTCTAATGCCTTCATTGCAAGGTCCTTGGTTTTTTCAAGTTCCATGAGATTTATCATCCTCATGTTCATAGGCTCATTCTCCACAACTCAAGTTGATAGGCTAACTCCAATGCAAGAATTTTAATAGAAATGGGAAATTTGGCTTCCCTTCCATATACAAGGACATATGGAGAATTGCCAATGGAGCTTTGGGAGTCACTTTGTTAGCCCATAAGGCTATCTTTAGCTTTGTATGCCACACTCTTTGATTCTCTTCCATGGTCCTCTTGATAATGCTTATCAAGTTATTTTTTGTTAACTTTGATAGTCCATTACCTTGGGGGTAGTAGTTGAAGGATGTGCTAAGGTAGATTCCCAACTTAAGTGTCCATTCGCTTATCTTCATGCCTACAAATGCTAAGGCATTATCTAAAATTATATTAGTTGGGACACTAAATATGGTCACTATTCTATCATAGAAGTCCAATACTTCTATTTCATTAGCTTCTTCCAAGGCAATTAATTCTACCCACATGGTGAAGCAGTTAGTTATAGTGAACACCCATTTATGTCTCATACTTTAAGGTGGATTTATCATTCCTATGAAGTCCAACCCCCATTGCATGAAAGGTTGTTCCACCTAGATTGACTTGAGTGGAAGAGATGCTAATCTTTATTTGCCTATAAATAGAGAACACTTTTGACATTTCTTAACCCATGCATAGGCATCCATGAAAAGGTTGGGCTAGTAATAACCAATCCTCATTATCTTTGTTGTTATTATTCTTGGAGCAAAATTGCCTCCTGTAGGTCCATCATTAAATTTATCTAATAGCTTTGTCACTTGATTGTCATCAATGCACCTAAGAAGTACCCCATTAAGGTCCTTTATAAATAAAACCCCATTAATTAATACATAAGGTATGGACTAAAGTATAAAATACCTTCTTTTTGCTCTATCTAAACCTTGGGGGCATTCTCTTATCATCAAGAAATGTGTCATATCTTAGATCTAGATATTATGAAGTGGAAGTGTATCTATTTGTGAGTTATCTTGTGTCACCAAAATAACTTCATTATCTTCTTGAGGTTCATCCACCATATTATCACACAAGCCTTGATATCTTATCAGTTTGGTGACTTTAATTTACACATCATACTCCATAACCTTTGTAATCTAACCTGCTCTTTTCTCATTCAAATCCTTGTTGAGGAGAAAGTCTCTCAATTTAGGAAGAGACACCATAAAATGAACCTTATTATTGGAGATCATTGGCTTGAAATTTTTGAAAATCCTTAAAGCTAAAAGAACCTAATTTTATATAAAATTTTACCTCACCTCATATCCATCCATCCCTTGACTAAAGAAGACAATTGGTTTCTCAAGTCCTTCACCATTCTTCTGCATCAACAAAGTTGATATGTTGTCAATATTGGCAAAGGTGTACAATGTAAAATCCTTTGATAAGTCATGATTTATGAGTGAGGATACTTGGGTAATGGCTTTCTTGATGGCCTCAAATGATACTTTACCTTCATTTGACCAAGAAAACACTTGCTTCTTCTTTAGCATGGTAGTGATGGGTTTGACCAAGTTTGCAAAACAAAGTATAAACCTTCTCACAAAGTTAATCTTCCCAAGGAAGCTCTGGATTCCTTTCTTGTGCTTGGGTAAATAAAAGGCTAGGATGGCATTTATTATATTAGGGTCAATTGATAATCCTTACTTTGAAATAATGTGAGCCAAAAGTTTACCTTCATGAACAACAAACACATATTTATTAAGATTCAAAGAGATCCCATACTATTTACATCTTTGGAAGATCAACCTTAGATGGTCCATATGCTCACTAGAATTCTTAGAGAAAATTATGATCTAGCACCATCTAATTTAGTGACCCTTGGAAATCCATGTTCATGGAACTTTAGAAAGTGGCCCCAATATTTGACAATCTAAAAGGCATATTTTGGTAAGCACATACACCTCACGTTATGGTGAAGGTAGTCTTATACTGATCTTCCTCTCTTACCATCACTTGGTTGTAACCTAAATACCCATCCAAAAGATAAAAATGTTTTGAACCAACAACTATATAAAGGAGTTAATCCATGGATGGAAAAGGATAGTGATATTTCAAAGAGACCCTATTTAGATCCCTAAAGTCAACACATAATCTGATTTCCCACTCTTCTTCCTCATAAGTACCAAATTGGGTACCCATTAAGAGTAATTAATGGAAAAGATGATCTTGGATTCAATTAATTTGGTCAATTATTTCCTCATAATCTCTTTAATTTTTAGGTTTATAGGCCTCTACTTCTACCTGATAGGCTTGACATTAACGTCTAGTTCTATAGTGTGTTGGGCCAGATTGGGATCAAAACCTCTTAGATCACTGTATTCCCTAGTAAATATGTCTACATATTCTTTACAAAGTTATATGAAAGCATGCCTTTTAGCTTTAGTACTTACCTTTCCAATCTTGAATATTTTATCCTTGAAGGTAAGGAGTTTTTCATAGTTCTCTTCACTTGTTGACATCACTACCTTGTCTTTTTTCATATGATCTCCCTCATGGAAAAGACCTTCAAGGGTGACATGACTTTTAGGAAGCTTGTTATATCTCAACTGAATAATTTGATCCTCATATTGATGTTGAAACTTTTCTTGGTTTATGGAGGATAACTTTACATCCTACTATAATAAACATGCAATTTTCTTGTTATTCTCAAAGACCTACCAATGATTTCATTATCTGACACTAATGGTCTTACCACCACTTTGACATGTGCCTGTACCTTGGTCTTTTTAAAATCATTTGAGATATCAAATTAAAATCCCATAACTAATAATCTATCAAAATGTTCATTATAGTTACTTTGAACTACTTAGATTTAAAGGCCTCAAAATATTCAATTAGGTCCCACACTCTATTTTTGTAAGACTTCATCAAAGGATTCTTGGTGATATTATGGCCTCTAACCTGATGCACTATCAACTCACTATGCCCATAAACTTGTAATTATTTGATTCCTCTCTTATTATCCCATTGAAGACTATGGATAAGTCCCTTATACTCTTATACATTGCAAGAGCAACTAAATTAGAACATGTAAGAAGATAAATACTTGTCATTGTATGGGGATACTAGAATTGCACCTATACTTAATGTTTGCTCCTTGAACCATCAAATAAAAATTTCCATAGTCTACTAAGATATTCTTGAGGTCTAATGAGGGATGGAATGGACTGATTCTCTTCATGTAAGTATTAGACACCCATGTTCCTCTCTTTAACTCCTTCTAAGGGATCAACCAAATGATTGTCATTCCATAGTTAATCCAAAAACATGTCTGGTATCTCCTCAGGGTGAGTGTTTAATTGTTGACTAACCATATGTTCATCCTCATCAAGAATGGTGCAATTAATGTTTATGCTATCTAGCCCATAAGGTTTAATGTGGAATTATGTAATAGGCTCAAATTTTATAGACACTTTGGTCTCATATCTTTTTTTAAATGCCATGTATGACTAGTATGTTGCTAGATAACCTCTAATATTTGTAATGAATTCCTTAGATAGGCATAGGGCAAAAAAAGGAGGTACATCTAAGATCAACACATCTTGAGCCACTGAGACACTAGGACAAACATTTAGGGTCATGTTAAAATCTTTGATGATACCACATGGCTTGTTAAAAGAACCATCAAGCAATAACACTCCTTTAGGTTAGGGCTCATACTTTAGACCAAGCTGGTCTGCTATAGACCTTGGAATTAATGAGGTGTTAGACCCATTGTCTACCAATAAATTATACATTAAAGAGTCACTAATGATTAAAAAAATGTAGAAGGGAGGAGTTTTGACCACCTTACCTAGTTGCCTTTCATTTGGTCCTATGGTTGGATTGGTAAGAAACACATTTTCCTTGACTGGTGGTTTATCATAAACATTGATTCTTGACAACCCTTCTTGGAGGATGTATACCTAACTAGGCATAGAGAGCATATCCCACATTGACACACTCACACTGGACCTTTTCATTTGTTCCTCAATGTTGATGGGTGAACCACTAACCTTTGGTTGTACTTTGGGATCCACAATTACACATTGAGTTTGTGAGTTTTGAGGGACAAATACATTCTCATGATTTTGATTCCTTAGAGCTATTATAACCTTTGGAATAGAAATAAGTTCATTTAACTTTGGTACTGAAGGAGTAATGGTAGAAATCTCTTTGACTACTTATTGATTACCATCCATGTTATTTATTTTGAACCTTGTATTTGTTGTTACTGGAATGTATGCCTAGATAGAACTAGCCTACTGATTGAGTGCATAACACTCTTATTTCTCATAATTAACCATTATATCACCCAAATAGATTAGTCCTTGATCAAGGATTTGAACTTGTTGAGGTTTTTATATATTTTTCATCATGGGTATGTCTGTGTTCTAAGCTATAAGAGCTTAATTATACCCATAATTAGCAACTTACTGCCATTGATCATTGAAACCTTGATTAAAATTAGTGTTTGGGATTATGGATTGCCTAAAATATTGGTTTCAAGGCATGATACCCTCAGCTTTTTGAGAAACATTATTATTTATGGGAACCAAAGTGTTGGAAGTGGTTGCAACATTTGGATTATAGTTGTTTTGCTTAACATTGTTAGGCTACCCTTATCTTTGGTTTTGACCTTGTACTTAGCCTTAGAAGTTTCCTTTGTAGAGTGGCCTATTTTATTGATAAGATTACTATTGAGGTTGATATGAGGCTTGGTAAGTCCTATTTAAATTTTGATACATCTTAACATTTAATATTTCATTTCCCAAAGATTGGAACATGCTCTTAAGCTCTTGAAAGTTCTTTTGTTCTTGGAAATCACTAGATTGACTAGTAAAAACCTTTACTTACTTAGGTGAGGGTATAAAAAAAATTATAGGTATAGGAGGAATGATATCAAGGGGAAGAATAGAAATAGGGGGTGGTTTTATCTTAAGGAACAAAGGCATTGTTGGTTTAAGTGTAAGCTTTCCAGCTTACACCAAATAATTTTCTACTCTGATTGCCACCTCATATGAATTTAGCAATGTGTTTCCTCCCATGGACTAGATCATTACTATAATGTCACTATTTAGAGCCTTCAAATAGTAAATAAAGACAAAGTTAGGGGTAGGTATAATAGATATTGGGATTATATCATGAGTTTTTTGGAACCTTATATTAAAGTCTTGCATGACTTTATGAGGGTATCTTTGAATTATGGTCAACTATTCTACAAGTGATAAATGGTCATCTTATATTAAAATATCTTTCATAATACATCCACTAATTGATCCCATATTGTAATAAAGTTATCAACAAGGATTATATACAAATATAAGACTTTACCTTTGAAAGAGATGGCTAATAACTTAATTTCTACATTTTCCTCATTGATATCATGAGGTTTTCAGAAGGGGTTGTAGCTTGGTTTTTAGTAAAATAAGGGACACTTTTAAGATATTCTCTTGGAATAAAATCATATTGAGGGAGGTCCAAAGGAATTTGACCATTAAATTCCAAAAATGGGAAACCTCTAGGGGATACCATGACAATTAAAAGGGTTTAACAAATATCTTCTTGCAAGGGTAGGCCTTAGAATTGACTTAGGAATAGTGTTGCCTTTATATTGGTGTGTATTAGAAAATATGAAGCTCTTTACTAAGTTTAAAGGAAATTGTATAAATTCAAATGGAATACCTCTAGAATTTGACCTTGTATTCACCTTTGGCATGAGATGTAGTCATTACTCTATTACCGTAAAATTGAATCTTCTTTTGGAGTTACCAGATGTTGTTGCTTGAAAGCTATAACTACTATAAATTGATCAAACCAACATCAAAATTTGACAAATATTATTTGAACCAAGTCATATCAAGCATGAAATAAACTATTTTATCATCAATTTACACCCTTGGATATGTTTCTTCAACCTCTCTCCAATTGAGCTACACTATGGGAACATCCCTAGGTTGTGGGTCACCTATGGTGGGGTAAAACCTCTAGAGAAGGTCAAATTACTCTTGATGGATCACCTATACTAATGTTTGCATTGAGAAAAGGGTTAGAGAAGGAGTAAAGGGTCACTAAGAAGGCTAAAAGGGTGATGCATCAAATTTAAATGAGAACTTACATAAGCATGAATTAAACAATAAAGAAGCATAAGACAATGCTAGCTCACACAATTTGATAAAACTAACTAGTTGCATAAGTGTTTCATAAACTAGGTTCAAGAAGTAATGAATGAAGGAAAAGATGAGTTATAAGACTCACTAAGAGCTTGCATAAATGATATAAATAACACTAATTTATAACTAAAAATAAATTTAAGACACTTATAAATGAGCAAGAAATAAGGACAATGGGCACGGAAGATTCTCCTTCATAATGCCATCATGCACAAGCTTTACTACACATAATTTAGAGGGGAGAGATAGGTAAAGAGAGTCTATATTTATTCAATAAGTCTTTCATATAATTTTTTATAGGGTCTATCCTTATCAAATGAGAGTCTCTGATCCTCAAAATTGATCAAAAGTGAGAGCATTTTTTATTAAATATTGAGAGTGTTACAATGTGTCAAAAAATTAAAGATATAAAGGGGAAATAGAATGGGAACATTCCATTTGAGATAATTAATTGAGCTACCACCTTTTATGAATATTTCACCATCTTTTGATCAAATCAGTGTTAGTTCTCTATTTTGGGACTTTACATTATCTTCCACTAGTTTCATTTTGAGGGCAAGGTCCTTATATCCATGGACTAGATAGAACCATGCCTAAGTCTAATTTTAGTGATGGGAATTACATTTGTGTTAAATATATAGCTTAAATAGATGGTACACTTCATGAATAACATACTTTCCCCCTACTTCAATATCTAAGAATAGGTCTTACTATAGGCTAAAAACCAATCCAATTTATTAGTTTTCATATAGTTATATCTGTAGACACCGAAATCATGTTGACTCCCCTGATCATCCCTCATGTTATTCTCCTTCACCTATTTAACCCCTGTCAACCATTTTCCCACTAGACTTGACCCTGGCAGCATGTCAAAATGAGCAAAAGGCTAAAGTTAGTCTCTACCCCCATTCTACATCTGTCAACCACGGTCACCACCCGACCGACGTCGCCGACGTCGGTCACTTATTGACTGACGTCGGCAGTTCTACCAACATCAGTTCTCCTTAGCACTGCGTTCTCGATCCGAACACAGGAACCATTATTCCGTTACCCGTTACCCATTTGGTTCCCAATCGGTTTCCCGATCGGTTATCGAACTGTCCCTCGCCTTCATCCATGAACCTCTAGCAATCAACCGATTGATTATTCAACCAACCAGTTCATTCATTCAAAACTCTGGCGATCAATCAACTCCGGCATTCAACCAATCTGCATTCACTTCGATCAACTTCTGACAGTGCATCGATGACTTCAATCATGTCTTTTATCATACTTGCAGTGTGTAACAGGTAAGTATCTTCCTCTGTTTTTGTTTCTCTCTGGTTATTGCTTTTTTATTATTTCTATCACCCCAGATCTTCAGACTATAGACTCGAGACCTGACTTCCTCCTTTACACCTTTGCCCACTATCCTAGTCTGTAACTCTATTCAGACTTCCTGCACAAACCCCAAACAAAACAACAGACCTTCTGCAAAGCCCAAGAGACTCGACCAGACCCTATCCCAACTCAACCAGACCCATCCACTGTCCAGAGCTGTTGCCCTGACCAACACTGGTCATTACCCCAACCGACGTCGGCACCTTAACCGACATCGGCACCTTCCCCTGACCGACGCCAACACAGAGACCGACACCGGTGACTGTGTAGAATAGTTTGATGAATATCAGGTACACATTTTGTTTTTTGTCTTTTATTTTCTATCATTCTATCTTTTATTATATCTACTTCCATCAAATATTCTATTTTAAACTAGTGGGTTGATATCCTTCTAGGAAGTCTTCGTACTTTTGGGATCAGGCGTTTGCCTGACAGCCCACCATATCCTTGACTAACATTTTTTGTATTTAGTCTCTTTTCTTCGTAGGTGTCATTCCTCCACAGCCAAAGAGGAGAACCTTCCAACGTCTGATTTCGATGCGCACGACCATATCCAGGTATCTTCTAGCCTTGACCATCTTTTAGTTTCTCATTTCTATCCTTTGAATGTAGAAAGCGATTTAGCATAGAAACATTCTGGCAAGCCCGGTGGGACCCTAGGGCCTTCCTTGGGTTTTTTCTTTCTTTCGTTCATATAGGTGCATTAGGTTTCTTCCTTTTTCGCCTCTTTCGTCTCTTCTTAATGACATCATAAGCAGGACTAAAAAGAACTTTTCTCTTCTTTCTTGCACTTCTAGACTAGTCAAATCTCATATTCTACGACTCTTTCTCCATTCATCTTCATACGAACAAATATTTCAACTTGGGAATTAAAACACTTTGCATTCATTTCTGTTTACTTGCATCTCTTAGACCACACATAGTAATTAACAAACGCATATTGAATTAATCTAGATCACTTGATGTTACACGACCAAACCACTTGCACAAAACAAACATTTTAACTTACCTGAGACAAGGCCCAACTGGGATTTCATCCCCCAGCAGATACCTTACCCATCCCGGCGATCTTACTTGGATTTCATCACCAAGGAGAAAGCCCACTCTGTTCTTTGGCGGAGCCTAATCTCTAGGGGAAGTATATTTTGGCTAAGCGGGCCCAATTTATCACTGGACTCGTGAAGTGAGGGGAGCTTGCTCCTTAGTACCAGGCCTTGTACGAAACCTAACACAGACTTCTTAAGCACCATAAAAAAATCCGAAACCATCCATAAACTACTTCTTCTAGGACCCGACTCGAAAGCCAATCTTCCTCTACACACATTCTAAGGCATAAGCCACTATAATCCTAAAAATTTACTCCTAGGGTTTTAGGATCTGTTTGTGTTCTTCATCTTTTTAGTTTTTATCTACTTGTTTGAGCTTGTGAGGACATTCTTTCTTGCCTTGAATGGTTCTGACTCGTAGCCAAACCAAGGCTCTTCTTGACCACGCTAGCCATCAACCACTTTCATCTACCCGTCTATAACCAGTCCTCTAATGGAGTTCCACTCGGAGACTGAAAGAACTCCTACAGGACCGACCCTGACTCAAATTCCCATCATCCCTAAAGGGGACCAAGATTTCAAAATATTCTTGGACCTCAATGTCACAGCCCTCCAAAACTATCTCGCGAGAAACCCAACGTGAGACCTTTCAGGTGAAGTGGCGATGACATCAACATCGTCCGCTACCCAGCCTTTCACCTCAACCGTTAACCCGACCATGGCCAATACGCAAAGTTTGACCTCTTCATCTATTTTTAGACCGACCTCCATTAGGGTTTCATTACCCCCTCAACCACATGCAATTCAAACAAGTTCTACATCATACCAAAACTTGATTGTCTCGACCCCACACACTCTTGCGCCCATATATGCAGGAGTGCCTACCTCCTCTTTTGTCCATGCCACCACACAACCTCCTTTGGTGGTATCTAGTCAGCCTATGCCTTTTACCTTCATAACCCAACCACCTTTGGCCTCCACTTCTATCCCTGCGACTAGTCATTTGTATGTTGCACCCTTATTGGTACAACTGACTACGTCGTACACCTCTTCTAGCCTCTTTCAAGCACCTTACAACCTAGGGGGCACTCCGTCTACCAATCCATCATCAGACATCATTAAAATGCTGATGGATAAAATGTCCAGCCTCGAGACCTCTATCTCTGGTTCACGCAATGCTCTCTCATACGAGCAAATTTGCAACGAGCCCATTCATCCTTCCGTCCCTATCCGACCATACCCCAACCAATGGGAGCTTCCTAAATTCACTTGCTTCCAGAGTAAGGAGGACCCGCAACAACATCTACGGGCATTCAGACATGCTTGTTACCTTATCGCCCATGACGATGCATTACTTCTACGCATGTTTCCTATGTCTCTTTCTGGCCTTGCCCTTGACTGGTATAACTCTCTTGCCAGACATTTTATCTTTTCATTCATTCAACTCGCCCAGTTATTTGTTGACCATTTCTCAATCAATATCACTAAACAAGTCTCAATCACAGACCTTTACTCCATTAGGCAATTTGACGATGAATCAATAGTCAATTTTGTTGCCCGTTGGAGAGGCTTGATTAACCAACTCTCCTTCTCCTTGCCTCAACCCAAGCTCATTGAGCTCTTTTCCCGAGCATGTGCTAGTCACATCTCGTCCACCTTGCGGGTTCAAGCATTCCACACTTTCGACGAGGCCTTCACCATGGCCCGAAAGCTTGAACTCCGTGCCATTGAAGAAGATAAGGTCAAATTGCGTAACACTAACACAAGAACCAATGACCATTCTTCTTCCAGACCTTCTTCTGCCCACTCTTAATCCAAAGGGTCAGCAAACACTGTCATCTTTAAACCATCATCTTCAACAATAACCAACCGACCATCATCTTCAACATTAGACTACATCAATAAACATTTTCAATGTCAATCCATACAGCGTCAATTCACTCTAATTGGGGAGTCATATGCCTCTGTCTTGGATAAACTCATCAAGCAGGAGGTCCTCAATCTCCCTTCAATCCGACCACATCAATTCGACCCCTTAATACCTATCCCTGCATGGTATAGGGAGAACCACTTTTGCAACTATCACCGTGTCAAAGGCCATGACATGGATCACTATCAAACTTTCAAAAACATCATCCAGGACATGCTAGACAAGGGGGATCTTATCTTGGACAACCCAAACGCACCGCCCAACCAAAATCTTGACATCTTCAAACAACCTTTTCTTAATCACCTGCCTACTCAAGACAATGTCCAAACTATGACCAATGACCCTCAAGACCATGATATACACACGATCAACACTATCTTTTCTCTTATCCCTGACCAATCTCTTTCACAGGTGGAAGACCCTTCTTCCCCTATACCTCCTCCACATGGTGAAGAACTTTCTTCTCCTACTTGTCCTCCATCAACTTCTCTCATATTGGAGGATGCTTTGATGGCACCCACACCGACTGCCTCATCCTCGTCCTTTTTGTCATCAATGGGGGATCATACATTCCCCATGCTTAGACCACACATCGAGACCATGATCATTCCTACGCTCCATTCGATTACAGAGCCATACTCTCCTATTTCTTCTCCACCAAGAGAAGAACCAGTCTCTTTGCCCATTTCGATCAAAGAAGACTCAATCGCGGTTTCCTCTTGCCCTTCGCCTGAGATTGCTACATCTCACTCACCTCCATCCACATCCAAATCCAAACCCATATCTAACCTCACCTTGCATAATAGTGGCCCTCACCCCAAACCAACAAAAGCCATTAAACCACATCGGAGGACTCCTCCCCCACCTTCGTCATTACCTTTAATCTTAGGCCCACATCCGTCCACTTTAATAGGAGTGCTTCCCACTCCCATACTTCACAGAGGCGACTCGCCTCCATTACTCTCTCAACCCATCAGACATATATCTCCTCTAATTCATCGACCAACACATCTTACACCTCCTAAACCAAAGTCATTAGCCCTCACTGCAACAAAACATCCAGACCCGTTAGTAGGTTCTTATGCCTTACTCTTACGGCAATTATTGTAGTCATCTCGTATCTATCTCCCGCCTCTTAAACCATATCAATCTCTCAGACCAAAACCACCCTGGTTCAATGACACTCGCATTTGTGCATATCATCGCATGCCTGGGCACGACACGGAGCATTGTTGTGCCCTCAAGGTTGCCATTTGCCAATGTCTGGGGAATGACACCCTTCTTCTCGACCACGTTATCAAAAAACCTTCAACACCACCCCACTCATCAACTCTCAGATCAAGGCCATCTTGGTTGGACAACTCTAAATTTTGCCACTATCACCACACTCCAGGACATGACACTGAGCATTGTTGCGATCTTAAAGCTGTCATTCGTCACCAACAAAGAAAGGATTCCCTTCTCATCAAGGATCCTCTTAACCTCCCCTTCGATAAATCATCAACACCGATCCATACTTCTCCAACCTCGTCACCTAAATCAGGATCTCCATGCCAGACTATGGTCCCTTCACTGCCTTTAACCCCCTTATTCGACATCAACACAGTCCATCTGACCACTAAACCTCAACCGACCTTAACCAATCAAACATTCTCCCTAGCCACTGGGGGAATTTAACCTTCATCCAAGCCTCGACCAACCTTTCAACATAGTCTTGACCACATGTCAATCACTCTTTTAATCCTAAACCTCGACCAAGTGTCCATCGACCCTACTCTCGACCAAACATTCGACCAGTCTTGACCAATCAACAATCAAATATCAATCAACCAAACATTCAACCCAAACATTCAACCAACCTTTTTATCAAAACATTCAACCAGTCTCAACCAATCAACGACCATATCAACCAACTTCACATCCACTCATCAATCAACACCTGACCAATCTAGAAAGAGGCAAATGGGGCAAATTTGCTCCTAATTGACTCGGACCTTATCACGCACAAGCATGGACTAGGGACTTATCAGAACCTGAGCCTCTTAATGCATTGCATCTGCGACCGTTCTACTGCTAGTCAAGTACTCATCCACTTAACACTTAACTTGAGCTCATCCCTTGAGCAATCCCCATCCTCTTAGTCCTAATTCCTTTCAACCCTATTCCTCTTAACAATTCCTATAACCCTTTTATGATGTATGGATGCTTTGTCCTAATAAAAGGGAGCCCTTGACCTTCTATAATCTTGTCCATGACTCACATTTCTGTAAAAACAAATCAAGATGTCAAAATATCCATGGTCACTATATCAATATCAAAATCAAAAGGAAGACTGCTCCCTCAAAGGACAACTGTACTATCATTGCTGTAATTAAATAGACTACTCCCTCGAAGGACAACTATTCAAAATCCCTTATATTAAACAAAAATCTAGACCACTCCCTTGAAGGATGGCTATGACTAATCTGGCAATAAACAACACTATTTTAGAAGCTTCCCACATTGATCAGCTTCACAACTGACCACCAAGCGCATGACATCTCTATGCAGACTTCCTGCATTGATCAGTCTGCACCACAAAAAAAAAAAAAAAACGAGTCATGGACTTGACTTATAGTTGTCTCCAAGTCTCCTATAAAAAGGGGCAAAGTTATCTCTGCTCTTAAAATGGGTTACCCTTTTTCCCCCTCCTATCACCTGCTCAAGGGACTTCGAGCTCACTTTAATGTCAAAGTGATTCGATTACCGTTCTAACACATCTGGTCAACGATGTCATGCATGAATGGGGCTCTTGGTTCTAATAACCCCTATCTATGCTGTCTTTTTGGTCCTTGTCAATGAAAGAGCACTATGCTTTTCACTTATTCTGCACTTTGGTCACATTCACCTTCATCACTTATCAATCAACTCAACTCAACTCTCTTTTCAGACCACTCTCATAGTACATTTCACATAGTTTCTATGGATACCAATACACATGGAAACTATCAACCAGATGCAATTTATGTTAAGCATAAACCAATACTTGCTGAAGCATAAATAGACCTCAATTCATTTTTAGCATACATCCATCATGACTATGGAAAAATTGCTAGGGATGAAAGACCTCTTAACCAATGTTGCAATATACACCATTTGGAAAAGGATGTAACATCATCTCTTCTCCTCATCATTTCATCATGACCAAGACCAATCTATCAACCATTTTGACAACCTGTCTACCACTCGGACCCTTTGTCTGAACTACATTGGTCTGAGGCCCTATGACTTGGGCTATGTAGGTAGCACTCAGATGACACGACTGTCTTCTGGGGTTAGCTCGACCACCCTCATTTGTTCATCTCTCTGATGGACAAACCTTCTTTCTTCCTTTTAACCATAACCTTGCCCTTGACCACGACCAATGTTATCCCTTTGACCCTCCCTCCCTTCTAGGGAGAACTACATTGGCCTGAGGCCCTTCCATAGGGGCTATGTAGGCAGCACTCAGTTGACATGGGGTCTTCTAAGGTTAGCTCGGCCACATCCTTTCGTCCATTCCTCTCCTCGACCAACAACCATTAGAGATCATGCCTATCTCCTCTGACCTCGACCACTTCCAAGACAATGTTGCCTTGGTTATTTTTGCATGTATGCTACCTCATGACTGGTTAGCAGACTTGTGCATAGACCTTTTTGGACCCTCACAAGTATAGGATCGCAAGCCAATTGATCTGCACTCCTTGTGACTTTTTTGTGTTTCTAGGAGCACTTCCTGAGCCTGGGATACCTAGAATGCGATGACCCATTGGAGCTTCAGCTTCAATTGAATAACCCAATCAATAGACAACTAAATGCTAGGGCCTGGTTACTTCAATTTTGGCACTCCTCGACCCTTGACCTGTGACACTTTGACCTAACCATCTTGTGCAGTGGTATGCACACAATTATGACTTTTGCAGCATTCACCCTCACCCCTTTTTCATCCACTCTTTGTCAAATCAGCACCCGATTCCTGGTTCCCTTCTCTCGACTCCTACTTTGAGGGGGAATACCTCATCCATAATCAGGGCAATCCACTACCTATTTTTGTCTTGCAGTTCATTTGAACAACCAACAAGACAGAATCAACCTTATCCCTCACCTGGGGCAATCACTCCTATTTTTGTCTTGCAGTTCATCCAGAATAACCAACAAGACAAAAAGGGGCAAATGTAGACACTGAAATCATGTTAACTCCGTGATCATCCCTCATGTTATTCTCCTTTGCCTATTTAACCCCTGTCGACCATTTTCCCACTAGCCTTGACCCTGGTAGCATGTCAAAATGAGCAAAAGGCTAAAGTTAGTCTCTACCCCCATTCTGCATCTGCCGACCACGGTCACCACCCGACCGATGTCGCCGACATCAGTCACTTATCGACCGACATCGGTTCTCCTTAGCACTGCATTCTCGATCCGAACACAGGAACCGTTATTTCGTTACCCGTTACCCATTCGGTTCCCAATCAGTTTCCCAATCAGTTATCAAACTGTCCCTCACCTTCATCCATGAACCTCTGGCAATCAACCGATTGATTATTCAACCAACCAGTTCATTCATTCAAAACTCTGGCAATTAATCAACTCTGGCATTCAACCAATCTGCATTCACTTCGATCAACTTCTGGTAGCGCATCGACGACTTCAATCATGTATTTTATCATACTTGCAGTGTGTAACAGGTAAGTATCTTCCTCTATGTTTTTGTTTCTCTCTGGTTATTGCTTGTTTATTATTGCTATCACCCCAGATCTTCAGACTATAGACTCGAGACCTGACTTCCTCCTTTACACCTTTGCCCACTATCCTAGTCTGTAACTCTATTTAGACTTCCTGCACAAACCCCAAACAAAACAACAGACCTTCTGCAAAGCCCAAGAGACTCAACCAGACCCTGTCTCGACTCAACCAGACCCATCCACTGTCCAGAGCTGTTGCCCCGACTGATGCCGATCATTACCCCAACCGACGCTGGCACCTTAACTGACGTCGGCACCTTCCCCTGACCGACGCCGGCATAGAGACCGACACCGGTGACTATGCAAAATAGTTCGCTGAATATCAGGTACACATTTTGTTTTCTATCTTTTATTTTCTGTCATTCTATCTTTTATTATATCTACTTCCGTCAAATATTCTATTTTAAACTAGTGGGTTGATAGCCTTCTAGGAAGTCTTCGTACTTCTGGGATCAGGCATTTGCCTGACAGCCCACCATATCCTTGACTAACATTTTTCGTATTTAGTCTCTTTTCTTCATAGGTGTCATTCCTTCACAGCCAAAGAGGAGAACCTTCCAATGTCTAATTTTGGTGTGCACGACCATATCCAAGTATCTTCTAGCCCTGACCATCTTTTAGTTTCTCATTTCTATCCTTTGAATGTAGAAAGTGATTTAGCATAGAAACAATGTCCATAAAGAGATTACAGACTACATAACATCATTCTTTAACCCTATTAGGTATAAATAGACCTATTCTACCTATAAATTTTTTGAAATCCAAGGAATTATTATATGTAACATTAAAAACACAAGAAAGTTGAGTTCACATACTTTGGATCTTCCAATAGAGGTCTTGATTGAGCTTCAATGGCATCCTTTGAAATATCTTCCCTAGTTAAACCTGAGTTGAATTTGACCTATGTTTGAATTCCCTGGCTTTCACATTTTAATAACTGCCATCGATCTTGATCTGAAACTTTTTAAATTGTGCCATCTATCATCTCTTCATTCATTCTCAAGATCTTGCTATCATCTCTTCAAATTCTTGACCTCATCCACATCATAGATCTCTGTTTGTATGAATGAATATGAGATATATATCTTATAAAAATATAATGTGATTGAAACACTTTTAACCCATGCATTTACTCTTAAGATCCACTAAATTTTTGTCCCATTACTTGCTGTTAGATCTACTTTATATGATTGCATGCACACCATTGGTCTTCCTTGACCCACTAACTCAAGCTTCATGTACATGCCATTAGATCTAGATTTTTCTCCCAATATTACACCACTTATCACTTGTGCATTCACCCTAGATATCCTTTAACCTTTTGACTTGATGCTCACTATTGATATTTGATGTATGATAAAATGAGTTACATTATATTTTTAGGATCCACTAGCCTTGTCAGTCAATGCATGTTATTATATCTTTGTTCAAGAATTTAAGATATTAACATTTGTCAACTTTTCATTCATCCTTGGTAAATTTGAATTCAAGTGGCTATTTCATGAAGTTTAAACTTAACATTTGTGCATATGTTTCACTCTACAATTCTAACTTTAAAGGCTTATATATTGAGATACAAAACACATCAAGATATGAAATTTATAAAGGATTATCTAAGCATGAAATATATCATGTCCATTAAATATTTTGTCCTTGAGAGGCCTCCTAAGTGAAATTATTAAATTCACAATCAAGCTTACCCATTTATTTCTACATGGCGTGTTGTGATGGTTTGGTCTTTCTAGACTTGTGTAATAAACTGTTATCTCTTTAGAAGGCCTCTAATGAACTTCTAAGACTTTGTGTAACCTAATTTATGCCCCTAAATTATTGAAATGCCATGAGAACCTGGTCATTTTCACCTTGCAATCTTAGACCTATTTCCAAGCCTACTTCTCAAGGATAAACAAATTACACTTTAGGATTGATTAAAGTGTTTCAAAAGCTTTGTAAGTAATATTATATCTTATTTTACTAATTTTAGTCCACCCACTCCATCCAAAACTTTGATCATCTATTCAAACCATTTCTAGGCAAAAGATTCTTATGTGAGCCAAATTTGGCCAACATTTGTGGCAACATCTCAGGATTACATACCTACTATGCAACATATTAGTGGTCTTAAATTAATCTATTGGGTACATGGAGTCTCAAGATTTCTTCCCAACTAAAATTATTGTGAGATTGATAAAATGTTGACCCTTTTTGAAACCTCTTCTTGAAGCAAAATGGAAAAAAGAGTAAAATAGACAACTGTGTCCTAGGAAAATATTGAAAGGAAAACCCAATTGAAAGGAAATGTGCACAAAAAACTTAGAGGAAAACATATAAACTACTATAATATGTTATAATATCATTAAAAAGTTACAAAATCTTATAATAATAAGGCTTTAAATGAATGCCATTAACTAGGATGGGTAATACCTCTCCATCCAGTTGGGCAAGATGAAAAGCATTATATTGTTTACATCCATGGATCACTCAAAAATCTATCAAAATTGGTATGGTTGCCTGGATTGGCCTTATTTGAGTCCCATTTGAGGACTAGGTAACCTTCCTTGAAGTCCCTTATTATGGCTCTTTTGTCAAAGGATTTTTTTACCTAAGCTTGACGTGACTCTAATGTCTTAATTTCAAGGTTCATGGTTTCTTCAAGATCCATGAGCTCTATCATACTCATGTTCATAGGCTCACTCTCCATCAACTCAAGCTGATGGGCTGAATCCAATACAAGTAGTTTAAGAGAAATGGAAAATTTGGCTTCCCTTCCATATACAAGGACATATGGAGAATTGCTAATGGTAGATTTGAGAGTCACTATATCATCCCATAAGGTTATCCTTAGCTTTGCATGCCACACTTTTTGATTATCTTCCATGGTCCTCTTGATAATCCTTATCAAGTTCTTTTTTATTAACTCTACCAGTCCATTACTTTAGGAGTAGTTGATCTGGGCAACACTTCAGATGATAGTTCTACCCCAATTAGTGGAAAAACTTTTGGGAGCCATAAATTTTGAACCATATCTCCATTTGAATCTCTATTTGAATCATTCTTAGATTTCTAATGGTTCAAACAGGGAGTCAAACAAAGATAGGTTCAAAATTTATGGCTCCCAAAAGTTATACCACCAATTGGGGTAGAATCATCACCCATTTTTATCCCCTAAAGTATTTCATAAATCATTAGTAGTTGGAGGATGTGCTGAGGTAGATGCCCAAATTTAGTTCCCATTCAATTATATTCATGACCATAAATTCTAAGGTATTATATTAAATTATAGTAACTGGGACACCAAACCTAGTGACTATGCTATCATAGAAGTCCAATACTATTGTTTCAGTGAGCACCCATTTATATCCTACACTTGAAGGTGGATTTATCATTCCTATCAAGTCCAACCCCCATTGCATGAAGGTTTACTCCACCTATATTGGGTTGAGTGGAAGAGTTGCTAATATTTATTTACCTATAAATAGATCACACTTCTAACATTTGTTGACCCATGCATAGGCATCCTTGAAAAGACTAGGCTAGTGATAACCGACCCTCATTACCTTTGTTACTATTACTCTTGGAACAAAATTGCCTCCTATAGGTTCATCATGAAACTGCTCCAAGAGCTTTGTTACTTGATTATCATCAATGCACCTAAGAAGTACTCCATTGAGGTCATTTCTAAATAAAACCCCAATAATCAATGCATAAGATATGGATTAAAGTCTAAAATGCCTTATTTTTACTCTATTCAAACCTTAGAGGCATTCTCCTATCATTAATAAATGTGGCATATCTTGGAGCCATCTATTATGAAGTGGAGGTGCATCTATTTGTGAGTTATCTTATGTCACCAAAACAACTTCTTTGTCTTATTGAGGGTCATCCACCATATTCTCACATAAGCCTTTGCCTCTTATTATCTTGGTGACTTTGATTTTCACATCATACTCCATGACCTTGGTAATCCAACTTGCTCTTTTCTCATTCAAATCCTTGTTGAGGAAAAAGTCCCTCACTCCAAGATGAAACACCATAAGATGAACATTATTATTGGAGAGAATTGGCCTAAGATTTTTGAGGCTCTTTAAATCTGTAAGAAATTTCTTTTCTATAAAAGTGTACCTCACCTCATATCCCTCTAGTCCTTGACTAAAGAAGGCAATTGGCTATTTAAGTCCTTCACCTTTTTTTGCATTAGCATAGTTGATATGTTGTTAATATTGGTAAAGGTGTATATTGTAAAATCCTTTAAGAAGTCAAGATTTATAAGTGAGGGTGCTTGGGCAATGGCTTTCTTGATGTTCTCAAATATTGATTTACCTTAATTTGACCAAGCAAACACTTAGATCTTGCTCAACATGGTAGTGATGGGTTTGTCTAGGTTTGGAAAACCAAGTATAAACCTTCTCACAAAGTTTATCTTCCCAAAGAAGTTTTGGATTCCTTTCTTATGCTTGGGTAAATATAAGGCCATGATGACACTTTTTATATTAGGGTCAATGGATAATACTTCCTTTAAAATAATTTGACCCAAAAGCTTACCTTCATGAATAATAAACACACATTTATTAGGATTTAAAGATATTCCATACTCTCTATATCTTTGAAAGATCAACCTTAGATGGGCCATGTTCTCACTAGCCTTTTTGGAGAAAACTATGATGTCATCCAAGTAAAATAACACCACTTGATTCAAAAACCCTTGGAAATCCATGTCAATGACTCTTTAGAAAGTGTCCCTAACATTTAAAAATCTAAAAAGCATATTTTGGTAAGTATATGTGCCCCACTTTATCTTGAAGGTAGTCTTATACTGATCTTCCTCTCTTACCAACACTTGGTTGTAACCTAAATACCCATACAAAAGGGGAAAATGTTCTGAACCAATAACTATCTAAATAAGTTTCTCTATGGATGACAAAGGATAGTGATATTTCAAAGGGACCCTATTCAGATCCATGAAGTCAACACATAATCTGATCTCCCCATTCTTCTTCCTTATAGGTACAAAATTAGATACCCATGAAGAGTGCTTAATGGGGAAAATGATCTTGGATTCAATTAATTTAGTCAATTATTTTCTCATAAGCTCTCAATTTTGGGTTTTATAGGCCTTTGTTTCTACCTAAAAGGATTGACATTAACCTCTAGTTTTATAATGTGTTGGACTAGCTTGGGATCAAAACCTCTCAAGTCACCATATTCCCAAGAAAATATGTCTACATATACTTTACAAAGTTCTATGAAATCATGCCTTTTAGCTTTAGTGATTACCTTTCCAAGCTTGATGAGATTATCCTTGAATATAAGGACTCTTTCATAGTTTTCTTCACTTATTGACATCACTAACTTGTCTTTTCTCATATGATGTCCATCATGGAAAAGACCTTCAAAGGTACCAAGACCTTTATGAAGCTTGCTAGATCTCAACTAAACACTCATACTGATGTTGAAAATTTTCCTAGTTTATGGAGGAGAACTTTTCTTCCTACTATAAGAAATAGGAAGTTTTCTTATCATTCTTAATGACTTACCAATGAGTTTCGTTATCTGACATTGATGGTCTTACCACCACTTTGACATGTGGCTATACCTTGGTATGTTTTAACTCATTTGGGATATCAAATTGAGCTCCCACAACTACCAATCTATCAACATGTTCATTTTGGTTCCTTAGCACTATTTGGATGTTAAAGGCCTCAAAATCCTCAATTAGGTCCCACACTCTATGTTTGTAAGATTTCATCAAAGGATTCTTTATGATATTATATCCTTTAACATGATGCACTATCATCTCACTATCCCCATAAACTTGTAATTTTTTGATTCCTCTCTTATTAGGCCATTGAAGGCCATGGATAAGGTCCTTATACTCTACTACATTGCAAGAGTAACTAAATTGGAAATTGTAAGAAGAGAAATATTTGTCATTGAAGGGGGATACTAGAATTGCACCTACACCCAATCCATGTTTTCTCTTTGAACCATCAAAGAATAATTTACATAAACCAATAGTATCTTATTGAAGTCCAATGATGGATCACATGGATTGATTCTCTTCATGTAAGGAGTAGACACCCATATACCTCTATTTAACTCTTTTCAAGGGATCAACCAAATGATTCTCATTCCATACATGTCTGGTATCTCTTTAGGGTGAGTGTTTAATTATTGACCAACCATTGTTCATACTCATCAAGAATGGTGTAATTGATGTTTATGCTATCTAGCCTATAAGGTTCCATGAAAAATTATGCAATGGGATCAAATTTGATAGACACTTTGGTTCCATATCTTATTTTTAATACCATGTATGAATAGTCTATTGCTAGATAACCTCCAATATTTTTTATGAATTCTCTAGATAGGCATAAGGGAAAATGAGGAGGTACATATAGGATCAACACATATTGAGCCATTGAGACACTAGGACAAGCATGCAGGTTCAAGTTGAGATCTTTGATGATACCAGATGGCTTAGTGGAAGAACCATCAAGCTATAACACTCCTTTAGAATGGGGCTCATACTTTAGACCAAGATGGTATGCTATAGACTTTGGCATTACTAAGGTTTTAAAACCTATGTCTACCAAGAAATTGTGCACTAAAGAGTCACTAATAATTACTAAAATGTAGAAAGGAGGAGGTTTGAACACATTACCTAGTTGCCTTTCATCTGGTCCTTTGGTTGTATTGGTAAGAACCACATTTTCCTTGACTGGTGATTTATCAGAAACATTGATTCTTGATAACCCTTCTTAGAGAATGTCTACCTGATCAGGCATGAAGAGCATATCCTACATTAACACACTCACACTGGACCTTTTATTTGTTCCTCAATGTTGATGGGTGAACCACCAACCTTTGGTTATGCTTTGTGAGCCACAACTACACCTTGAGTTTTGAGGGATAAAGACATTCCCCTAATTGTAATTCCTTGGACCTGTTAGAACCTTTGGAAAAGTAGGAGGTTCATTTGGCTTTGATATTGAAGGAGTAATGGTAGGAAGCTCTTTGACTACTTATTGATTACCATCTATGTTCCTTATTTTGAATCTTATATTTTTTACTACTAGAATATATGCCTAGCTAGAAATAGCTTATTTATTGAGTGCATAACACTCTTCTTGCTCATAATTCACCATTTTATCACCCAACTAGCTTGGTCCTTGATCAAGGCTTTGACCTTGTTGAGGCTCTTCTAGTTTTGTCATCATGGGTACCTCTATGTTCTGAGCCATAAGATGTTGATTGTACCCATAATTAACATCCTCCTACCATTGATCATTGTTTGGGATAATGGATTGCCTAAAAGACTAATTCTAAGGCATGGTACTCTTAGCTTCTTGAGCAACATTATTCTAGATGGGGACCAAAGTGTTAGAAGTGCTTGAAACATTTGGATTATAGTTGTTTTCCCTAACATAGTTAGGTTTCCCTTATCCTTGGTTTTTACCTTTCCCTTGGTCTTCAAAGTTTCCTTTGTAGGGTGGCCTATTTTATTGATAAGAATGATACTGAGGTTGATATGAGGCTTGGTAAGGCCTATTTAAAGTTTGCTACCTTTTAACATTTACTATATCATTTTCTAAAGATTGGAACATGCTCTTAAGCTCTTGAAAGTTCTTTTGTTCTTGGGAATCACTATATTGACTAGTGGAAGATTTTTCTTTCTTAGGTGAGGCTATAAACATAATTTTAGGCATAGGAGGAATGACAACAAGGGGAGGAATATAAACAAGGGGTGGTATGATCTCAAAGAAAAAAGGCATTGGTGGTTTAGGTGTAAGCTTGCCAACCTGCACTAGATAATTTTTTGCTTTGATTGCCACCTCATATGCATTTGGATCATTAATATAATGTCACTATTTAGGGCCTTCAAATAGTAAAGAAAGGAAAAGTTAGGGGTAGGCCTCATAGATACTAGGATTTTATCCCATGTTTTTTGGAACCTTGTATTGAAGTCTTGCATGACTTCATGAGGGTATCTTTAAATTTTGGTTAATTATTCTTCAAGTGACAAATGGTTACTTTTATCTTCAAATCTCTTACACAATGCATCCACTAATTGATCCTATGATGTAATATAATTAACAACAAGGCTTCTATACCAATATAAGGATTTAACTTTGAAAGAGATGGCTAATAACCTAATTGCTACATTTTCCTCATTGATATCATGATTGTTGAAGAATTTGGCTATATCTATGAGGTTTTTAGAAGGGGTTGTATCTTGGTCTCCATTAAAATAAGGGACACTTTTAAGAGTTTCTACTAAAATAGGATCATATTGTTAGAGGTCCATAGGACTTTGACCATTAAAGGCCACAAAGTGGAAAACTCTAGGGATTGACATGGTAATGAAAGGGTTTAATAGATATCTTCTTGTAAGGGTAGGCCTTAGAATTGACTTAGGAACATAGTTACATTTATGTGGGTGTGTATTAACAAATATTAATCTCTTTACATAATTTAAAGGTAGTTATATGAATAGATAGGGAATAACTCTAGAATTTGACCTTGTAGTCACCTTTGGCATGAGATATAATCACTACTCTACTACCATAAAATTGAATCTTCTTCTAGAGTTACCAGATGTTGTTGCTTAGAATCTATAAATACTACAAATTAATCAAACCAATATCAAACTTTAACCAATTTTATTTGAATTGAGTCCCACTAGGTATGCCAAAAACTATTATAGCATCAATTTACACCCTTGTAGAGTGTTCCTCATCCTCTCTCCAATTGAGCTACACTATGGGAATAATTCCAGGTTATGGGTAACCTATGATAGGGTTGAACCTCTGAAGAAGGCCAAATTCCTCTTGATGGATCACCTATACTAATGTTTGCACTGAGAAAAGGGATAGAGAAATGGTAAAGGGTCATTAATAAGGATAAAAGGGTGATGCACCAAATTTAAATGAGAACTCACATAAGCATAAATTAAACACTAAATAAACATAAGATAATGCTAGCTCACACAATCTCACAAAACTAGCTAGTTGCATAAATATTTCATAAAATAGGTTCAAGAAGTAATAAATGAAGGTAAAGAGGAGTTATAAGACTCACTGAGAGATTTCATCAATGAAAAAAATAAAATTAATTTAGACCTATAACTAACTTGAAGAGACTTATAAATGAGCAAGAAAGAAGGACAATGGGCATGCAATATTCTCCTTCATAATGCCATCATACACAAGCTTTACTACACATAATTTAGAGGGGAGAGATAGGTAAAGAGAGTATTTATTGATTTAAGAGGTCTTTCATACAAATTTTGATAGGGTTTATCCTTATCAAATGAGAGTCTCTGCTCCTTAGATTTGAAAGAGAATTTCTTATCAAAAGTGAGAGCATTTTCTTCTAAACATCAAGAGAACGTTATAATGTGTTAAAAAATTAAAGATATAGAGAAAAGGGAAAGATAAGGGGAGCATTCCATCCAACATCATTAATTAATTTACCACCTTTTATGAATAATTCACCATATTTTGATCAAATTAGTGCTGATTCTCTATTTTGGGACTTTACATTATCTTCCACTTGCTTCATTGTGAGGGCAAGGTTCTTATATCCATGGAATTGAAAGAGCCATGCCTAATTCTACTTTGAGTGGTGGTAAGTTCATATTTGTCAATGCTATAATTTAGATATATGAGACACTTCTTCATTAATCACATACCTACCCTCTTCTTCAATATCTGAGCATAGGTATCACTATAGGTTGAAAACTAATCCAATTTATTGGTTTTCATATATCTATATCCATGAAGAGATTAAATACTATATAACATCATTCTTGAACCATGTTATGTATAAATATACCCATTCTACCTCTAAAACTTGTGGAATCTAAGGACTTATTGTATGCAAGATTGAAAACACAAGAAAACTGAGTCAACATGCTCTGGATCATCTAACAGAGTTTTGAATTAAGCTTCATTAACATCCTTTGAAATACTTTCCCTAGTTTGACCTAAGTAAAATTAAACCTCTGTTTGAAGTCTTTGGATTTCAAATTTTAATAATGACCATTGATCCTTGATTTAGGCCTTTTCAAATTATGCCATCTATCAACTCTTCATTCATTCTTAGGATCCTATTGTCAGCTCTTTGACTTATTGAACTCATGCACACTATATATCTCCCTTTGTATGAATGAATGTGAGCCATATTTCTTTGAATAGCATAATATGGTTGAAACACTTTTCACCCATGCATTTTTTCATAGGACCCTCTAACCTTTTGACCCATTGCTTGTCATTAGATCTGCTTTATATGATTGCATGCACACCATTACTATTGATCTAAATTGAGCTTAGTCCATGTGACATTAGATGTAAATTTTGATCTTAATATTATGCCACTTATCATTTTCATGTTTACCTTAGATATCCTTTGAATTTTTGACTTGATGTTCACCATTAATCTTTGATGCATGATCAAATGTGATCTGTTAGATCTTCGGGACCGACTATCCTTGTCAATTGATGTGCACCATTATATATTCATTTAGTCACAAAAAATATTAACACTTGTTAGCTGCATGTTCATCCTTGGTAAATTTAAATTCAAATGGCTATTTCATAAATATTAAACTTGATGTCTGTGCACATGTTTTACTCTACAATTTTAACTTTAAAGGCTTATATATTAAGATAGAGAACTCATCAAGATACAAAATTTGTATAGGATGATCTAGGAATAAAATAAATCATGTACATGAAATATTTTGGCCCTAAGAGGCCTCCTAAGTAAACTTATTAAATTCACAATCAAGCTAGCCTATTCATTTTTACATGATGTGCCATGATGGCCTGATCTTTCTAGACTTGTGAAAGAAAATGTTATCTCTTTAGAAGGATTAAAATGAAATTATAAGACTTTATGTAACCTAATTCATTCCCCTGAATGCTTGAAATTCCATGAGAACCTGTTGGTCCTTATCACTTTACAAGCTTAAACCTATTTCTAAGCCTACTTCTCAAGGATCAACAAATTACACTTTAAGCTTGTTTAAAGTGTTTCAAAAGCTTTGTAAGCAATATGAGATATTTTTACCTAATTTTGGTCCACTCACTCCATCTAGAAATTTTCTCATCTATTTAAAACATTTCTGGGAAAAATATTCTTATGTGGGCTAAATTTGGCCAACAGATTCATCTTGAGCTTCTTGTTTGCCCACCAAGTTACTGCTTCACCAAAAAGCTAATATTTTCCCCATACTAATTTCATTACTTCAAAGTACTTTTTAATCTCAAAATATTTCTCCATATCTATCAATCACACTTCATCTCCATCTCCCAATACAATTCCATCAAACTTGGGTGGATTGACCTTTTTCATGTGATGTGCTAACTCTATAGCTACTCGAGCTCTCACATCTTATGCCACTTCCTCATGCCTCTACTCTTGAGGATGTTCCTACTCAGTAGGATTCTCTTTAAGTTACTCATGAGAATTTTCCTCTACATATTCATGCACTTCCTATTATAGGGCCATTATTTAGTCCCTAGTCTATTACATGGTAGTGAGGATCTGATCAAAATTTACAGCTTGCTCATTGGCAAAATGATTTAGATCAATAGGGGATTGGTATTCAAAGTACCCTCACCTACTAGTCTATTGTGCACCATTATTATTCCTACTTAATAGGAGAATAATTTACATTATCAGGGACATAAGTCCTAGAGTTGAGCATCAACATTGATACCATAATGTAACAACCCCATTGGGTTTTACTATAATAGAGTAATTAAAAAAAAAAATTACAAATATTTATCTAAAAAATTTCACCATGAGAAATATTACTAAGTGATATTTAAATAAATTTATTATATTAGTTAACACCATAAGGTTTATAGCTAATACATTTAGCTAATGGTCACCATGAAAATGATATAATAATTCATGAACAATGTTGAATAAACAATAAAGACTGCATTTATTTTATTAAAGTAATAATATAATTTCAACCATGGTTGATATAACATTAAAACCACTCTTGTATAAGTATAATGAATAAATAGTAAAATTTTAGAAATAATAAAGTCTCAATAAATAATAATACAATAATACAAAGTTCCATAGAGCATGAGTTCTCCACAAACTCAAGTATCCATCTATAATATCAAGTGTAGTCTCTAGTATAGTACTGCTGTGTGGAGGGAGAACATCATTCAAGTGCTTTTCTACACCAACCATAGACCATAAATCCCCCAAACTATCTCCCAAAAAGTAAATGTCCCTCCTTTCATGGATGGGTAGATAATTGTAGTACGGGAATCTAGAGTGATGAACTAGAACTTATGTGTTGTAATATAACTAATACATGATGTGTAGCATAATTAAATTTATTCTAACATGATATCACACAAACATGTAAACTATATAAAATGCATAAAATGATAATGTTTAATTATAAACATTACTTTGGCCAAAGTTTTCAAATAGTTAATGATTTCTAGGATTAGTCAATTTCATACACACCACTCAATCAAATTACAACTCATCTCGCAATGATGGCACTAATTAAGCCAGTGGAATTCATCCATTGGTTAATTATATAATAATATAAAAACTAATAGATTCAATAAAAATATTTCCTATTAGTAGATAATAAATATGTTAAGTACAAAAATATTAAATACATACATGTAGTCCTTCAAATATAATGCAATGAATCTAATAATAATCTTATTTATCATTAAATAATAAATAGAATCATAAATAACCCTCAATATAAACACACCATCTAGGTAATAATTATATCTAGACTAAAAGCTACCCAATATTAATATGTAACTTAAAATGTCATTTTATCCATGAAACATAGCATTATTCACAACTTATTTCTTTGTTCATTTTCCATGAATACAACAAAAACCAGTCATATAAAAACTTAATAAGATTTGTATTTAAATAATTAAATACCTTATTTTAATGATTCATCTATACATTAACACATAATACTTTGATAAATAATTACTGGTCACATATTTTGAATAGGGTATATGAATATCTATATGGAATACATTTTTAGATTTATTATATAATAGATAAATCACATGTATATTCCATATGTTTATACATACATTAAAAACACATAGTTTTATTATTAATAACCTATTTAATAGTCATTTAAGAATGCATATGGTATACTTTCCATATTATTTAGATCATCACATAATCTAACCATACGCATTCAACTATATTGTTTCATCTCAAATCTTCGTAAAACCAATCAATTTCTAATTTAGTGGTTTGACTAAATATGAATAGAATTGTAAAAAATATATAGTTATCAATTATAACAAAGATTACAAAGCTTTATCAATTCAATTGATTTGAAAGACATAATAAATTATTTATAAATATATTCAATGCCATTAAACTCAATTTCACAAACTAATATGAGTTTATTCATGCTAAGATGCATAAATCTCATAATATTGGAGAATAAGTTTACAGAGTCGACTATTATATTAAGACCCCTATGTTATATAGTTTATTTTGAATTGATCATATATTTTTTTTCTATTTCATACATATATATTTTTATTAAAGTATGCTAAGTTTTAAATTCTAGCCAATACTTAAGAGAACCTAATATAAACTTTTACATTAAATTAAAATACATATCCAAATGCAATTATTTGATTTTAAGTATATATATATATACATATATATATATATGTATATATATATATATGTATATATATATATATGTATATATATATATATGTATATATATATATGTATGTATATATATATATATATATATGTATATATATATGTATATATATGTATATATATATGTATGTATATATATATCTATGTATATATATATATATATGTATATATATATATATGTATATATATATATATGTGTGTGTATATATATATATATGTATATATATATATATATGTATATATATATATATGTATATATATATATATGTATATATATATATATGTATGTATATATATATATGTATATATATATGTATATATATATGTATATATATATATATATAGTACTCAACAAATAATGTTTATACATCATCTATATAAATAAATAAACCTTGATCTCTCAAACACCATTTATCACAAATCCAACTCTTAATTATAATATGACCTGATATCAATATATCTTTCTAAGTTTTGCCTATATATATTAAACTCATACATAATTCTTCCTAACTAGTTGAATAACTAGAACTCATCATACACAAAAACTAGTCAACTTCCTATATCAAACACATCCTTAAGTCGAATCACATTCACATGGATGCCATTTCATGATCACACACACACACACACACACACACACACACACACACACACACACACACACACACACACACACACACACACACACACACACACACACACACACACACACACACACACACACATTCATGTATGTATGTATCTATGTTGATTGTATATATGCCCCAGGTCATCAAAGTCTTCTAGGATGTATATACACACCCCTACGTGTGTGTGTGTGTGTGTGTGTGTGTGTGTGTGTGTGTGTGTGTGTGTGTGTGTGTGTATTTATTTATTTTGAGATAAATGAATAATGATAAAACCCAAATTTTGTTCTATTCTTTAAATAATTTCAATACATACTCAAATCTTATAGATGGGTTTAAATTAGCTATATAATCTCATAAATAATTCAAATAATAGCCAGCTCACAATCATATGACTATTATGACCAAATTAATGATATAATTAAAAAATATCCATATCTTTAACATTATAAGCTAAAGGATAATCTTAGTCAAAGTCATATATGTACTCTTTTAATAAAAATATTAACCCTTTAACTTTATCTAGGGTTTCCATCACTCCTAAAATATATAAAGTTATCTTATACATTTAGTTCAAGTTAATTAAATTTTCACACAATATGGTATTCATAATTTATAAGGTTTACTTGAAAACTTATTGTGCATAACATGGGTTTCCAATGATGTCCATCTATCTAGGGTTTAGGGTTATATGATGGGTTCTATGGATGTTGAAGCCTTCTAGAGGGCCCATAATTTAGCCCAATTTATTTTTCAATTCAAAATATTAAAAACAACTTAAACCCTTTTCTATAAATTCATTACAAAAATCCATCATAAAAAAATATATAAATATTAAAACAAAACTGACTTGGTAATGAAATCTTCAAGGCCAATTCTAATGATTCAAAATTCTGCCTTTTCTACAAGTTCAAATCCTCTCTCAAATATTCTATCTAGAAACTATGTCCTCTAAGACATTTCCTTCATCTATTTTATCAAAATGCATACTAATTGCATGCCATATAATTCTTCCATCATTCTGTGATGATTAACCAAATTGTAGTGCACTAGACATCTCACCATGCAAAAACTAAACAAAACTCTTATTTATTAGCTAGTATGATTTTTACTAAATCAATACCCAGTTAACCCTAATTATATAAAGAGTTACATCATTAAACAAATAAGATAACAATTAAAATATCCCCATTTAATTATGCATGTATCCCTATCTTCATTTAATGCATCGACTTAACATAAAGTCTTAAAATTTACTTCATAAAAAGTCTTTAAACATTATAATTTCCATGTAATGTTGACTAAAAATAATTTTAGTAAACATAATAACCAATACCTATGCATTCAACCTTCAAAAAAGAAGTTAGCTTCATAGGTTAAACAAATAACTATTGACTTTAACAAAAATTCATCAAACATAATGATGCATTCCTTTTATCATTAAGAAATAAAACTATCTTTGGCTTGGTATTAAAATTATGTTCATTACGTAAATACAAGGATTTATAATAGTATTTATTTAATAAAATTAATTTCATTGTATCATACCAACTAATGCCATTCATTAATGCTATCAAAGAATTTATGATTTACTAATGACTTGCTATAGGTTTACTCAACTATTATAAATTATAATAGTAACCTATTAAGCATCAATAATCACTTAAAACCCCAATCAAACATAGTATTAGAATCCTTCTAATACCTGTAGCTATGAATCCAATCAAATCACTATTTATACAAACACTCAACCATATCTTAAGAAAATGGTAAGTCAAGTAAAACATGTATAGACAGGTACACAACTATATTAGTGAAATCACACAATAAACACAACATGATCATCAAACAACAACAAGATCACATCATATATATATATATATATATATATATATATATATATATATATATATATATATATCAAAACATACTAAAACTATCTAGTTCAAATAATAATCATAAAATATGTTAATATACTATGGTGTGTATATGGGTTTCTAGTTTTCCTCTCTATCATCCCCCAATGCCTCCATCTACACCATCCTCTCTGATGATGCCCTCCCTCTATCACACTTTGATGGATGGATCTATCCTACATCCACCTCAAAAAAATGAAGTTAGTTATTTTGAAACATAAATATATCCATAAAATACTACTATATAAACTAAAAAACATGATCATCAAGCACAAAATATTAAAGTACAACTATCTCATAGCTAATCAATCATGTAAATTAAGAAACATTTTATTGTCCCATAATCAACATATGACATAAATATTAATCCAATAGTAGTTAATAAAATAACATCCATAATAATATATACCACTAAATGGATACCACCTAAACCTAATTGGATGAAACTCAACTTTGATGGGGCATCCAAGTTGAATGGTAAAGCTAGTGGAGGAGGAATTATAAGGAATGAAAAAGGATGGATGTCTACTATCTATGCTGGTGGAATTGGTTGCTAGAGCAATAACTACGTTGAAGCTATGGCTTTACTATGGGGATTAAAGTTAGCTATATCCCTAGGAATAAGAAATTTGAATATTCAAGGAGATTCTAAGATGGTCATAGATGTTGTTAATAAAGCATCTAACATTGGAATCTAGCTAAAAGACATCATTGCTGATATCTAGTTTCTTTTACAAAAGTTTTCCAAAGTTGAGATTTCCCATACCTACAGAGAAGGCAACAAGGTCACTAATGCTTGTGCCAACCTTGGTCAGCAATTCTCAGGATGGAGGGTATGGCATCAAGGTGCTCATATTTCCCTAAACATTAGGGAGATCATTTAGAAGGAGATGATAGATCAGGAATGATGTACATTGATGACAAGAATAACTCTCAAAGGTGGTCCACATGGAGAAGGCCATCAGGGATCTTAGAAAATGATAACCTTAGTACTTCTTTGATTATCATTATTAATTATTTGTATCATGAGGTGGAGTCACGTGGGTCACATCATGAAAACTAAGGGGAAATTATTTTCAAGCATGGGAGTAGATGCCATCATGGTAGGGCATTTCATAAAATGAGCCTTCACATCTGCATTCAGTGTAAATAGAAGTACGGGATAGCTACTTGTTTGAAGCTGAAGGTAGAAATTAGGAATTTCACTGGCTGGGTCTATAATTACAGAATGGGGGGAGACCATATTCGAAATGAACTTGTATCCTACTATGAATTTAAAGACAATCCATTAGTCTAGCATTATTGTAAGGAAGGAGGTATGAACTCATATTTGGAAAGGCTGAATGGTTATGACAAAAATTTGTTCGAGTAGTTCGTGAGATCCTAGCTGAATAGGTGGGTCACTGTGGGTGGTATTAGCTTTGAAATCCTTGAAAAGGTGATTTTTATGGCCATGAGAATGAACATGCAGGGTATAAAGCTCCAAAAGAAAACCAAAATCATGGATATGGCTAGCCACAAACTATTTTTGGGTGAAGGAGAAGAACTCAACTCGTATCAACGAGGGTTTGAGTGTGCCAAATTTCTAGAGCCATGGGATGGAGTGTGCTTCATTATCATGAAGTAATTCACTCTTGAGGGGAATTTTACTAGGTTTTATAACTACCACCTTTCTTTGTTAAATCATTTTAGATGTAATGTTATTATCGGCTTTCCTTTTTACCTGCTTTCCTCCTTAGAACACTCTATCCTGAGGGTGAGAGCCAAAATAGCCAAAAATCCAAATATAAAACCTATTCCCCTACACCAAGGGCTTATTTTTTGTCTCTACAATTTTCACTGTGCTCTTGACCCAAACAAGAATATCAGAGGTGTTAATGAAGACATTCCCTCCAACCCAGTGTCTGGTAATGTAATTGATGAATCCTGGGTTTCCCCTGCTCCTACCAAAACCAAGGATGCCCCTTTCTCCACCCCTGTTAAGACCCCTATTAATACCCCAGATCCTTTGCGAGCAAAAAGGGAAAGAAGAGGAAGGTTGATGGAGAAGGAGAAAATTTTGAAGAGACTATAGAAGGGACCCACAAGAATCTAGGTAGGGCCACAGGGGGCCAAGGTGGTAAACCTCACAAGCCTTCCAAAATTAGTAAGGAAGGTTTCCCTTATGGAGTGCGCAAGTCAAGGTGGATTACTGGCAAACTAGCCTCGAAGGCTAGACTAATTGATTATTTAGAAAGTGCTTTAGATGAAGCAACCCAAGAAGAAGAGTTTGAAGAGCTAGAAATCTAGGAAATTTTGGAGGACACTGGAGAGAAACAAGATTCTTGGGTTTTTGAGGTCACTGAAGAATAGGGTGTTGACACTATGGGAACTGCTGACAATAAGGGGAAGATGCATGTTGAGGAAGCTGGTGAGGGCACAGAGAATGAGACTGATTAGGAAACTAAAATTAGGGCCTTGAAGGATTGAATTTAAAAGCTGGAGAAGGTCCTCTCCAAAAGCCTTTGAAATACAATTCTATTGAATATGTCTATGTTGGAGTGGTGGGTAATTCTAGGAATGCTGACAACACAGAGAATGAGAAACTTAATGATCTTGTTAATTCAATATTTATATAGTTAAGACCTTTTTGACTCTAGTCTTTCTGTTGTTTATGTTTTGCTTCTGACTGTTGTTCTCGACTGTGCTGTTGTTCCTCTGCTGGCATCTTTTGTTTACCTGCCTTCTTATCTTTTTTGACTGTATAGGGTTTGACCCCTAGTTTTCTACCTTAATCAAAAACATCCATAATAATCTATGGATAAAAAATTTATTTATCATAAATATAAATCAACATGTGATCCATCGACCTATACATTTTCCTAATTCTTCATGTCCCAACATTTGCTTTATGTCTGGGTGTGGGAAAAATGTGTGCACCTTAATCCTAAGAATGCAGTGTTTGAAATTTTTTAAAGCTTTGAGTAGGGCATAGGCATGTTTGTCTAGATTATAATATCTTAGTTACATATCCTTGAGAGTGGTTCTCATGAAAGCAATTAGATGTCCCTCTCCATTTATCTCTAGGTGAGGTAGACAGTGACGTTATATTTAGAAGCAAAGGGGTAAATGTATAAATCTTACATGTAGTCTAGGATGATAAGCATCGAGGCTTAAATTATGTCATCTTTGATATCTTTAAAATATTTCTTTGATTTTACATGCCATCCCACCTTCGTGTCCTATTTCAACATAGAATTCATGGGTTTTAAAATTTTGGTAAATCCAAAAATGAACTTATGAACAAAGTTAATTTCCCCAAAGAAGGATTTCAATTCTTTCTTGATATTAGGTAAAGGTAATTTGTAAATCACATAAACTCTTTCTAGGTCGATAGAAATACCTTCTTGTGTGATGATATGACTAAGAATCTTACCTTTGGTGACACCAAACACACTCTTCTTTGAATTTAGGTAAAGACCATACCTTTTACATATTTTAAACACTTTCTCCAAATGGCATATGTGATCTGGCCCATATTTTGAAAATAAAATCAAGTCATTCCATATAGATTATTATACATTTATAAATTAATCATTCAAAATCCTAATCCATCACTCTTTGAAAGGTTTCCCCAATATTGATCAACCTAAAGGGCATTCACTTGTAAACAAAGGTTTCCCACTTGGTGGTGAATGTAGTTTTGACCAAGTCTTCTGAATTAACTAGGACCTAGTTATATCTTTAAAATCCATATAGAAAGGACATCATTTATGATAAACTCACCATTTGGATTACTTTATGAAGGGAAGGTAGCAGGTAATTATCTTTGTTTGAGGCATGGTTTAAGTTACAAAATTCTAGATAGGTAGATGTATCCATTTTTATTTCAGATGAGCACTAGGTTGGCCACCTACGAAGAGTGGTGAATTGAGAAAATTATCCAAGTAGAGAGTAACTTATGGACCTCTTTGTGTATTAAGGGTTCCATGATTAGATTTACTAGTCTTTGCCTCTACCTAAATAATTTTTGGGCTGGTTTAAGGGGGATAATATGAGTGATTACTCTTGGGTAAAATACCTTGATGTATTCATAGGCCAAGGTAATTACATATTTGTACCTCAATAGTAATTTTTGTAACCACTCTAGTTTAAAATATATCTAATCATGACCCACATTAACAATTTGAGGTTTTCTATAAGGTTGAGGTTGATGAGTCATCACTTTTGGTTCTCAAATTTAGGTTTCTTTATTGGAACATCAAGTTTAAAGTATCAAATTCTCTTTCTAATGAAATCATCCCCTTTGTGATCTAATTCCAATGAATATTAATGACCCCATCTTTGTCTAGCTCAGTTTTAGGGTTATCTTTATCTGATTTGTCGATGATATGGGTTTCAAATACCTCATTTATATTAAGAAACTAGATGATATACTGGTAATCTTTAAAGACTTTAAATTTTATCACATTTTTAGGGATATAAAGACAAGGGACAAGTTACATAGAGAATGTTTTTAACTCAATGTCATATAGGGGTTAAGCTTGCTACTATAGATGCTAGTGAGTAGGAAATTTGATTTTCTTCCCTAGGGATATGGATGACATTAAACACACTATTTTTTTTGATTAAGTACCAACACCTATGATTATACCTTCTGAGGTGTGATAGTTTGCATTAAAATTTGCTCTTTATCTAGTTGACCACTAATTTAGAGTTATTAAATACTCTTAGTTCATTTGCCTTGTGTTTCAATGCAAATTCCAATCCTAGTATTAGTGTTTCATACTATGCTAGTTTATTTATGAAAGGGAACTAAAACCTATATGTTACCCTATTGGGGATCTATTAATAGAACATTAGCCCCATGATATTTTTTGGAATGAGCCCCATATACATAAAGAGACCATAAGCTTGGCAAATTTAACTGACTGATAGTTGTATCTTTAGATGGTTTCATACTTAACATATAGATCCCTAGGTCTAAGTAAAATAGGTTTAATTTATTGTTAATTACATTGTACTTAGTTATCATATTTTTCATGTAAGGATTTATATCTACTCTAATTTTATTATCTATACCTCTCCATCATAACCACATAAGAGAGAAGTCTGTGGCCATATACCCATTTAAGGATTTAGACCAATCTCTATAGAGGAACATGCCATAGGACTAGAGAATATCTACCACCTAGATGTTTATGAAGTGTTGAATCCTAGGCTTAGATTCCATATATATATGTGGATATTTATAAGCTCAACTACTAGTTTGACCTCATATTTTTCTAGCTAAACCACTACCTTATTTGACTTAATAGGAACTAACCCTAACTTCTCACAAATGTTGGATGGCACTACATTAGCTGAAGTCCCTAAATCTAATAGATAATTATGTAGATTTTTTCTAAAGAATTTGATGGTCAAGATTAATGGAGGCACTTACATCTTATTATTATGAATGAACACATTGGTATAGGATACTTTTGGTTTTGCATGGGTTGGCTGAGTCAATTTGTTGGTTAGGGAATTTAGCAGAGGTGTTCATTGATCTAATAAATTTCATGGAGAGCGATGTTAGATTTGATATTATTCATGTACTCTACTATATTATAACCTATTTTTATTTGGACCAATGGATATTCAATGGTAGCTTTAGTTTCTTGAGGTTTTGGAGGTGGTGGGTCATTCTTAGCATTTTGGTTAGGCAGGGTTACACCATTATTCAGGGGAGTTGAGGTAGTGAAGGGTGGTTGTGGTTGCTTATTCCTAAGGGTGGAGTTATTAATTTGGAACTTTTGAAACACTTTTACCTCATTTATACCCTCCTTTAATTCATTTTATTCTTGACTAGGGAATTTTATGGTTTCCAACACTATGGTAGTGCTAAGGGATTTACCCATATTAGATGATTTTGGGTGACTGGGGACCACTTACTATACTTATATTTACTTTTGGAAGATATAAAAGGCACAAAAAAACTTTTTACATTAAATTTATCCATGGGTGGCTATGTTATGCACTTAAAACTAGTTAGGTAGGGATATTTTGAAGATATTAACTTCTAGTAACCTATTGGGTGAGGGTTATAATGAATTATGGGGATGGTTAAAGTTCCTATTTGGTATTTTATATGTGAAATTATTACTATAAATATCCATTTTGGAGTTTTTAATTTACCATTTTATCCCAAGGAAGTCATTACTAAGTATTTTTACAAATCATTAAATGTCATCCAACTCATGCTTTGTGGAGTCTCAAGGTATGGTATGTGTATTTTTAAATACCACCAACATCACTTGGTGTTGTAAATAAGGAGTCATATCATGGTTCCATAGGTTGAGAAAAAAAAAGTGTTGGTTTGGTACAACATGAATCAATAAGATTTTATTTATTATAGGGAGTCATTGAAGCATTGGGATATTCTAATTAATATTGGGTAAGAGGCTCAACATGGGCACTATAAAAATGTATTATGAATGGGATACATCATCTAAACTTGAGGGTTTAAATATTTATCTACCTTGATGGTCTCTGCACAGGCTAGGGGTAAGTCCACTAGTATTGGGTCTCACCTCAAGAACATAGCCATCTAAGGGTCTAAGGTGTTTTTATACATTTCAAATTCTAGTTGATGGTTGGGTTCATAGAGCATGGTAACTTGGATATTATAATTCTAAAATATGATGTTGAAGTTACTGATAGGCTCATTGGGTTCCTATTTAATACAAGATAATTGATGGTAAAGGACACTAGGATCAATCACTTGCATGAATTGGGTGAGGAAGATGGTATTTAAATGGTTCCAATTGGGGATCAAGTTCTTGAGGAGGTTAAAGAACTAGTCATAGGATGGGTCCATTAATGTGAAGGGGAAAATACTATAGGCCACATACTCATGTTACACATTAAGAAGCCTTAGGGAAATCTTGTAGGAAGTTCCATGCTCTTTAGTATCCTATACTACATCAAGAGTGAAATAAGGAAGATATCTCTTAGGGTTTTGAGTAAGTCACATACAAATCTTGGTATATTAATGATCAATTTAGCCAACTAGGACATCCTAGGTAGTCTATTTTGGGGAGATTGAGAAGACAAAGTAGTGGGAAATATTATAGGTCTAGGTCTATTGATTTTGGGTCTCCTATGTAATTGTAATGGTGAAACCACTAGATGACCATGACGGGACCTAGTTCTGGTGTTGGGTGAATTAGACTCCAGGGTGTTTCATAGATAAAAAATAGTTAGCACATTACCATTAACAAGCATAATATTAAATAATTCAACACTTCATTTATAGATTCTTAAAATCCCTCATCCTAATGCTATCTATTAATTGATCTAAGATTTTGCTCCAAAATACTCATGAAATTGGGTATTTTCAAATAGGATAGTGGGAACAATGATGGAATTTCATCCCCCATTTTAGGACTGATGTGAGATCAGCCTAGGGCATGGTTGTAGGTATTTGGGTTCATAATTGAGTCTATGTGAAATAATCTCTAAGAGATGTAGTACTACACCTAGAAGTTTAGTATTGATTGCTTGAATAATGATTTAATTAATTAGGTCTTCTACTAATGTTCATGCAATTTACTTTACCACTTTCTAAAATAAAGGGGAGGGTAGTTCAATTTACAAGATAAAAATAAAAGAGAGGGAAGAGTAAGTTAGGAAAGGGTGTTTTCATATCAAGATGAGATTAATGCTTTAACAATCAAGTTAAATGCATCTACCATATTTATAACACTATGTGCTAAGTTTCACCTAATGTTTTAACTCCAAAGAACATAATGAGCAGAGCCTAGGGAAGCAATGAAGAATGCATTATTTATGAATCCTCAATAAACACCAATACTATAAATCCATAATAAATGACACATAAAATTCTAAGATAACTTGCAGATTAACACCTAGGTTATCAATATTATAAGGAAAATGAAAGAAGTTCACAAAGAGGTTATAATAGACAAGTACATCATAACCATTACATTCATAAAATTATGGAGAATTAAAAAAATTATATGACCACAAACATTCATTAAGAATAAATAATATGTCTTTCACAAAATTTGAAATTACATTCATAAAAAATAATAAATTCTATTACAAGAGTATCAACCATGGCCAAATTTCTGTAATCCAAAAGGGTGAAGGAAACCATAGTTGAAATCATGGTCTAATTCCTACAATACTTTTAAGATAAAAATATTATCAAATTTAAAAATATAATTCAATTAAATATTTATAGATAAGAATGAGATTCACCTCTAAGTAGCATGAGATTCCCATCCTAGGCCATGACGGCCACTATTGGTTGTTACAATGGCATAATTCAAAAAAGGAGAAAAATCCCATTTTCTCACTTAAAAAATATTCATAGGGACCCACATAATTGATACGTGGATCTCCCAACCATTTAGACTTTGCTTCTTTGGTCTCTAGCATGACTACCACAAGGTCAAACTCCTAGTCTAGCTTGGTAGGGTTCATCAGAGGCTCTCTAAAGATCATCTCTACCTGGGCTCTAGCCTTATTTTCTTTGGCCATATTTTTATTCATAACCTAGTCAAAGTGACCTAGGTTGACTCCAAATTCACCCCTGTCCAAAAAAGTGTCATCTAGGTGGAATAAGACTGATATATTGACTTATTTAAAGTAATCCAATATCTTCTTCTTGCCATCCTATAGGGGTTCCATCATAGTTTGGGATAAATCAAGCCACTCCTCCATAGTTGTTATCATGCTCAAAATGTACATTTGATATAATCCCAAGTTTAAAGTGGGAATAAATTTAAACTTAGATAACATGTCCTTATTGATTACAATCATTAGTTTCTTACATTTACCATCAATCTTAGCTATCTTCTCCCAATAAGCTTTAGTATATTGTATGATCACATGGCCATCCACCATATTCCCTAACACCTTTCCCAAAGTTGATAAAAGTTGTAGGAGGGCATCCTTGGCCTACCCAATTAGCATAATGGGGAAGGATATCTTTACATGTGCCTATATAGTTTGGACATAGCTTTGCATGTATTTAATAAGTTTCTCTGACATGTCATGGGTTACTCATAGAACTAAGAGTGGGTCCTCTACTCTTTTTTATTCTCCCATGGGATTCCTCACTTTTGTGAGAGAGTATAGATCTTTTTGGGTATCACATACCATAGGGTTCCACTCTTTCATGAATTTATATGTGAGGATCCTCCACATACTCCTCATGGTGTGATCAACATCCTAATACATGTTTGGTTCACCTTGCATCATCATATTTAACACCTACATTCCCCAAGTTTTGGGAGGTGTTGGTGGGGTGGTAGAGATGGTAGTGACATGTGTAGGATGAGGTGAAGGGGATATGGAAGAAGTAAAAGGTATGAATTATGAAATTAATGGAGGAAGAAGAAAAATAGGGCATTGGAGGCAAGAAAAATGGAGAGGCCTAGGAGGAACATCTATGCTTGTGACTAACCTTGGGTCATTCCCATTTGATGGGCAATAACTCCTAGGATAGGGGTATTGAATATAAGAGAAGAGATTTGATGATTAAATATAAATCCTTAGGCAATCAATGTGATGGAAAAAGGGGTGTGGGGAGTAATGCAAGGAGCCATTAGGGTTGTTATTAGAGGAATAATAGAAACTAATGGAGAAGTTAGAATTAGAGTAGTTGATACCTATATTTAAGGATGATCATGAGCTACCTTCTAATTTTTCCTTGGTCTTTTACCTGGGTTAGTTCTAGACACCACTATAGAAGGAGCAAATGTAGTAAAGGCTATGGGGGCTAACTATGGGAGTTGATGGGTTGCTAGAGGAATCATGAACCTAATTTATAGAGAGGTGTACTTGGTAACTATAGTATCACTTGTTAAAATTTGGATGATTGTAAGTCCTTAGACTTGATGCATGCTTAGTGGGGGTACAACAAAATTTTACAAGTGGGGGAATGGATTGGTATGATGGAAATGAAGACGAGATGATGCTAGGGATGGTTGAGGCCATGGGATCTTGGCTGAATAACATAGGATATGTAATATAGAAGAGAGGAGGTAATAACTAAATGGTTTGTGGAAGGGGTATAGAACCAATTGGTACCATAAAGGGATGCTAGAAAGTGGAGGGCAATGGGAGGAACTTTCACTGATGCCTATTATTAGTTCCACTTCGATCTTGTTTCTAGCCTTCTACTAATATTAAGCCTTAGGGCATGTGTGGCCTAAGGTTGAGGTGTTTACTCTTTAGATACCTATGTTTGGGCCAATGAAATCAAGTCACATAGGTTTTAATTGGTTGGGATCAAGCCACTTGGGTCATTAGAGGTGGAGGATATGGAGCCATAACATAAGGGTTCATTACTTTTAGGGGAGAAGGTGGAGGGATACATTACATAATTCTCTTAGAAATTATAAGGGGAGTCAAGGTGTCATCTTCTATGGGCTAAGTAGATGCAAAGGGGGCCATAGATGGTCTGAGATGAGCCTTATTCTCCTTCTCCTTATTATAAGCCTAAATCCATGTGAGCACCTCTTGGTCATATTCCACATTTGAATATAACTCATCATCATCCTCTAGTTGGTGGCCATAACTGAGGTTTAGGTGAGATGAGTACTTCTCTAATGTAATTGGATCAAGTCTTATAGGCCCCAATATCATGGCTCAACTCTCCCCAAGGCTAAAGGGACCCATCCAGTTTCCATCTTATATAACAGAGGGAAGGATTATTACACATGGTGCCTGATGATGATTAGAGGAGGTGGGGAAGCCTTCTTCTAAAAACACCCTCCATTAGTTGATAAGCAATTTATTTCTTGGCAAGGAAATATAAGATGTGATAGGGAAAGAAGAGGGTATCCCTAGGAATACTTCTCAAATTATGGTATCCTCCCAATAATACCAGTAGTCTCCAATGGGAGTTAGGGAGTATCTAATTTCATTTGATATATGAGACATAGGGGCCTTTTTGATTGCATTTTACACCACTAGGTATACAAATTCATAGATATCACAAATATTATTTCTATACTAGTGGCCATATAGCTTATAGAAAACTACATGAACCATCGATCCTCCAAGAACCCATACAAAAAAATTAGATGGCTTAAAACTAAGTGTATCACATATTACATCTACAAATAACTTATCATATATAAAGTTTTAACTACTCAAACATCTGCTATGGCCTTGACCATGTTAAAATTAACCACCCTCCTAGGTCGAGGATTTGAGATCCATATATGATCATGTGAAGTAAGGGAACCTATAATATGTTGATGTTAAATAAATATAGGGCACCAAATAATTGGTTCAAAAATATCATACTGACCCTTACATCCTCTTTGAAGGTACATACCATGTATGTATTGAAATCTACCTTATTTACCCACTTGGATTTTGGGTTCTTGGCCCAATCCCTTAGAACATCATAGATTTGAAAGGTATTAGTCTAGGTATACACCAATAATAATTAATATGAAAGGTTTAACTCTGGGATATTGTAATAATCCTTGAAGGTAGTTCTTAAGATGTTAGAAATCTGATGCTAGGAGATGGTTGAGCAGACCCAATCATGGGTGCCATCTTGCACCCACCTAGTGATAAGGAGTATCATGCCAAATAAGTTATCATAGGGGAATACTTAAATTTTAGTTACATCCTTATGAAATTCACACTTTTCATAAGATATAAGGGCATATTTGAATTTTACTTGATCATCATCATCAGTACTTGATTCCTTGGATACCTGGTTGATAGCTTTGAATACTTCATTATAATGTTTAAATCAGGTTAAGCCATTTGAGAAAAGAGTGTATTTGTATTTGGGTTACAAATTATAATTTGAATATGAAGTGTCTATTTTATTAATATGGAATTTATAGGAATATCTTTAGGTGAAGGAAAAAATATAAAAGGCACCACGTTGGAAAAGAAAGTAAGGAGTCAATGTTAGTACTTAGAAGTGCACCTTACTGATAATATGTGCATATTATCAATTTTTTTGATACAATGGAAACTATACAAGGTGTTTGTGACCTTATTATGGATAAAATAACTATATGAATGGATCTTTCCCTTTATTAAATTCACCCACTTATCTCTAAACTCTCTTAGATAGTGCTTTCTTTACTAGGAAAAGGGTAAAAAGAGTAATACTAAAGCTAAAAATAGAACTAAAAATTGAAAATTAGGGTGATGAAAAAATATTAAAGTAAATTATGTATATGATTTATACAATTTATAATATAAAAAACTTTCACACATTCACTTCATATTCATACAATGACTATTGTATAAGTATTTCACATAGAGGTCTTGATAGACACCTACACTAGATTCAAAAGAATGAACAATGGTTGAATTCACTTCCATATTAGGTAGACATTAGACTTATAAATTTTATATGACATTAAATAATGTTAATTTTATACATAAAGGTGATATATTTATACATAAACATATGAAAATCAATCATTCACTAAGTTCTATCAATGAATTAAGAACACACTTCATGAACAACTTGAAGATGCAGAAAAAATTAGTTCTTTATTACTTCAAAGGTGAGGTAGTAAATTTTTTGGTAGAGTTTAATTAATAAAAATGCATAATATCCATAATCATTCAAAAATTAATTTGCATATATAAGATAATAATAGAGATAAAAGACAAGAAGTTCCAGATGAGTCCACATACAAGTCCTAGTTCACTTCTACTTCAACTAAAAATTCAACTCAAACATGAACTCCACCTTGAACTAAAATTCACATAAAATATAATGTATAATTTTATTTTAAACATTATTTAATGTAATATGTCATGTTATTATAAATATAGGCTATTCTTTCATGTTTGAAAAGTCAAAGGGCTCTTCATGCATCTTAAATCTTGAGTTAACTTGTTGTGATCTTGCAAGCAATTTTTGATCTTATTTAGTTAAATCATCTTGGTATTTCATGAATATTAAATTTATACTTTATTTACCTCTGATTTCATCATGAGTTGACTATAATTAACTTGAATTCACACATGGAGTTCAACTTCACTTATCTTGAATCGTAACTTACATGCAACTTGACTTTTTTAACTTTTTTTAATTTATCCCAAAGGGGGAAAGTAAGAGAGGGATTGAATTATGATTTCATAAGGATTATTTTTCATTAAAATAATGAATTAAATATTTACCAAAATTTTAACTCAACTTCTCCATTTTTACATGTTTTGAACTCCACTTATCTTGACTTGCAAATTTGTCAAGCTTCTTGAATGCACTATGAAAGCTAGAAACTTTATATATATTCATAATTAGAATAAAAGAGGAGAGAAAATATTATTTTAACATAATAAAAATGGTGGAACATAACTTAAATAAAAATTTTGGCTTTAAAATCTATGTAAAACTCCAAAAAATACCATTTAATGCTCTCATATGCTCTCTTGTTCTCAAGAAACCCTGATTTCGATTAGGGGGTATAAAATGAGTTCCATGCCTAACCAAATACTCATATTAATATTTTTGGATATTTATAAATTGTTATGACATGTAAATTTTTTAAAATATCTAAAATTCTTCACCAAATTCCTTGAGAATAATTCACAAAAAAGTGCCTCCTTGCTGCCTTAGGGATGATCTCAAGATGTTTTTCAATGAACTAAGCCAATTTTGAATTAATTTTAATTTAATGATAATTTATTTATACATTTAAATTAATTATTAACACTATAAAATCAATTTTTTTTCATTTGAGGGACTTGAAACACCCGTTTCCAACTCCATTTGTGAGTAAAAAAGTAAAGAAACCTTCATTCCCTTCATGATCATACATGTATATTGAAATTTTATCTCTTATAAGTTATATTAAGGGCATAATTTAAAAAAAAAAATTAAATTATATAAAAGCATACCCTCATTAAAAATTTTAATATTTTTCATTAAATAAAACTAAAATATGCACTTTTTTGATGTTGACTAGTTTAACCAATTTCATTTCTGGATGCTTGTAGATTTGTGTTTTATCATTTTATTGAGTTTTATGAGGAATAAAGACATAATTATTTTTTAATTTTGACCTTTATGAACCCATATTATCTCTTCAATAATTTTATGTGCTCAAACAATCTCTTAAACCTCTCAAAAATTGCCCTTTTTTACTATCTCTCTTGCTTGCTTAGACCCTAATGCTTGTACCTTTGACTTTATCCATTAATTTCCATAAAATTTTGATTTATGAATGTTAATAAAGGTATTTTATTCCCCATAATATATAAAAAAAACTTTTATTTTTAACAAATAACTAAAAAATTCAAACATACTTCTTAAAACTAAGCAAATGAGGGTTTAAGAAGGGTTTAGAGAACCTGTTCTTCTTAACTATTGTTCATAAATTTAAGCCAATATAAAATAAAATAAATGAATTTAATATTTATTAAATATGGGTCCAAAACTCCCAATGATACCATTTTATCCAAATATTCTTCACCTTCATGTACTGAGCATTTGAAAATTGCCTTCACTAGCTTGCAAATAACTAATTAGAGGAATAAAAGAAACCTCTATCAAAATTTAGATTTGTGAGTTGCTAATAAGAATTATTTTGTAATTATTAATGTTTTATTATGATTTTAATACTTTTTTTTTACCTTTAATCTATAAATTTATTCTTCTTTGAAACCTACACATAAGCAACATTGACTAATGGTGGCAAAATTATCAACATTCTTGGTGACTTTATTGAGATCTTTGTCTGGTAAACACTCAAGACAAATAAATATATCATTTAGGTTATGGAGTAATTAAAGTATCAAAAAATATTAAAATAAAAATTTATTCCTTAATATATTACAATACTTTTGCATAAACACTTATTGAATTGAAAACCAGAACAACTACCAACTAGAAGATGTGCAAGATAACACTTAAAAAATTAAAAAATAAACTACTAAAAGAACATGTGTATAAATTATTTTAAGTAAAATGAAATATAACACTACTAATATAAATTATAATAACCTAATTTTACTACTAGATATAGTCTTATACAAAACCATTAACTGGTAATGCAAAGTAACTACCCCTCTTCACCAAGATCATGTGACTAATAAACTTGATGGCAGCCATGAGAGAATGGAATAGAGCCAACTGTATTATAATTATGACATATTTTTATGATTCAAAATAAACATTATACACTTCCTCCACTTTTATTGAAACATTAGTAATCTGAAGTGCACACCTGGATTGATTTTGACCATGTTTAGGCTCTTATTCATGTTTTAAAATGAACATGATAGGTAATGGCTTTTATTTATTAGCCTCAAACTAAGATAGATAGATTATAAGAAATTATATTTTGGTAGTATCTATCTCACTTATTTTATCTTTATAACCAACTTGTACCTCTTCAAAATATGGCTTCTCAATCTGAACAAACTACGATGGACCTTGTGGCATACTTGTAGGATTAGCCTCAAGAGGAAATACATCCTGCTTCTCATCTTTTAAGAGTGAACAAAAGTATGAAAAATTATTGAGAGGTTGATAAATTTACCTAATAATATAAAAAATTCATCATTAAGTGTAATTAACTCTTGAAATGTTACAATAAGAGGATTAACACTTTCTTGCATGCTGTCTTGCTTACCAAAGCTACCCTTTTCTATCTTTGCCAGCCCATATTCTCCTTGAATAAGAGTGAAACCTGATCTAATTACTTCAAATAAGTATTAAAACTTAATTTAATTATATTTTACATAAATTAGGTCCTCTTTTGTCTCATAAATCTCATTTTTGTAGCAAGGAAGAGGCTCATCAGTTTGAAGGAAAAAAGGAAGTTCAAAACAAAAATCTACCTTTTCTTAAGGGTTATCAACTTCTAATTTGTTTGGGGAGATTGCAACCCCCAATGCATATTCATCTTGATTGGATTGAAATAAAACTTATAAATTTTTTTACTACTCAAGTTTTATAACATGATCTCATTCTATGCCAAATTCAAGATCATTTGACCAACACAAATCTTGATCATCCTCTCTTGACAAATTTTCCTTTTTACCTAGATGTTCTTCTTTTGCCTTTCATATAATAGATCCTATTTCAAAAATTGAGATGGTGGGAGGGAAATAGGTTCCATTTGGTGGCATATGAATATAGGTCATTATTTTATTTTCTTGAACTTGAGGTTCTTGGTGAAGCTTACTTACTTCAACATGCTATTTTTTTCTCTTGGAGCTCATATATAATCTTTCTCTTGGATCTTGTAATGGCTGCAACAAAGTTTTTTGATTTTTTAGTCTCACCAGTATGATTTAATACCACATGATCATCAATTTGAAAATTCACCAAGATTGTATCCAATTATACTTTACCATAAATTTCTTCCTCTTGTATTATTTGAAGAATTTCCATATTTTGTGCTAATAAAGCTTAATTCTGCACATCATTGATATTAGAAGGCTACCACCTTGAATGTTTTATCAAGTTATTATATAATATAAAAAGAGCCTTGGTTAAGGAAAGAACATTAGGATTAATTGTAACATATGTTTTAGATGGTACACTAACTTCTTGAGCTTGATAAGGAGGCCTATTGGCTTGATATTTTTGCCTCTTCAACTTAGCTAACTCATTACCAAAAGATTGAAGAATGTTTTTTAATTCATCAAGCCCAATATATTTACCATGAGTATCTTGATCTTGATTTTTAGGGGCTATAATTTTGGATATTGATGGTGCTTGAGGAGGTATAATAGATGTAATTTTGGTAAAATTGGCATTAGAATCCTAGGTACAAGTTTACCATCTTGAATTAGATTATTTTTAGCATTAATGGTAACCTCATAAGCATCTTAGAGTGTTATACAACCCATGTACTAAATCATAATTTAAACATCATAAATCAAGGCTCTCGAAAAGTATAGAAAAGCATGTTAAAGATATGGCCTTATCATGGGAGGGATTCTTTTCCATGTTTTCTAAAATCTAAAACTGAAATCAATCATAAATTCATGTGGTTTTCTCTTGATGGTAGTGAGATGCTTAGCAAGGGATAAATGGTCTAATTTATCTTCAAATTTCCTATAGAATGGTTCACCTAAATCATCCCAATAGCCTATAAATTTAAAATGAAGGTTCCTATACCATTTCAATGCCTTTACCTTAAAGGATGTATAAAGTAAATTGATGGAAACATTCTATTGGGTAACATGGTGGAATGAAAATAATTTGGACAAATATTTTATATGATATATGGGTGTATTTTGATCATCACCTATAAAATATGGTAAAATTTTGAGGGTTGAGGTTGGAATATCATCATATTGGGCCAAATTGAGAGGGATTCCATCATTAAAAAGAATAAATACCCGATTCCTTGGGATATCCATGTGCATTTTTAGTGACATCAGGTATGAAATTGATACTTATTATGTTTCAAATGTCTTTTTTTAGCTTTAATCTATGTCCCACTAGGCATGCTAAAAATTGTTATCACTCATAAGTGCACCATGCTAAGAATGTGTGCCTATTCTCACTTCTATGGATACAATGTAAAATATTCAAGGTGTGGGTTACCTTATTATTGAGAGAATATCTAGATTAAGGTTTGGTTCCCTTTAGTACATTAACCTACTTATCTATAAACTTTTTTAGATAATGCTTTCTTGACTAGGAAAAGGGTAGAAGGAGCAATGCTAAAGTTGAAAATGGAATTGAAAACTGAAAATTGGGGTGATGCAAAAGTATTAATGTCAATTATGAATATAATTGGCACACTTTATAATCTAAAAAAACTTTCACACATTCAATTCATCTTCATATAATGACTCTTGAATAAGTATTTCACACAGAGGTCTTGACAGACACCTACACTAGCTTGGAAAGAATGAACAATGGTTGAATTCACTTCAAAATTAGGTAAAAATTAGACTTTGAAACTTTATATGAACTAAAATAATATTAATTTTCTACATAAATGTGATATATTTATATATAAACATATGAATAATAATCATTCACTAAGTTCTATCAATGAATTAAGAACACACTTCATGAACAACTTGAAGATGGATGAAAAATCAGTTCTTTATTAATTCAAAGGTGAGGTAGTACAACTTTTGGTAGAATTTTAGTAATACAAAGGCATAATATACATAATAATTCAAAAATTTAATGTAAATATATAAAATAATAAGAGATATAGAGAAGATAAAAAGTTCCATATGAATCTACATGCAAGTCTTAGCTCACTCATGTTTCAACTAAAAATTCAACTCAAACTTGAACTTCACATTCGAATCCACTTTTTTTCACCTAAAATATAATTTATAATTTTATTTTAAAAATTATTTCATGGAATATGTAATGGTAGGATAGAGGGAGGCTATTCTTTCATGTTTAAAAATTCAAATGGCTCTTTATGCATCTTAAATCTTGAGTGAACTTGCTGTGATCTTACATGCAACTTTTGATCTTATTTAGTTAAATATTTTATATATTTACATAAATCATATTAATATTTAATTAATATTAAATTTATACTTTATTTACCTCTAATTTCATCTTTATTTTACTGGAATTAACTTGACTTCACACCTAGAGTTTAACTTCACTTATTTTGACTTATAACTTGCAAGCAACTTGGCTTTTTTGACTTTTCTAAATTGAGCCCAAAGGGGAGTGTAGTAAGAGATGGATTTCATGATTATGTTATAATTATTATTTTTAATGAAAATATTTCCTCAAATATTGAGAAAAACTTTAACTTAACTTCTCCATTTTTACCTGTTTTGAACTCCACTTATCTTGACTTGCAACTTTACCAAGCTTCTTAAATGCATTATGAGAGCCAAAAAATTTATGGGTATTCATAATTAGAATATATAACATGAAAAAATTATTGAAACATAATAAACATTGTTTTAAAAAAAAATTATATCCAAACTCCATTTACAACTCCAAAAAAATACCATTTTATGCTCTCATATGCTCTCTTGTTCTCAAGAAACCTTGATTTATATTAGGGGGTCTAAAATGAGTTCCAAGACTAAAACAAACTCATAATATTATTTTTGGATATATATAAATTTTTAATACTTTTAAATTTTTTAAAATATCTAAAATTCTTCACCAAACTCCCTAAGAACAATTCAAAAAAAAAAAGTTCCTGCTTACTACCTTAGGGATGATCTGGAAATGTTTTTCAATGAGTTGAGCCAATTTTGAATCATTTTTCATTGAGTTATAATTTATTTATACATATAAATGAATTATTCACACTATTAAATCAAATTTTTTCATTGGAGGGACCTAAAATACCCATTTTCAACTTCATTTGTGAGCAAAAAAGTGAAGAAACCTTCATTCCCTTCATGATCAAACCTATATATTGAAATTTTATCTCTCTTAATGTATATTAAAGACCTAAAAACACTTTAAAACATTAAATTTTATCAATAAATACCCACATGAATAATTGAAAAAGTTTAATTCAATAAAACTCAAAATATGCACTTTTTGGTGTTGACTAGCTGGCCCAAATTCATTTTTGAATGCTTATAGGTATGTATTTTGATATTTTATTGAGTTTTATGAGGCATAAATACATATTTATGTTTTAATTTTTACATATAATAACTCATATTATAATTCCATTAATTTTATGTGCTCAAACAATCTCTTAAGCCTCTTAAAAGTTGCCTTTTTCACTGTCTCTCTTGCTTGCTTAAAACTCTGATGCTTGTACCTTTATCCATTATTTTCCATACAATTTTGATTTATTAATGTGTATTAAGGTCTTATATGTCACATAATATCTCAAAAAACCTTTATTTTTTAACAAATAACTCAAAAATACAAACATACTGCTTAAGACTAAGCAAATGAGGGTTTAAGAAGAGTTTTAGAGCACCTATTTTTATTAATGATTTTTCATAAATTTAAGACAATATAAAATTAAAAAATTCAAATAATATTGAGGTAATATTGGGAATAAACTCCACATAATACTAATTTATCCAAATCCTCTTCACATTGATGTACTGATCATTTGAAAATTGCCTTCACTAGCATGCAAATAACTAATTCGAGGAATAAAAGAAACCTCTGTAAAAAATTGGACTTGTTAGTTTTTCATAATAATTATTTTGGATTGATTAATGTTTTATGATGATTTTAATATATATTTTATTACCTTTAATCCATGAATGGTGTCTTCTTGAAAACCTACACATAAGCAACTTTGACTAATGTTGGCAAAATTGTCAATAATTAGTATTTGAGAGTCTAGAGCTATAATGGATAATGATATTTATTTAGGATTATTATGGAAATAAAAATTAATAACCATAAACTAATTTAATTTTTTGGATCTCTCATTTTGGATTCAAATTTGATATGGTGGCTCAATTTTTCTCTTAATTTCCTAATTGAAATTAAGTTCAGAGCATATAATTAAATGTCGCATAATAAATATAGTAAATGAAATGTGATGCTTTAAATTTTTGAATTGGGATATAATTTCCCACTTAATCAATGTAGAGAGTGTTTTATGCACACAACCACCTCATCTTTAAATCTACCCAAATAGATCCTACTTTTTTCCACTTACCATCTATCTATTGGTCATCATGTTAAAGGTTAACACCTAGGTATAGCCTATCACTTTGATATTATATCATTATAAGGGATGTGATTTAATATAGGGACACATGGAATCCTTTTATTATCCCTTAAAACTCCACTTAAACTTCTTTCTGATCTTTTTATGATCTTGGGACATCACCAATTAATGTGCCTGGTTATGCCATGGGTCATGTTATGATATGTCAACCTCTCCCAGGGTCTAAAATCTCTATTAGGTTTGAGAGACTAACTAATCTAAAAAAAGACTACATGGAATTTCCTTACTATGTTGGGTTCTCCCAAGCTCTGACATCTTTTCCAAGACTAAGAGACTGACATAACTAACATAAGGGGGAGCTCATTAGTTAAATTCAGGCACTTTAACCTTCAGAGAATGTGGCATAATTTGATTAGGTTAGGATATTATATGATCTAACATATTTTTTAAGACTCAAAGATTGATAATTATACCTTTATTTGATGTGTCACTCCATCCTTAGGTTGGGCTCTCCTAGGATATGACATCTCTACCAGGTCTAGAAGACTTACCATTCTACTTTGGAACAATTCGAATGGATAGAGTACTAATAGTTTTTGATCTCTAGTTTCATGGAACTTCTTCATTATGTTAGTCTCTTCTAGGGTCTAACATCTCTATCAATTCTTAGAGACTAAATACTCTTACAACAATCCATGTGGCATTTCCTCATTACATCAGGAGCTCTTCCTTCTTCCTAAATTTTATTCAGAATTAGTCTTCACCAATTTTGCCTTCATAAATTTTATTCAAAAATTTTATTTTGACTGAGTAAAAAAAATTTCTCTGAAGACATATAAATTTAATTTTTTTTACAAAGTCTTTAGAACTTTTGTAGACTCTTACTCATTTAAAACCTATGAATACTCTTTTTTTGAATATCTTGAAGTTGCACAACATTAATATTTTGACACATGGAAGAACTTACGAGAAAACACAAAAATGACTAAATGAAAGAGAAAATAAGTGTGACCAATTAATTGCTCATCTATTTGTTAGCTAGGATTTGAATTACAACATAAGACTCTAGGATCTGATACTCTAAGAAGGGACTGAGACTTTTGGAATTTCCAAGTGAGAGCATGATTACAAACTTAATGTGTTAAATATTAAAATTAAGAAATCCTATATTAACCATGGAGTATCATCAGGATTTGACATTGTTTATTTGATAAACCTTTGAGGCTTTCAAGTCAGATCAATTGGTCATTACAAATACCACATGCTCAAGAAAATGAGGGTGACATGGGATTTCAAAGAACTGGTTTAGGCAGAGCTAACTAGAATGAGATAATGGGTTTGAGGTCTCTAGATCATGTAATTTTAAAGAAACGTCCCCCATTTCTATGAAAATGGGGCATTTTGTCCATAAAAAATGGTGACTTACATGGGAAGAGTGATGATAAGAACTTAGAACCTGACTTGTTAATTCTATGTTCTTGAAGAAAACACAGACTATAAAAGATACCATTAGACATATCATAAAATAAGGAACTAAAATCATGAATAGAGAGTGACATACTAAGATTTTATCCTATATAAGACAACTAGTGTGTGTAAGAAGTGATTTTTAATTAAATTGTCTAATTATAGACTTTACTCAAACAACTGAGGTCAAACTAGGCATTATATTTCCTTCAAGTCCTTAATAGTTTCATGGTTTGGAGGGGGAAGGTATGGGCATTACTTTACTATCATCTAGGCATCTATAGCCCCAAAAAAGATACCTCTATTCCTATTTAAGGCCTTCTCCACTTCTAGCTAGGTAGGAAAGCCTATGATGGAGGTTGTTTAGATAGACCTTTCGAGGAAAACTCATTATTTAAAATTTGAATATTTTTTTAGTCTTCTTTCATGGTTTCTTGTGAAGAGATTTAAGAGTCTTGTCCATTGAGGGTTCGGGACCAAGCTAAGGGTGATAGGGTGAAGAGGAAGTTGAATGGTCCTATCTTTTTATAATATGTTATGTTAGGTGTATCTTGGTGGCTTTTATTGGGATGTGAAATGTTCTAAATCCACTTGTTTCTCTAAGAATCATTGGCCTCCAAGATCTAAAATGTATAAGACTCAATTATCATACCCAAATTATTTAGATCGAAGACTCAACTTTGGTCCTTTGTAATTTAACAATACCTTATAGGTTTTGGTAATCATTTAGAGTGGCTACCAACTTATCTCATCTAGGGATCACTCATAATGGGGCTCACTTTCTTAAATCTAATTGAGGGCTAGATCGAGGGCAGATGAAAAATTCAAGGACATAACCAAACAACTGAGATAAATGAATAAAAAAGGAAAGTACATAATAGGAAAATGAAACACACAATAAAAGAAAACTAACCTATTATATACATTACCATCCTTTGTTGAGGTTATTATAAAATTACATTAGATGGGGTAGCTAAGAAGTATTACTTCAAAAAATATCCATTTACCATCAGTGGTAGGTCATTGCCATTGAGGTATTTGAGGCAAAAGCCATTCTAGCCTTATATCTCAACTATCTAATAGGGGCCAATCTAGAGAGGATCAAACTTCAAGTGTTTTCCCTTATTTTCATGAGACTCATTCTACATTAATACTAGATCAAAGATCTGAAAGGTCTTGATCTTCTCCCTTTTATCAAACCATAGTTTGAAAATAACCTGAGGTTTGTTGAAGCTTAATAGAGCTTCATCTTAGGATTATTCTAATTGAATGATATCTAGGATCCTTTATTTTATCATCCAATTCCATGATTTTTTACATGAATTTAAAATTTGGTAGCCTGAGCATGACCAACATGATTGGGTCCAATCATAAACTAAAAGGAAAGAAGAGATACTGAGGGCTCATTTATACCTAGTACAGTCAGCCCATAGAGCAAAATTTAGTAATGAGTGCCACTCCTAACATTTCCCATTTGTATTCTTCTTGATGGAATCAATTAAATTCTTATTTATGGACTCCACCAATCCAATTCCTTATGGATAATGATTAGATGAGAACCTCAGTGTGATATTGTTATCATAGGCCCATTTTGTAAACTCTATAAATTGGAAGGTGGAACTTTTATCACATACCAAATACATTGGTACCCCAAACTAGGTGGTTATGGTGTTCTCCATGAACTTGATGACTTTGAAAACAATTATTCTCTTCATTGTAAATACCTCAAACCAACTTGTGCAATAGTTTGTGGTTGTGAGATCAAATTTATGGCTAGCTAATGAATTAGGGTTGATGACTTTGATGAAATCCAACCCCCATTAGGAAAATGGTGTCAATTCCACCATGGACTATAGTGGCATTAATGCATGGGTTTACCTCTTGGTAAAGGTATACCACTAATGGAAAACATGGGCATGGGAATGAACATATTTTAAAAAATTAAGCTAGTAGTAGCCCACCTGAAGAGCTTTGTGTTGTGGAATTTGTTATAAGGTGACCATCTCCCAGTATTTCATGAAAACTTACCATCACTTCTTTAGCTTCATCTAGTGACATGCATCTGAGATAAATTATTTCATGATTTATTCTAAATAAATTTCCCTTATTAAATATATATTGTGCATCCTTCAACCAGAGAGCTCTTTTCTATATATGGTTGAGTCTATGGGGTGTATTTCCATAGAGCAAGAAATGCAAGATTGGTGTATACTAGTCTAGTTATAGCACTAGCTCTTGGTCTACTTGGTGTATAATTATTCTCAAGCTATTTTATTATTAGTTTGATAACACCCTATCCTCTAACTAATTTGGCTAGTTTGATCTCCAAATCATACTCCTATAACTTCATCATACATTAGAATCTGTGTTCACTTAATTCATTTTTCCCTAGCATTTGATTTATAGATGGGTCTTAAATGACTATGTGTAACTTATTATTGAGAATGTAGTGCTTGAATATTTTTGTAGCTTTGACTAGGGTGTAGGCATGTTTATCTATAGTATAATATCTCAGTTCTATATCTTTGATATTGGTGCTCATGAAAACAATGGGATGTTCCTTTCCATCTAATCTTTGGGTAAGGTAGACAATGATGGTATATCCATAAACAAAGGGGTGAATTTAGAAATATTGCATGTAGTATAGATTGATAAGAAACAAGGATTGCATAATGGGATATTTGATATATTGAAAATATTTATTTTATTCTACATGATATCCCACCTTCACATCTTGTTTCAACATATTATTAAGGGGTTTTACATTTTTGGCAAATCCATAAATAAACTTATGAACAAAGCTGATTTTCCCAAATAAGGATTTCAATTCTTTATTGCTATTAGGTAAAGGTAATTTAAAAGTCACATTAGCTCTTTATGGGTTGATATCAATACCTTATTGTATGATAATATGACCAATAAGTTTACCTTTAGTGACATTAAACACACTCTTCTTTGGATTTAGGGAAATACATACTTTATGCATCTTTAAAATACTTTATAGAAGTGGTGTATGTGATCCAACCTGTATTTTGAAAACATAGTCAATCCATTCATATTAATTATTATACATTTACCAATTAGTTATTCAAAATCAAAATCCATCACTCTTTGAAAGGTTACCCCAAAATTGATGAACCAATAATGCATTCACTTGTAAGAAAAGGTGCCTCAGTGGTGCTTGTAGTTTTTACTCAGTCTTCTGAATTAACCAAGACCTAGTTGTATCCCAAAAAAGCCATCTAGAAAGGACATAATATAGGATCTACTCACCATTTATATTACTTAATCAAGGGAAGGTAATGGGTAATTATTTTTGTCTAAGGCACAATTTAAGCTCTGAAAGACTACACATAGGTAGATTTATCCATTTTTATTTTCCATGGGCACCATGTTGGCCACACAGGTATATTGGTGAACCTAGATAATTATCCTAGTAGAGAGTAACTTATAGACCTCTTTTCATATTAAGGGTTCCATGATTGGGTTTACCAGTCTCTACCTTTGCCTAAATGGTTTTTGGCCAGGTTTGAGGGGGATAGTATGAGTGATTACTCTTACATCAAAGACCTTGACGTCTTTATAGGCCCAAGAAATTACATATTTGTACCTCACTAGTAATTTTTGTAATTTCTCTATTTTAAAATCTATCTAGTTAGGACCCACATTGATAGTCTGAGGGTTTTTTATAGGGCTAAGGTTGATGAGTTGGCACTTTTGGTTCTCAAAATTAGGTTTATTTGTTTGGAACATCAAATCTAAGGCATCAAACACTATTTAAACTTAAATCATCCCCATGAGGATCTAATTCCAATGAATATTAATGATCTTGTATTTGTCTAACTATGTTTTGGGGTTGTTTTTATCTACCTCATTAATGATCTGGGTTTCAAATACTCCATGCTATTGAGAAAATAGATGATCTACTAGTCATCCTTAAAGAATTAAAAAATTGTCATGTTTTTAGGGATATAAGGACAAGGGACAAGTTAGATAATCCTTTCAAATTGGTGTCATCTAGAGGGTTAAGCTTGTTGATGTAGACATTAATGAGTCAACAACTTGAATCTTTTCCTTATAGATGGAGATGATATTGAACATGATAAACATTTAGATTAAGTCCCAAGACTTGTGACTATACCTTTTAAGGTATGATATATTTTATTTAAATTTACTATTGATATAGTTGACCATTAGTTTAGAGTTAATAAACAATGTTAGTTCATTTTCCTTGTATTTCAATGTAAATTACAATCCTAGGATTAACGCTTTGAACTCTACTAGATTTTATGTGTAGGGGAGATGCAACATATATGACATTAGATTTTTCCCCATTTATGGATCTATTATAAATACACCAACCCAAATTCCTTGTTTAGAATGGGTCCCATCTACATACAGAGACCATAGACCTAACAAATTTAATTGGTTATTAGTTGTATCTTTAGCTGGTTTTGTACTTAACATATAGGTCCCTAGGTTTGAGGATGTTAGGTTCACTTTATTATTAATCAAACTATACTTAGTTATCATGTTTTTTATGTAGGGATATCTATCTACTCTAATTTAATTATTGACACCTCTCCATTTTAACCACATATGAGATAAGTCTGTAGCCATATACCCATTTATGTATTTAGACCAATCTCTACTAAAGAGCATGCCATAGGCCTCAGGAATCTCTACCACTTAGATATATATGAAGTGTTGAATCTTAGTTTGGATTATAATTGTATGTGGACATTCAAAAAATCATCTACCATGTTGACCTCAAATTTGTCTAGTTTAACCACTACCTTATCCAACTGAATAGGGACTAACCCTAACTTCTCACAAATGTTAGTTGACATTACGTTGGTTGAGGCTCCTAAATCTACTAGGAAATTATATAGGTTTTTTACAAAAAATATGATGGTAAAGAGTAAGGGAGGAAATTAATTATTATTATTATGAATTATCACATTTTTATGTACTACTTTTAGTTTTTCATGGGTTGGCTAAGTCAGGGACTTCAACAAAAGATGACATTACTCAGTGATCTAAGCAAGTTCATGGATCATGATGTTGGATTTGATATTATTCATGTCCTATACTATATTATAACCTAATTTTATCTATATGAGTGGGGATTCCATAATTTATTTAGGTTCATAAGGTTTTATAGGTGGTGGGTCAGTCTTAGCATTTAGTTAGGTGGGGTTGCACCATTGTTTAGGGGATTCAAGGAAGTGAAGGGTGGTTATGGTTATATATTCTTAAGGGCATAGTTATTATTTTATAAATAGTGAAACACTTAAACCTCAATAATACCCTCATATAGATCATTTCATTCTTGGATAGGGAATTCCATAGTTTCCAATAATATGACAGTACTAGGGGTTTTACCTATATTAGATGATTCTAGGTATTGGGTACCACCTCATATTCTTCTATGTCATTTTGTAAGATCTCAAAGGTGAAATAGAACTCTATATAGTCAAATTATCCATGGGAGACCATGTTATGCACTCAACATTAGTTAGGCAAGGATATTTCAAAGATATTAACTTTTAGTAACCTATTGGGTGAGGGTTCTAATAGATTGTGGGGCTGGTTATAGTTTCTATTTGGTATTTGATATGTGAATTTATTGCTAGAACTCTCCACATCAGAGTTACTCATCTACATTTATATCCCAAGGAATTAATTACTAAGTTTTTGTATCATTTAATAAATGTTGTCCATCTTTTGCTTTGTGGACTCTTAGGGTATGGTCTGGGTATTTTAAACTACCACCAACATCACCTAGTGTTGAAACTAAGGAGTCATCTTAAGGTTCCCTAGGTTAATAAAACCTAAGTTTTAGTTTGGTGTAACATGACTCAATGAGATTTTATTTGTTAAGGGGAGTGGTTGAAGCATTGATATATTCTAATTAGTATTGGGAAAGAGGCTCAATATGGGTATATGTGGCGATGCATTAGGAATGGGAGCCATGATCTGACCTTGAGGGCTCAACTATATATCTACCTTTATGGCCTCTACATAAACTAGGGTTAAGTCCACTATTTTTAGGTCTCACCTTAGGAACATAGCCATCCAAGGGTCTAAGGTATTTTTATACATTTTTAACACTAGTTGGGGGTTGGGTTAATAGAGCATGGTAACTTGGCTATACTTTTTTTGAAATATAGTGTTGAAGTTCTTGATGGGCTCATTAGGTTATCATTTAATATAGGAAAATGGTTAGTAAAGGAAACTATGGCCGATCACTTACCCAAATTGGGCAAGGAAGGTAGTATTAAAATGGTCCCAATTAGGGATCAAGTTCTCAGAGAGGTTAAGGAACCAATCAAAGGCTAAGTCCATCAACATGAAGGGTAAAATCCTATATGACACACCTTGTTTTTCCACATTTATAAGCCTTAGGGTTTTATTTTAGGAGGTTACATGCTATTAAATAGTCCATCTTACACCAAGAGTGAAATATGGAATATATCTCTTAGGGTTTTAAGGTAAGTTGTGGACAACTCCTAGAATGTTAATGGCTAATCTAGCCAACTAAACCATCTTATCTAATCTATCTGGGGGATACTAAGAATGTGAGAAGTACTATAAGTCTAGGTATAATGAGTTTGGGTCTCCCATATAATTATAAGGGTGAAACCACTAGCTGACCAAGACATGACCTAGCTATAGTGATGGGTGAATTAGACTCTAGGGTGTTTCATATACAAATAATATTTAGTACATTACCATCAACAAGTATAATCTTAAATAAGCTAGCATTAGATTTGTAAATTCTTGAAATCCCTCCTTCTATCACCAACTATTATTCGATCCATGATCCTACTCCAAAACACTCACAAAATGGGTATTTATAAAGAAGATAATGAGAACAATGATGGAATTTTGTCCTCCATTTTAAGACTAATCTGAGATTACCCTAGGGCATGGTTTTAGGTATTTAGATTCATTATGGATCCAAGATGGAATAATATCTAAAAGATGTAGTGCCACCACTAGAGGTTTAAAATTGATTTCTTGAATAATGATTTAATTAATTGGGTTTGCTACTAATGTTCATGCAATTTTATTTACCACTTTATAAAATAAAGGGGAGGGTAGTTAAATTTCCAAAATAAGCATAAAATATAGGGAATCATAATGAAATAAAGGGTGTTTCGATATCAATATGAGAGTATTGCTTCAAAATTTTAACTACGTACATATGCCATAATTATACCACTATGTGTTAAGTTTCACTAAAGGTTTTAACTCCAAAGAACACAAGAGGAAGAGATAGGGGAAGAAGTGAATAACAATTTATTTATGAACCCTCAATAAATATAAATAATATAAGTCCATAGTAAATGGCACATAAACTTCCAAGATAACTTGTAGACTAACATGCAGGTTATCAATATTGTAAGGAAAATGAAAGAAGTTCCCAAAGAGGTTATAATATACAAGCACATCATATCCATTTCATTCATAAAATGATAGAGAATAAAAATAATTATATGAAAATGAACATTCATTCAAAACTAAAATGATGGGTACTTTGATAGATAGAATATGTGTTTCACAAAGGTTGAAACTACATTCATAAAAAACAAGTTCTATTACAAGAATATCAACCATGGCCAACTTTATACAATCCAAAAGGGTGAAGGAAACTATAGGTGAAATCTTGACTTGACTCTAAAAATATTTTGGAGCTAAAAATATTGTTGATTTCAAAAATATAACATATTTATAAATAAGGATGGGATTCACCTCCAAGTAGCATGAGATTCCATCCCGGTCCATGATGGACACTCCTAGTTGTTACAACTACATAATTCAAAGAAAGGATAAAAAAACCCTTAAATCACTTCAAAAATATTTTTAAAGGTCCACCTAACCAATATGTGGAGGGGGAATAGACAAGTCAACTCCCAACTATTTAGACTCTACTTCTTTGGCCTCCAACATGGATACCATAGCTTGGCAAGGTTCATTAGAGGATCTCTAAAGATCATATCTACCTAGGACATGGGCCTTTGATATACCTTGAGGGGAGCCTCCATAGCCACATTGAATTTAGACGCCAGGCTGATGCTCACTATGGATTGGGTTAAGAGCTCAAGAAATACCTAAGATATGGATTTATTTTCTTTGACTACCTTTTTATTTATAACTAGGTCAAGGTGACCTAGGTGGAATCCAAATTCAACCTTGTCTAATAGGTTTCCATCTAAGTGGAATATCACTGAGATATTGAGTTATTTTAAGTAAGCTAATATCTTCTTCCTTCCATCCTCCAGGGGCTCCATCATAGTTTGGGCTAAAGCAAGACACTCCTCCATAGTGGTTCTCATGATCCTAGTTTACATATAATATAAAGCCAAGTTTAAATTAGACATCAATTTTAAATCTAGGAATATGCCCTTATTGATTATAATTGGTAGCTTCTTAAATTTACCATCAATCTCAATGATCCTCTCCAAATATGACTATGTTTCTTAGATGAGCACCTAGCCATTTGCCATAGTCCATACCACATTTCCCAAGTTTGAGAAAAGTTGTAGGAGGGTATCCTTGACCTAAAAAATTATCCTAGTGGGGAAAGAACTCTTTACAAATTCTTGTAGATTTTAGACCTAGCTCTACATGTCTTTAAGAAGTTTCTCTAACATGTCATGGGTTACTTACAAAACTAAGAGTGGGTCCTCCACTATGTTTTATTCTCCCACAAGAGCCCTCACTTTGGTGAGAGATAATAGGTCCTATTAGGTCTAATAAACCATAGGGTTCCCATATTACATGGATTTATATGTGAGGATCCTCTATATACTCCATATTGTGTGATCAAAATCCCACTGCATGTCTTGGTTTCCCTAAATCATTATCTCTTACACCTATAGTACCGAGACCATTCCATAGGTTTTGGGAGGTGTTGGTGGGGTGGTAGAGATGGTAATGATATGTGGAGGATGAGGTGGAGGGGGTATGGAGGAAGTGGAATGTGTGAATGATGAAATCAATAGAGGAAGAGGAGGCATAGGTATGTAGGAAGGTAAGATGAATAAAGAGGGCCAGGGGGATATATGCACTTGAAACTAACCTTGGGCCATGAACACTGATGGGTAATGACTCTTGAGATGGGTATTTAGCATAAGGGAAGAGATTGGATAAATAAATCCACATCTTTGGGTGCTTAGGGTGATGGAAAAAGGGGGTTGGGGAATAATACAAGGAACCACTAGGGTTGGTGCTATAAGAATAGTAGAAACTAATGGAGGAGGTGGAATTAGAGTATTTAGCACCTATATTAAATGTTGAGTGTTAGTTACATTCTATTTCTTCCTTGGTATATTACTTGTGTCAGCTCTAGATTCTACTATAGAAGGAGAAGAGTTAGTGAAGGTTATAAGGGATGACTATGGGAGTTACTAGGTCACCAAAAGAATCATAGGGATGGCCTCAATAATTGGAGATATGTACCCAATAACCATAATACCACTTTTTAAAGTTGGGATGTGTAAATTTACCTAAACTTGAGGCATACCTAACAAGGGTATTAGGAAATTTTCATGTGGGGGAATGGATGGGGTAGATCAAAATGAAGAAGGGAGGATGCTAAGGATGGATGAGGCCATGGACACTTGGGTGAATAATAGAGGGTATCTAATATTTAAGATAGGATTTATTAGTTGAATGGTTTGTGGAAGGGATGGGGAATTGAGTGGTGCCATGAGGGACTACTAGAAAGTAGAGGGAATAAGGGGAGGAACATACACTATTGCCTATTATTGGTCCTACTTCAGGATTGTTTCTAAGATACTAATAATATCAAACCTTAAGCCTTGTGTGGCCTAGGGTCGAGGTGCTTACTCTTGAGTTATATGTGCTTGGTCCACTTGTCACTAAGTCACATGGGTCTAAATTAGTTGGGTATGAGTCACATGGGCTGATGGAGGTGGAGTCATGATAAGAGTGGTCATTACTTGAAGGAGAGAAGGTGGTAGGATCCCTTACAAAATTATCTTGAAAATTGTAAGGGGAGTTAAGATGACATCTTATGTGGGATGAGTAGATGTAGAGGGGTTCATAGATTGTCCAGGTTAAACCTTCTTACCCTTTTCTTTCCTATGGGATTAAATCCATACAAGAAAATCTTGGTCATATTCTACATTCAAATATAACTCATCATTATCTTATGGATAGTGGCCATAATTGAGGTTGAGGTGAGTTGAATACTTCTCTAAATAGACTTAGATCATGCCTCGTAGGTCCCAATATCTTGGATTAGCTCTCCCTAAGGATAAAAAGTCCTATCTAGTCACCATATTCTATAGGAGAGGGAAGGTGTGGTACACATGGTGCCTAATGATAATTAGAAGAGGCATGCAGGAATTTTATTGGCAATTAATATAATGCTTAAAAAAACCCTTCACTAATTAGTAAGAAATTTCATGCTTAGTAAGGCAATCCAGGATGTGATAGGGAAAGTAGAGGGGATCCATAAGAATACATATGACTCAAACTATGGTATCCTCCCATAAATACTATTAGTCTCCAATGGGAGCCATGAAGTCTCTATTTTATTTTGATAGATGAGGCATATGATCCTTATTGATCACATTATACACCACCTAGTAGAAAAACTCATAGATATATCAAATATTATTTCTATAATGGTGGCCATATATATTGTAGAAAATTATATGAACCACTAATCCTCTGGGAACCCATGAAGGAAAAATAGATGGATAGAAAGTGAGTGTCTCGTAGACTACATATATGAGATAACTCATCATGTAGAAGTTTTCATCTGCTTGAGTATCTGTTATGGACTTGACCATGTTGAAATTAACCACCCCTCCAAGGATGGGGACTCAAGAGACATATAGGATCATGTGAAGTAAGGGAACCCACAATATGTTGACATGCAATCAATTTGGGGCCCCAAAAAATTAATTTAGTAGTATCATATGAATCCAAAACTCCTCATTAAAGGTGAAACTCATGTATGCATTGACATACTACTTGTTCACCTAATTGGTGTATAGTTCTTAACCTACTCCCTCAGGACATCATATATTTAAAATTTGTTAGTACATATATGCACCACCACTAAGTCATATGAAAGGGTGAACTCTGAGAGATTGTAATAGGATTTGAAGGTGATTATTGAGATGTCAAAAATTTAATGCCAAGAGTTGGCTGAGTAGGCCCAATCATGGGCATCATCTTAAACCTACCTAGTGATGAGGAATATCTTTTTTAATAAGTTAGTGTAGGGGAACACCTTAGGCTTGGTCACAACCCTATATAGGTCATACTTCTCATAAGATTTTAAGGTGTCTTTGAATTTGAACTGATCATCATCATTGGTTCTTGATTCTTTAGGTACTTGGTTAATAGCTTTGAATACTTCATTATAATGTTTGATTTAGGTTAAACCATTTGGAAAAATTGTGTCTCTATATTTGGTCTTAGCTTTGGGATTTGAAGACGAAACATTGTAGCAAGATAGAATTTAACAGAAGAGATCTAGGTGAAGGATAAGGTGTAAAAGGCACCATGTTAGAATAGAAACCAAGGAATTAGTCTTTGGGAGTTTGTAATTATAATAGATAATGATTTTTCCTTGGGATACTTATGGAAATACATATTCATCCCTATACATTAATGGCATTTGGTGTCTCACTCATCATGGATTTAAATTTGAATTGGTGGTTCAATCTTCCTCTTAATTTTTTAGTCTAGAGTCAAGTTCAGAGCATATGATTACACATCACATATTGGATCTAGAAAAGGCAATGTGATGTTTTAAATTATCCAATTGAGTTCCAACTTCCCACTTAATCAATGTTTGGAGTATGGTAGGCACACATCCATTTCATCTTTAATGCTCCCTAGGTAGCTTTGGATTCATACCACTTGTCATCTATCTATTGGTCATCATGTTAATGGTTAACACCTAGGCATATCCTAGAAATTAAATATTATATCCTTGGGAGGGATGAGATACTATCTAGGGACACATGGTATCCTTTTATTAGCCTTTTTAACTCTACTTGTACTTCATTTTGACCTTTATAGGACCTTGGGACCCCACATGCTAATATTCCTAATTATGCAATGGGTTGTGCTATGATATGTTAGGATATCTTGGGGTTTGACATCTTTGTCAAGTCTAGGAGACCGACCACTCTAACAATAGGATATGTAGCATTTATTTATTATGTCAATATATCTCAGGATTTGACATATCTATCAAGATTGGGATACTGACATTAGGCTCTCTTGAGATATGATATCTCTATCAATATTAGGATACTATCCATTATACCTCTAGTTGACATGGAACTCCCTAGTTGGGCCAAGCTCTCATAGGCTCTAACATCTCTATTAGGTCTAAGAGACTTGCCATTCTACTTTGGCATGGGATAATTGGATAAAGTATTGATAACTTCTTACTCTGGGCCATGTGGTACTTAGTAATTTCATCTATCTCTCCTAAGCTCTGACATATCTATTAGGTCCAAGAGATTGAATACTCTAATAATAGGCTACATGGCATTTCCTCATTACATCGGGCTCTCTTCCTTATTAACTACTTTTATTCAAAATTAGTCTTTGCTAGTTTCACCTTCAAAACTTTTTTTCAAAGCTTTTATTCTAAAATTTTGTTCTAACTAAGTCAAAAAATATTATTTCTAAATACCTATAAATTTGAATAATTTCCATGAAGTCTTTAGAACCTTTTTAAACTCTTACTAGTGCAAAATCTTTGACTACTCTTTTTTCAAATATCTTGAAGTTATGCACTGTCAAAATTTTAACATTTGGAAGAAATTACAAGAAAACACAAAAATGATTAAGTGAAAGAGAAAATATGTTCAGCCAATTAACTTCTCACTTGGCTTCTGGATATGCTCTGAAGTGCCATGAAGGACTTTAAGATCTAAAACTCTAAGAAGGGATTGAGACTCTAATAAATTTTAAGAGAAAGTCTATAAAGTTAGCTCATTAAATCTTCATAGTAATAAATCCTATCTTAACCATGGATTATCATCAATATTTGGCATTTTTTATTTCATAGACCTTTGAGGGTCACAAGTTGGATCAATTGGTCTTACAAAAACCAAATGCTCAAGAAAACCAAGGTGACACAGGATTTCAAATACTTAGTTTAGGTGGATATAAATAGAATGAGATAATGGGCCTAGGCACTCTAGATCATGTAGTATTTAAATATGGGTCCCCCATTTCTATGAAAATGGGGTGTGTTAGCCATAATATTTAATTCATATAAAAATGAGTGGCTGTACTTATTGTATATCACTCCCCTAATTTACTATACTCAAACCCTTTAATGACCTAGGGTTTACATTCCTTAAACCCTTAAAATTTAAATCAATAGGAATGTACACAAGCTATTCCTTATGATAAAATACCCTACTAGATATCCACCCTTTCCTTTACCAAGTGATGTAAAAATGATTAGAGCTATGAGTCTTGAGCTTGGGGGTGTCTAGAGTAGTAACTTAATGATGATAAAAGGTTGGGTAATGATCTCTCCTTAAAATAGCCAACAATAATTGTGGAACAGACAAGGATCTTTATTAAAGACTAAATTTTATTCAATTTTTAAATCAAGCCTAGAGTTTGTTAGTTTTTGAGTCACCTTTATTCTTTTTTTCATGATTTTTTCCATAAAATAAGTTAACCCACCTATCATTTCCTCTGTGTGAAATTTCTAAAAGAATTGAACCTTTAAAATTGAACCTTTCTCAGAGTTTAACAAGTTCAATGAGTTCAATGGTTCAATAGGTTCAATATTTATCAAAAGTGAGCTATTTATCCCTTTGTGTATTTTAATTATAACTTTGAACCTTTCCATTGAATTTGAACCCTTTTTTGGAGTTTAAAAGTTCAATAGTTCAAAATTTCACCAGTTCAAGAATTCAATACTTAATGTTTTATAAAGATTCATGTTCACTCAGTTCCCTTGTCTAAATTAATAAACCGCTTGAACCTACTGCTTCAACCTATTGCTTAAACCTACTTAACAAAGTTCAATGGTTCAATGTTTCTCAAAATGCACTATTCCTTTATATTTCAATTATGTCTTTGAACCTTACGGATGAACTTGAACCCTTTTTTAGAGTTCAAAAGTTCAATGGTTAATTATCTTAAAATTTGAAGAGTTCAACGGTTCTAAGTTTCAAAGTCTAAAGTCTCTGGAAAGATTATGTGACTATTGGTCGATTTGTGCGATTCATTTCATATCATTAAACCCTGAAGTTGAACCATATTTTCAAAATTTTAATGGTTCAATGGTTCAACGACTATACTCTTATCTTCCCATGAGGATTTCTCTAAGTTAAAATTAGTGGGAGATTTAGAGGAAAACATATCCAAAACTCACTATAAAGCAAAAAACTTTGAATTTTCATGAGGTTACAGATAATCATTACTCATCAAAATCACATGTAAAATATGCTTTCCATTAATGCATATGTCAGAATGCGTGTCTTATCAAGCATGTTTATCACGTATTATCCCAATTTAATCATTTGATCTAGTTAATATCTGCATCAAGAGAAAACAATTCAAATTTAGCAAACAAGCATATTAGGCGGTACAAAGGAGAACAACATAGGTGATATAAGATATTCTATTTCTTGAATTTGTAGTGATTTCAGATAAATTGAAGGTGAGTTTCACTCTTACTATAAGATCTTTCCTCTACTTGGTTAGAAAGAAGGATCCTTTTGAGTTTGCAACATTATTTAAAAATTCAAAACTTTCTCTTTTCATCATATTCTTTGACTTATATCCATAAAATCTACTTGTCTTGATTATGAGCATGGCCCTAGTCTCACATGTTCTTTGCCTAAAATTGGGGACACCTCTCTGGTCCAATATGATTTAGAATATTTTAAGGAAAGGGATAGAAATCCTATGATGTAGAAAATAGTAGAAAGTGGCCTGATTGAAGCTGCGCCCTTTCCCATGGCTATACAATGCCCTAAATAAGTCCCTGAATGCATGAATATATATGAACCTCAAAATAGGTGCATCAAGATTGTAGATGGTAATATTCTACTACATATCATTAGACAAACCCTAATGTCTATGATTAGAATCCCTCCTAAGGAACCATACTCTGAACTTAGTATTACTTCTTCCTATGGTTAATTTTTAATAAAGAAAACAATTTACAAGAGTGTGATTGCTAGGAATTGGCTCTTGAAATTCCAAAAAGGAGGTTCAAGATTGCCTAGGCCATTAACAAGAAATCATATGATTCTAGAAGTACAAGATATCATGGTATTACTACACAAACTAAAAGGCAATTCTCATGCATATTATTGGGAAGACTAGATGTACTTCTTCATACAGGTGATCCTCCAAGGAGAAAAATACTTGGATTGGGTGGAAATTGTAGCTGAATGTTTGCATCAGGGTTTAAGTAATTATTTGGAAAATAGAGAATTTTATGTCTTCATACCTCCTCTATTTCCTAGCTTATATGAGACAATGGGTAGGGTTAATTCATAAACCCTTGGCTGAAGAAAGTAAAATTTATGATTATTACTGACATTTACAAATGCATAACTGCTATGAGGATTACAGGAGGGTCAATGATGTTTTTATTAGGAAAATGACTTTTGAATTGTCAAATAACATTAATAAGAGGTTATCTGATGAAGACATGCATTTAATTAGTATTTATGGTAGTTTCTTCATTCAATTTTCTAGTTTCACTTATATTAGAGTTGGGGGTTTTGATGGTGAACCCTTGAGGTTACCAAGGTATGTTTTTGACCGATTTGTGCTAATAAAAGTCTGCAGGCAATTAACACATGTAAATAAAAAATTCCCAATGAAGAATAAATATGGTATATCTTTTCCTATTTAACTTGGATGTTATCCATGAAAAACAACATTTGACGCTTTGAATTTAGAATTAGATCTTAAGAAATTCAATTTTTAGTACTTCACAGCCAAACCACAATTTGATAGTAAAGGTTTTGCCAGAGATAACATGGATCTTGAAACATGATTTTCACATATTCCTCAATTAGAGGATTATTGGGAGGATTGTTTAGATGAATTTGAAGTTAGAAGGAGGTTGTGGTGTAGGTTTTACCTAGTGTAGATAATTACTCTTAAATTAAACATGGACATTTCTAGAATTGTTGACAATGATGAATAGGTGATTGATCCACAATTTAAGCAAATAAAACAATCACCTATTCTAGAAATTGACTGGGAGAAAAGTGAGGAAGATAGAATTGAGGTCAAGACCCTTCCAGTGACAAGGAGAACTAAAAAATAGTTGAGAGAGAAAAAATTGGGAGGAGCTCAAAACATAGTCTCCCAATATGTACAACAATAATTGAATTTCCATTCCTAATAAGCTCATATAACTAGCCTATTGCTATCTATGATGTAGGTACTTCCAAGTCAGAAACTAGAAGGGAACCTATCATCAAATAATCTAAGAAGGCCCTTGTAACTACCTTGCCTCCTCGTGCCACCAGGTCAAGGAATCAAAGCAAGAAGAAGAATCAAATTTATAAAAAAGTGATTGTGGATTTAAATTCTGAAGAGGATTCAGGAGAAGTCAAAGGTGATAAAGAATCTAATTCACCAATGGCAGAAGAGGTTAGTACAGATCAATAGATAGTGATTCCTTTTGATTTTATTAAATTGATGATTATTTCAATTGTACCTTCTGATCAACCAAATCTTGATAGAGAAGCCTCAGCTTCTGCACCTAAATTGTTGGAAATTTCAATCAGTCATTAAAGGAAAGTAGTTCCATTTTATTTACCCTTGGAAGATATGGTGAGCAAGTGTTTAGGGAAAGCTCATAAATCTAAAAATTTAAAAACAACGTTGAGGGTAGATGTTGACCCAAACACAGGGAACTGGAATGTATAAATTGCCTGGCCAAAAACCAATGAAGTTCAAGATCCTACTATTTAGGATTTTATAGTTGAAAAAGTAGACCTTGGGACTGCATCATGTGCCATTTATGTGCATCATATAGAAGCATCTACTAAAAGGATAGTTAGTATAACTTGGAAGGATGAAAAAGATAAAAGAGAGTTAAAATAGACTGTGTGGTCAATGGTAGAGTTTATTGACGCCATTCATAGTCTAGATCTTCCTAGATGCCCATGTGTTTTGATCTAAAATCTCTTGTCAATCAAAGGATGCTAGATAAGATATACAGAGGCAAAATGATTACCAGATTATTTAATATTTGGTTGGATGGCATCATCCTAAAAGGTATAGAATACATTCATAAATTGAAGAATGTATATGATCTCCCTACAATCACTATTGAAGATTTGAAGACTCAGAATGCTTTGTGGATAAAAGAGGAAGGAAAATGGATGAGCATGATGAATCAAATTGATGAAGTGTAAAAATATGGGATAACAAATTTTTTGTCAAAAAAGAACTTGATAGGATTGGATGAAGATATATTATATGTAAGTAAGAAAAACATTGAATGGAGAAATTTAGTATCCAAACAAGGATGATTGGAAATCACAAAAATGATCAAAGAAATAACTAAATTTATTCAGTCATTATAACATGATCTATAGAGCATTGATATCAATTACATATAAGATGATGAAAAACTAGAGAAGGACATCAATGCTATGATTCAATCCTTTAGGGAAAAGATTAACTTCATTAAATAAAGTGACAGATTATCAACTGAAAACTTCTCTCATATTTCAAAGATAGAGACACTTCTTTGTCACCGTATCGACATACTCCTGGAGCACACAAAAAATATGGGAAAAATTTGGAGAGAAGAAAACATTTGGAAGGTAAGGATAAAACATGTCAACATTCCCAATCATTCTAAAATTTAGGAGTTCATTACAACATTTCAGGAATGGAAAGCTCAACGTGTTTACCCCACCAAACACAACAAATTTGTAGATCCTAGTCTGTCACTTCAACAATGATTTTTTTTTACTTACATATTCTCTTTTATTCAGTTATTCAGTTAATTTTCTATTCAAAACTTGATCTTTGTTGAATTTATAAAAACTAAATCCCATATGGGTTAGAGTTACTTTAATTGTGGTTTAGTTTAAAATATGGATGTGTTAAGGCAATGATATATATTTTTGGTTGTAAAAAAGATGTGAATGAAAGAAAAAGACAAAAAAAGAGGAGTTGGTAATTTTAGAATTGAACCATTGTTTTTACAAATATATGTGATGTTTGTCTGAAACATTTTTCATCTGTGAATGAAAATGAGAATTAATTATTGAGTACTTAGATCTGTGAATTTGAGTATTTAAAAGTGGGTTTTTTGTGTAAAATATTCCTTTATATAGTAATTATTTTTCCATTAGAGAATACATTATGTGTGTTTTATCATTAACTATTTTAGCATATATACATTTATCTATTTAATCATTATTGAAAATAGAATCTGTGTATTCTATTACCTATCACTGTTATAAAATTTTCATATTCATAACATGATGATGTATCAATATTAGTCTGCTTTTAAACACTTTTTGGTTAAAAGTGTATCTAAATATTTCAATTCATTGAAAATATTAAAGGGAGTTGTACCTTAATTCAGAGGGGAACTAATCTTGATAGTTCACCCATTTGTTATTTAACTTATTTGTTCTTGAGAGAAGGGTATGGAGTTAAAATAAAATATCTTTATATAAGGACAAATTTGTTAGCCAACAGAGTTGTGCCTCATATTAATTTAAATATATTGATGAGATATTTTGTATTGATAATGTTAATAGTAGCTAGCTTTCTTGTATTAATCTTGGAAGTTAGTCTTTTGTGTAAATACCTAGTATGGGTAAAGACTTATATTACATTTATTAAAATATCTATAGTATACTAAGTTATATCTGGTGGAGAATACTATGAATATATATATCCTTTTGTAAAGGATTATTAATGTAAGGAAGGTTATTTAGGCCATATGGCTTTCTATTAAATGACAGTGTGATTCACTTGCTTAAATATTTGTTAATAATAACCTATTGAATACACATGTCTCTTCTTATGTTTTATTATGATATATATTCTAATGGATAAGAATATCCATTAATGAGTGGAAATATAATAAATAGCTATGATATTATTATTAGGAATAACAATATAGATTGACTATTTATTTTGAATATTAATGTTATTCTATAAAATTATGTCTTGTGGAAGAGTTCTTTGTTTATTAAGAATTGAGTAAGTTGCCTACTATGGACCTTCCCTATATCAAGATGAACTAATAATAAAAGAATAAATTTTAAAATAGCCTAGCTACATTGATTTAATTATAACAAGGCATGTAACCTTTAGGTTTGATTAAGGTCACCCTTGCAAAGGATTAATAAAAGAAGAGGGTTCTAAAAACCAACCTTTGATTCTATGTTTTTAAACTTTAATAAATATATTTTTTGATCTCTTATCTTTCTTGGAGTGAATGGGTCTATATGATAATACTAGAAGTGTAATATTCTAATGAATAGAATAGTTAGCTCATAGGAATGAGTAGTTCCTTAAGATATGTTTGGATGGATTGAGCTTGCCTCATGACTATCTATTAGTTAAATAAACCAATAAGGATAGTGGTTTAGTATTGGGAGATTTATTTATACCTCATTACTTAATAAAGACCTTTTGAGGAAGGTAGGCTTAGCTTCGATCACATTAATGGTGGTAATATATTAACAAAAATGTTTTTTTTTTTAAATTTCATCCTATTTGCATTCATCTAAGATGTTTTATTATTATTATTTAGCTTGTACCTTAGTCAATTTACTAAGTTGATTGTTTCTAACATTTTATTTATGCCTTAAGCCATTTTTTGGTTTAACTTTCTAGTTGAATTGTGCCTTTATTGATTATTAAGTTTCTCAATGAATTTTGACTTAATCAAATTTACATATCAACTAGTTCATGTGTTTTACCTTAGCTATTTATCACTTTGGTTTCTCTATCATCTTTTTCTTTAGCTATTTTTTAGGTTTTTTGAAAAGTTGGTTGAATGATGCCATGTGGAAAATTTTTGATGGGTCAAATAATTAGTGAGTCAATTTAATCCCTCAATACCTTTGAGGTCCTAAATATCTACCAAGTGCTAGCATTCCATAACTTAAAACCTCATGATTATTGATCCATTAGGGCAAATCCCTTGATGCCTTGGTATCATCCCAAAGCTTAGAACCCCAAAAATATCAATCTATTGGGGCTAATTCCCTAATGATTTTGAGTCCCTAAAGGCCCAAGGAGATGCCAAGTTGTAGTGATGTAGAGGAATTTTATAAATGCCCAAGATTTGGTCTAAGAGTCATAAATGTGAGTCAAATTTGAATTTAAAGTTTTCCCACCTTTTTCCTAATTTGAATTTTCAAATGCGTGAGAGGGATTGAGAGTGTTATAGGAGATATAAATGAATGTTAATGATATGTAATGGTGAAATAATGATGTGATAGACCTTTATGGTCTCTTTAAAGGTCTTAAGAGTGGTTTTGGATCATAGGACAAATGGAAAGAGTAAGGTGGAAATCTTGGTGTTCACCACCCTACATGGGTCTTGGATTTATTAAGAGTTTATTGGATCAAGAAATGGTTATTATATATGTATTAAGTGTCTAGTTCATAGGAAAAAATAATATATAGTGTTTTTTGGTCCTTATAAGGAGAGGATATGAGAGAACAGGGTAGACAAAGTGTGTAAAAAGAATGAAAGTCTGCTAAAATGCATGTAGGACTATGTAAGTCCAGCTTATGTATGAGAGAAAATCAATGAAGAATGTGATATTGAATAAATATTACATGATTATTATGTATTCTCAACTTTGATAAGTTATTTATGTGATCTTGAAGCTAGATATGTAATTCTAAGGTGATTCAAGTAAGTTTTAGGTTTGTTATACCCTATTTTGATAGTACAATCTAATAATTTATGTGTATACATGTGGTAATCAAATTGGAAGAAGTAATTAAGTGTGAAATTATTTATAAGATATGAGTAAAGTTTAATGAATGTAATTTTGACAAATATTCTTGAAGGAATACGAGAAAAGAACCCTATTCTTGAAGAAGATAACAAAGACATTCTTTATGCATTTTGATTAGTATACAGGTTGAGTGTTATTTTTGTGGGTTAAAAGACATTAGAGTGTTTTTTAACCAATTATTTGAAAGTATATTAATATTTTATTGGAGAGAAAAGGTCCTTACACCATTAATAATTCATTGATTCATAAGATATTATGTGATAATCCATGTTTCCTATAAGTTGCTTTGAAAGATTAGATAGTGTATTTATTTTGAGAAAAGGAATGGATTTAAAATCAATACTCGTGTATTGAAATTTTTAGGTGTGTTATTTTATGTATTATAATATTTATTTTAAATTCATATTGCTTTTACAAGATAATTATTCATATATTTAGTTTCCAAACTTGTAGACAGTCATCTATTTTTCATAATCAAGTGCATCTTGAAGTAGAAAGGTGTAATAAAGGATTGGTAGAAGGAATAAAATTATTGGAGAGTGTGGGTAAGGTAAATATAGACCTAAAAAACTTTATTTTGTCTATTTAAACCTCATACATCAGAATTTATGCTTTTAGAAGGCTCTCGACCTATATAGTGGTCCAAAAACCCTAGATTTAGGGTTTGGTGCTTATAATGAGTTTTAACCATCTAAATATGATGAAACTTCGTATTTTGGTCCAAATAATCATTATTTAAGTGAATCACCTAGTTTTAGATGTGTATAGGTCCATCTATACATATTTTTAAGGATAGAGATGGTTTAGGCCTAGAAGAGACCTAGGTTAGATAGGCCAAAGAAGAAAAGGGTATGTTCTTGGAGAGTGATATGGAAAAAAAGGTTGATTAAACTAGAGGAGGATAATAGGTGTACAAAAAGGTCAATAGTTTTATTGGGTTGATCATAAATTGCTTAGACTAAGGAGGTTTGCACATTTGGAGGGCTAATTAGGGTGCTAGGTAAGCCTACAGGTATAAAACTTTGCAAAAGAACCTAACCTAAAATTTTGTGTGAAGCATAATAATGGTAAAGGGTACTCAAAAATATATTTGTTTTTTTTAATTGATGAGATGTTTTAAGGAATAAAATAGTGGATTTGCACTGAAACAAGACTAGAAGGTTTATAAGCCAAGAAGTTAATGGTTTGAATGACATGCTTGGTGATGAGTGATGAGATTATTTTAAAATAAGGTATTATATTATTCTAAGTGTATTTAATCTTTGATTAAGTAGGTGTTTTATTTTTTTCCTTTTGGACAAGATTTGCCTAGTGTTGGCTAAGGAATACTTACAAGTTTATAGGAAAGATTAAGGAAAAATGTAGGCTGATGGTAATAACTTTGCATCATTTGGTATCATGGCCATATATATGATCTAGTAATAGGTTGGTATAAGTATTAATTGTTTAATTAATGTATGTTGCATGATTGACAAGAATTTACAGGTAATCAGGCAAGAAGGTAGTTGCATGGAGCCTTGTTGCAAGATAGAGTTGAGATAATGGATTAGTTAAGGTATGATCTATTTTGAAGTTGATTTGTTGATTTGAATGCATGATGATATTATGTGATAGGTGCAGAAAAGAAGATAATAAAGGATTAATGTGGCATCCCTAAAACAAGAGAGCTATTAATAATCTCAAAGGAAATAAGCTCATAAATATAGCTTAGAGAAGAGAAGAGACAGTCCAAGTGTATAGGACAAGAGATTTAAAGGCCCAAGTGAGTTCTAAGATAAAGAGATAGAGAGATTCCAAGTGTGAACCAAAATAAGATGTGGTCTAAGTGAGGCCAAAAAATTAGAGAGAGTAGCTACCCAAGTGAGGTACTCAAAATGAAGATGAAAGGAGAGGTAGAAAATAAAATGAGAGATAGGGTTAAATATGAAAGTCACAATGAGAGAAAGATGGAGATAGAGATAAAGGAGATGAAGAATGAATTGGAAAGAATGGAAAGTGAGTTATTGAAGATGTGGAATGTGTATATTTTTCAATGTGGAATCAATATTAAGAAAATAGTTTAAGTGCATTTGTATTGAAAGAATGCAAGAGAAAGCAAACCGACAAGTGATAGAACAATTGAAGAGGAAGTTGAAGGAGATGGCAACACAACTTGCCATGGAAGAGGAGAGAGAGGAAATAGACCTTGAAAATTTTAAAACTAATAAATGATTTTTCATGGTTGAATGCAAGTGAAGAGCATGATTTGGATGAAGACATTGATTGGAAAATAGTCCATAAAGAAGGAAAAGTTGATGAATGGAAAAGTGTAGGTACTGTTGACCAAATTTTACTTTCAATCAAATTGGGTCAACCCCAAGATTTTTGAAATTTTATAAGGTTTCAATATGTCTTATGGGGTCTCATGTTATATCACACGCCTTACCTATCCTTACTCTAGCCTTGGTCTAAGTCCATCTTCCATGTACTAGTCTAGTCAACCAAAGTCAACCCTAGTCAAACATGGTCAAAGTCTCAAATTGTTTTGAAAATGTCCTAATGTGGTGATTTAGATGTTCTAAGTTATTCCTAGGTCATAAATTGGTCCTTTACCATGTCTCATATGCAAAATTGCCCCTTTTGATCACAATTTGGCTTATTAAATGACTTGTATAAAATTTCAAGGAAGCATATTTATCACAAAGTTGGATTTCAATGTGGAAGAGGTTAGAGCATGTTAGTTATCAGTTATATGTTAGTTCAATAAGTATTTTCATGTAGAAAGGCATTTTCCTTAATTTTAGGCCCTTAATGGCACTTGTACAGACTTGTGAAACTCATATTTAGATAAAAACGTGGGAATGTGACTCTTCACCTCCCTAAAGTCCTTACCATGCTTGGTTTATAGAATAAAGGTCAAAATTTTTAGTTTTTGCTTTTGTTTCATCTTTTTTTTCCTTTACAAGTCAAGAAAGGTCAATTTAAAATGCTTGGTACAAGCCATATAGTTAGAGTTGGGAGGAATTATCTTGGGAGTTGAAAGGAATCTAAGTTAGCTTCATTTTTATGGCAAGAAGTTTTAGTTTCATGGCTTCTCCTATATGAATCATCATTAAGAAGATTAGCTTTTTATGCTTCTTCATCCAAGAGGGGTCACTATTTGAGTTTGTTTTAGAAAATTTTGCTTTGATTTGATAAGTTGAGTGATTTCATATGTGTCTCAAGGCCTTTACATAGTTTTTTTCATCATTTTATTGATTTTTTATTTATCAAATGTTCAATAAGTATCTTTTAGGCTTGTTGTTGGTCTAATTTCACCCTCACTGCTCTACACTTAGAAATATTAACCTACAGGTACCTTGAAGGAGTTTTCCCACATTGAAATGAAGGCATTGAATGCTGTTTCAATTTTTTTTTAATTATGAAGGTGAATTTGATGATCAAGGTAAAAAAAATGGAGTAGGAATCATGTATTTTCCTTGCAATATCACACTTGTTGCCTGTCAGCCACCTACAGGTGGTGCCAATCGAGTATGAGGTACCTTCTAAGGTGGGAAAGCATGATGAATCATTCTTTGGGATATTGATATGCTAAGGGGATCAAAAAATACATATCATAAGGGTCAAATTTATATGAAAAGTAGAGGGTTTCCTTTAAATAAGTGATGACTAAGATATAGGGATTCTTTCCCTAATTGCATTAAATAGAGCCCTTGAGTATTTTGTTGATTTTATATAATGAGGCTACAAGGATTTTTTAAGGGTCCTAATATGGTCACCTTGTAGTTAATAACAAGGAAAAATATCTCTCAAAATTTTGTGAGAGAATGACCAATGGAAGATAGTTAATGGGAACTCTAAGAATGCACTTTGATACCTCACTTAGTGTCTTCTCCAAGCTTTGAATTAAAAGTGACCCTATTCCTTGGAAGTGACAATTCCAAATGCTTATTTGAGGAGACTTACCAAGTATTAAATTACATTAGTGATTTTAAGGAGATCAAATATTAAAAATAATAGTAAAGAATCCCCTATAGGTGTGTATGACTTAGAAAAGGCTACCTATAACCAACTATGGATAAACAGTAGATTAAGTATGATATGGGAGTAATGGTGTTTAGGAATATGTTCATGACAAAAGGTCCTAAATGTTATCATGAGAATTATTTTGTGTTAAAAATTTGTCAACATATATCAAAATAATAATCATGACTCCACCATACATCACAGGTGTTCGTACATAGTCTCAAACGTCCACATGCAACTAACTAAAGTGGACCAAGACATGTAATGAAATAGATCTTAACATCTAGTATTGGTTTTACATGGACCTAAGGAGATGAATGATAAAAATTAATTTTTATGACAATAAAATCCTAAGGAAAATTAATATAACATTGATTCAGCCTAAAACATACCCCAATGTAACCTACAGGCAAGGTCTACAAGCATTTTCCCAGTCAAAAGATAGTGACCTAGAGGTTTAATGCCAAGAGACTATCTCAAAAATTACAAAAGAGAATAATAATGAAAATTATATACATGATAACCTCTAAATTATTAGGTTAAGATATTTTCACATCATATTTAACTTAGTTAAAGCTTAATTAACCTACATGCTCAGTCTAAAATAGGGGCTAGCTAGGATAAGAGATGTTTCAGTTATATGAAAGGAAGCTCAGATATAAGCCCAAGAGGTTGGTAGGTGCATTACATAATATAAGAGTTTTTAAGTGGTACTAATTTTAATGATTAAATGGATAATGAATTCACACTATGATTAGGGCCTCAAAGGAGTACAAGTATCTTACAGGCAGGGTAAAGACAAAGTACCTTAGCCAGACATGAAGAGACCTATTTCATGAGTTTAAGATGTAGACAAAAGAAATGGAGAAAGTTTTAAAAATGAGAAACCATATAAGAACCTCAAATATAGTAATATTCAACCTCACAAGTCCTAGTTAAATCACATTAACATACAAGGGTTTTTCCAAAAGATACCTAGTCTATTTTCACAAACCCTACATGTAGCCTGCCTTGAAAAGAACCAGTCTTAAATTTGAAAATTTTGAAGGGTAAAATATTGGAGTAAGGAGATAAAAATTGGTATAAGGGATCCTTGTTAATTTAATAGTCCCATAAAATTGTTTATTTGGTGATAAAAACTAGGTAAGTTCCCCCTATTTTGTCTTAAATAGGGGGTATTTTCCCCCTTATACAGACCCTGCAAACTTGGAAAAGGAAACCAAAATATTAACTAGAGGGCCTGGTAACTTATCAAAAAGTTTTATGGAGTTGGAATAAAAATTAAGAAAAATGGGAAACCTAGCTATAAACTTTGATTTCAAACACGATGCCCTGGGCAACAAGGGTTGTAGTCAAACCCAATGGGTAGAGTTAAGGCCAAAGGGCCAAAGGGGGAATCATATCAAGATTGAAAAAGCATTCCAATGTTTCTATTCATGTTTGTAGAGATAAAATATATGTGTATTATATATTATAAAGTAGGGGAATCCATTAGAAGGTCATGGGGGCTTAAGTTACAGTCAAGCCTAGAGAACAAGGTCTAGGCCTAGTTTCAAAAGAGGGTTTTTTTTCATTTCTAGGGTTTTTTTCATTTATAACTCATAATGAGATATTATGATGATTGAAAAATGTTTATGGGATGTTTATGAAGGTTTTTGAACCTTAAAATTGTAGATAAATCCACCAGGAAGCCATTTTTTGGCTTGAAATGAACTCAGACCTCATAAAATACATGGAAATGACACAAGTGACCAACTTAAGATACTTGAAACTTCTCTAAAAATTTTCATGGTGGCTCAAGATATTAAAGGATGTTGAAGGGGGTTATAAATAATCCATAAGTGGAATATTTTTAGAGTTCTAATGTGGGGTCTTCATGAATAAAGGTTAAGACCCGAAACCATCCCAAAACCCTCCAAAACCCTCATTAAGGACCCGATTGGGGAAAGAAGGAAATTGAAGAATCTAGATGTAGTGAAAATGCCATGAAATTAATTTGAATATGTAGAGGAATCTCTAGGGACCTGACACATGAAACTTAGGTGTACCCTACCTATACAGATGGGGTACAACATGGCTTATTTTGACAAATTTATGTGTTTTGTAGGTATGGAGATGTTTCAAAGGATGAAATCACTTTTTAAAGATAGTATGGAAATTTTTATAGATTCCCATGATAATTTATTGATTCCTATGATATCTTAAGTGTGATTACCATATCTTTCATCTTAGCCAGTCTAGTGTGCAGATAGTGAACACTTAATGAAAAATGGTGAAACTCTAATTGGGAAGCCTTTTAAGGATTTATTAAGGAACTTGATGACTTGAAAACTCATTATAGGTGTCATACCTACTTGTTCATGGATTATATTGTATAATTGTAAAGGTTTTGGGTACCAAGTATGAGAGGTACATGAGAAGGAGTCATTTTGTAACTATTTGAGATGATTGCTCATGGATAAAGGAGTAAGATTTATTAAGGACCAATAAAATGCATGTGAGGGATTGTTGGTAACCCCTCCCATTCATATAAATCATAATACTTGACCCTATTTAGTTGTGATGCACTTTTATGAAGGCTAATCATGAGGGTAGTTTCTTGTGAAAGCAAAGGGAATTTATGCCACATATGGAGGAGTTAACTAATTTAAGGGATATTTGTCCTCATTTTCCTTAAAGGAACTATCTCAAGATTAATTATATTAATATTATAATTCTTTATTATTTCTTAATAAGTGTCTTAGTAACTCTTGAGCTTCACTTTCTCTCTCTCCTCTCATAATTGCTATAAATTATGGCCTTTTTGGTTGTTGTATCTATCTCTCCACTTGAGTATGATGAAGCCTTACCAAATTTTTGCATTGAATTAATGAGTAATGTTGTTTTCCCTCATTCAAGATTTCACTAGGTGCATGTTTTGGTTATTGGTATTGTGCAAGTATATCTTGCTTACCTTCACATGCTACTCTTCCTACTACCTTGTGTAAATTGAAAGCTCTCTTTTGTAGGTCAACAAAAAGTGTCTAATGTGGATTGAAAGTATAGTGAGTAGCTCATTGATTAGTTTTTATAGAAGACCTATTGTCTAAGTCCTCTTATTTTAAGTTATCTTTAAAGATCCCATTCTTGAAACATTGATGTAGAAGAGGAGTGTTGAATTGGATGAAGTGTATGTGTGGGATTCTCCTTGGTTCTAAGTGCATTGTAAGTAGTGTGAGTAGACCATCTATTTGGTGTATCACCTCCCATAGATTAGATTAATTTTAACTTATCCTTATCCCTTTTCACCTACCAAAATTTATTAATAGGTTTGAAGTATAGCAATACATCAAGGGAACTAGCCCTAATCTAGAGATCCACTCTAACTTTGGGTCACCCACAACACTAAGGTGGTTCTATTGTGCCACTTGAATGAGGAAAGACTTCTCATCTCCTCAAAGGGTGAAAGTTCAAGTGATAATAATTTTTGGCATGCTCAATGGGACACTTGTTCTAAGAATTTGAGGAGTTTTTGTGTTCTCCTCAAGATATCAGCTTTTAGAAGTAATTTCACTAAGCACTAATGGTGACTCCAAGAATAAATTTACTAGTTAAGTAGTCCAGGTACTCTAATTGGATTTTTCATGGATAATTTTGATGTTGAGTTTGTATTAACATAAGTTGGGGAGACATATCCATCTTTGCCTTTTTCCTCTCAATATGAACAAGTCCTTGGCCAAGCTTCTCATGATCCCTATTGATCATATGTTGCCTATGATCAACCATATCAAGCTTGTGATTCACCTAGTACACCTAGTTCCTCTCTAATTCATTGTGTTATAAGTTTCAAGAAGGTTATCATTGGCTACAAAGACTATATGTTAGACCTTGATACTAGAAATGGTTGTGGTCAAGTTATCCCTAGTGATTGTATCAAGAGTGTGAGGGATGCTTTGGAGCAAGTCAAGAAAGAATGGATGCCTATAGAGAGAGATAATTGGAAAGGTATTAATAATGAGATGCTTGATGTTTGTGGCCTAATTTTAAACCTAGAAGAAAGGTTGATATCTCATGAACTAGCTCAATCTTGGTAGCCCCAATATACCTCACATCAACCTTCAAGTGTGTCAACTTTTCCCACTCAAAATGCTAATCCAAGCATGCCTCAAAATGCCCCAAGTCCTTCATGCATTCTCCAAAGTTTCCCTTCTTGGAGCTCCACCCAAGAGAGTAGCCAAAGGAAGGCGGGCACCATTGTTGAGTAGGTTGTTTTATTTGGAGAAGATTTTCAAAAAGAAAGATTGAGTTTTGAGGCTCATCTTGACAAGAAGACTGAATTGACAAACTAAATTTTAAGGAAATCCATCATAGCAATAGAAAATGGAGAGATTTATAAGCCTAGCTTTCCAAGTTGGAGACAATATTCCAAACCAAAGGAAACCCCAAGTTTCTTAAGCCTATCATTTACCCCTCCATTTGCATCTTAGCCCCATGGAGAACTCTGTAAGCATACATTCCCAAGATGGAAAGAAGTAAGGGCAACTTCTCAAAAGAAGAAAAAAACATGTTTACGTGGAGAAGTTGGAAGTGAAGATACACTTGAGACTACTCAGCTCCCTCCCACCCCTCCTTAATAAGCCATTAAACCCATCTTTCTACCTCCTCTAAATGATCCATTTTTCCCTTCTAATGGTGAGGATTGTGTTGCTCCTTAGGAGCCTTCTTGGGATAAATTTCCTAATTTTGAGATGCCTAATATTGAAATCACTAAGAAGGACAAGGAGATGGAGATTTTAGTTTGGATTAATGATGAAGAATAATTGACTCTTTAGGAAGAAACTTCAGATTGTAATGGTAATCAATATGAAATTCCTTGTGTTGAGGAAGATGCCTTGGAAGAAGTTCTTTTGGTTTCCAAAGAAGAAGAGGAAGAAGTTTCTCTTATTTTCCACCTTCATGATGCTGACCAAAGAGAGGATGGTAAATTGTGGCAGAGATTTGAGGACATTTGCAATGAATTTGAAAGCCCCAAGGATCCTACAATTCCTTTGGACATGACTTTAAGACATGGTAAGCAAAATGATTTATTTAAATAAGAAGATGTGAAAAACTTACATGCAGATGTTTAAGGAATATGAGGATTGTGAGAAGGAAAAACACCTAAGAGGACAAACCCAAGATGTTGAAGAGTAGGTATGTGTTGAGAGTCATCACTACCAAGAGATTCCAAATCATGATAGAGAAATTTATGATGACTATGAGTCTTTTAAGGGTGACTTAAAGTTTGGTTTTAAAATCACATGTGAAGGTGCTCATACAAACACCAAGAATTAGTTTGAACAATAAACATTACTAGAGATCTATGACACAATACTTATTGAAGGCTTAGAAAAGGCTATAACAAATGAGAATGATAATGAGGCCTTTCAAGAAGATGTAGACTTTCAAAAGGTTGTCCCATGCATAGAGATGTAAATTTTACATGATGAGATAAAGGGACAGTAGTATGAATCATGTTTCCAAGGTCAAAAATAATTCATTTAGCTTAGAGGATTCTTTGAGAAGACTCCATCAAAGGACATGCCAAGACAAGGAGAAAAAATTGAGTATGAGTCATCTAGTAATTCATCCAAGAAGAAACATGCTTGGCACCCTCTTTCATCTCATGAGGAAGGAGATTCAAGGTACTTCCATTTTGATCTAGGAAGGGAGGTATGTTTAATTTAAATAAACATAATTTGTTGCTTGTTGTTGTGTCTTATTTTCCCTAAGTGCTTAGTAGCACAAGTGTGCTTTTGTTTCTTGTGTTTGCTTAGTATTATTGTGTGTTATTTTCCTTTGTGTGTTTTGAGGTCAATAAGTTGTCTTTTTGGTCAAGTAAAGGTATGGTCTTGTTTTTTAGAGTGCATTTGACTCCCTTTACCCAATGGATGGGATAAGGCTACTGGTCCTTAACATAGGCAATCATGTTACCCCTAGGAATTTCCATAAGTGTTAACCAAATTTAAATTTCAATAAAATTGGGTAAAACCCTACATTTTTGAAATTTTATAAGGTTTCCATATGTCTTATGGGGTCATATGTTGTCCTACACACCTTACCTATCCTTGTTCTAGACCTGGTCTAAGTCCATCTTCCTTGTATTAGTCTAGTCAACCAAATTCAACCTTGGTCAAAGGCTCAAATTATTTTTAAAATTTCATAATGTGTTCATTTAGATGTTATAAGTTGTTCTTAGGTCATAAATTGGTCCTTTACCATGTCTCATATGCAAAAATACCCTTTTTGATCACATTTTGGCTTAATAAATGACTTGTATAGACTTTCAAGGAAGCATATTTGTCACAAATTTATATTTAAATGTGGAGGAGGTCAGATAATGTTATTTATCAGTCAGATGTCAGTTTAATAAACAAATTCATGTATAAAGAAGGAGTTTTACTTAATTTTAGGCCCTTAATGGAACTTGTATGGACTTGTGAAACTCACATTCAACTAAAAACGTGGGAATGTACCTCTTCACCTCCCTAAGGTCCTTACCACACTTGGTTTATATAATAAAAGTCAAAAAATTTAGTTTTTGCTTTTGTTTCATCTTTTTTGCCTTTACAAGCCAAGAAAGGTCAATTTGAAATGCTTGGTACAAGCAGTAGAGTTGGAGTTGGGAGGAATTATCTTGGGGGTTGAAAGGACTCTGAGTCAAATTCATTTCTATGGCAAGAATTTTTAGTTTCATGGATTATCTTGTATGAATCATCTTTAAGAAGATATGAATCTTTTTATGCTTCTTCATCCAAGAGGGGTAATTATTTGAGTTTGGTTTAGAAACTTTTTCTTTGATTTGACAAGTTGAGTGGTTTAATATCTATCTTAGGGCCTTTACAAAGGTTTTGTCATCATTTTATTGATTTTGGAGTTATCAAATGTTCAAGAAGCCTCTTCTAGGCTTTTTCTTAGTCTAATTTCACCCTTAGTACTCTACACTTAGAAATATGCACCTATAGGTGCCTTGAAGGAGTTTTCCCATGTTGATATGAAGGCATTGAATGTTGTTTCAATTGTTTTGAATTATGAAGGTGCATTTGATGATCAAGGTAAAAATAATGGAGTAGGAATCATGAATTTTCCTTGCAATATCACACTTACTACATGTTAGCCACCTATAGGTAGTGCTAACTGAGTATGAAGTACCTTTTGAGGTGGGAAAGCATGATGAATCATTCTTTGGGATATTTATATGTTGAGGGGTTCATAACATACATGGCATTAGGGTCAAATTTATATGCAAAGTAGAGGGTTTTTTTTCAAATAAGTGATGACTAAGATATAGGGATTCTTTCCCTAAAAGCATTAAATAGAGCCCCTAAGTATTTTTTTTAATGCAATGAGGCTATGAGGGATTTTTGAAGGGTCCTAATATGCTCACATTGTAGTACCTATCAAGGACAAATAACTATAAAAATGTTGTGAGAGAATTACCAATGGAAGATAGTTAATGGGAACTCAAAGAATGCACTTTGATACATTGAACTCACTCAGTGTCTTTTGCAGGCTTTGACTTAAAAGTGACCCTATTCCTTGGAAGTGACAATTTCAAATGATTGTTTGAGGAACCTTAACAAGTATGAAAGTTCATTGGGGATTTTAAGGATATAAAAGATTAAAAATCATAGAAAATAATCCCATATATGTGTGTATGACTTAGAAAAGGCTTCTTATAGCCAATATGGGTAGACAATAGATTAAACATGATATGGGAGTAATGGTGTTTAGGAATATGTTCATGACACAAGGTCCTAAATGGTGTCATGAGAACTATTTTATGTTCAAAAATTGTTAATAGAGATCCAAATACCAAGCATAAATCCACCATAGATCATAGGTGTTCATACACAGTCCCAAACGTCCACCTACAACTAACTAAAGTGGACTAAGACAAGTAATGAAATATATATTAACATCTAGTATTGGTTTTACATGGACCTCAGGAGATGAATGATCCAAATTAAATGTTTGATGACTATTAAAGCCTAAGGAAAAGTATTATAACATTGATTAACCTAAAACATACCCCAATACAACCTATAGGCAGGGTCTACAAGCAATTTCCCAATCAAAGGACAGTGACCTAGAGGGTTAATGCCAAGGGTCTATCTCAAAAATTGAAAAAGAGAATAATAATGAAAAGTATATACATGATCACATATAAAGGATTAGGTTAAGATATTTTCACATCATATTAAACTCAGTTGAAGTTTACTTAACCTATAGGCTCAGACTAAAAGAAGGGTCACCTAAGATAAGAGATGTCTCAATTATATGAAAAGAAGCTCAGATATAAGACCAAGAGGTTGGTAGGTGTAGTACAGAATATAAGAGTTTTCAAGTGGTACTAATTTACATAATTCAATGGATAATGTCTTAAAACTATGATCAGTGTCTCAAAGGAGTACAAGTAACTTACAAGTAGGGTAAAGGCAAAGTACCTTAGCCAAATAGGAAAAAGACCTATTTCATTAGTTTAGGATGTAGGCAAAAGATATGAAGAAGGTTTAAATAATGATAAACCATATAAGAACCTCAAATATAGTCATATTTAACCTCACAAGTCCTAGGAAAATCACATTAACATATATGAGTCTTTACAAAGGAGACATAGTCTATTTTGATAAACCTTATAAGCAACCTACCTTGAAAAGAACCAGTCTTGAATTTGTAAGTTTTGAAGGGCCCAATATTATATTAAAGAGATAAAAATTGGTAAAAGGCATTCTTTTGAATTGAATAATACAATTTTTTTATTTTTTTTATTAAAATTGGGGAATTTCCCCTATTTTGTCTCAAATAGGGGGCACTTTTCCTCTTGCACAAACCCCACAAACTTGGAAAAGGAAACCACAACATGAACCAGAGGGCCTAATAACTTGTCAAAAAGGTTTTTGGAGTTGGAATACAAATGAATAAACATGGGAAACCTATATATAATCTCTAAATCTAAATAAGGTGCCCTAGGCAACAAGGGTTTTAGTCAAACCCAATTGGTAGAGTTACGACCAAGGGGCCAAAGGGGGAATCATATTCATTCCCAAGCTTGAAAAATAATTAAAATGCTTTTATTAATGTTTTTAGAGGTAAAATAGATGTATATTTACTATTATAAAGTATGGGAATCCATAAAAAGGTCATGGGGGGCTTAAGTTACAGCCAAACCTAGAGAACAAGGTCTAGGCCTAGTTTCAAAAGACAAGTTCTTTTCATTTCTAGCTCCTAATGAGATATTATAATGATTGAAAAATGTTTGTGGGATGTATATAAAGGTTTTTAAACCTTCACCTTATAGATAAATCCATTAATAAGCCATTTTTTGGCTTGAAATGAACTCAAACCTCATAAAATGCATGGAAATGGCATGTGTGACCAACTTAAGATGCTTGAAACTTCTCTAAAAATTTGCATGGTGGATCAAAATATTTAAGGAGGTTGAAGGGGATTCTAAATAAGGCATAAGTGGATTTTTTTTGGATTTCCAATGTGGGATCTTCATAAATAAAGGTTAAGACCTGAAACCACCCTAAAATCCTCTAAAACCCTCATTAAGGACCTAATTAGGGAAAGAAGGAAATTGAAGCATCTGATGAATGGAAATGCCATGAAATCAATTTGAAGATGTAGAGGAATCTCTAGGGACTTGACACATGAAACTTAGGTGTACCCTTCCTATATTAATGGGGTATAATAGGGCTTATTTTGACAGATTTTAGTGTTTTATAGGTATGGAGATGTTTCAAAGGATGAAATAAATTTTGGGAGATAGTATGGGACTTGTTCCATATTACCATGATCATTTATTGGGGCCTCAAATCTTATAAGTGTGCTTACCATCTCTTTCATCTTCGCCAATCTAGTGGGAATATAGTGAACACTTAGTGAAAAATGGTGAAACTCTAATTGGGAAGCTTTTTAAGGTGTGATTGATGAACTTGATGACTCAGACAATACTTACAAGTTTCATCCTCCTTGTGCATGGATAAAATTGTATAATTGGAAAGGTTTTATGTTCTAAGTGTGAGAGGTTCATGAGAAGGAGTTATTTTGTAGCTATTTGATATGATTTCTTAGGGACAAAGGAATATGAATGATTAAGGATTGATACAATGCATGTGAGGAATTGTTGGTAACCCCTCCCCTTCATATCAATAATCATACCTAAACTTATTTAGTTTTGAGGTATTTTTGTGAAGGAAAATCATGAGGGTAGTTTCTTGTACAAGCAAAGAGAATCTACACCACATATGGAGGAGTTAGTTGAGTTGAGGGACATTTGTACTCATTTTCCTTATAGGACCTATCTCATGACTATTCATAAGACTATTATAACTCCTTATCCTTGTTTTAAAAGTGTCTTAGTGACTCTTTATCTTCACTTTCTCTCTCTCCTCTCATAATTACTATAAATTCTAGCCCTTTTGGCTATTGTATCTATCTCTCCACCTAGGTATGATGAAGCTCTATCAAATTTTTTCCTTGAATTAATGAATAATGTTGTTTTACCTCATTCAAGATTTCACTAAGTGAATGTTTTGGTTGTTGGTCTTGTGCAAGTGTATCTTGATTACATTCACATGTTACTCTTTCTATTGCCTTATATGAATTAAAATCTCTCTTTTATAGGTCAACAAGAACTGTCTAATGTGGATTGTAGGTATAGTGAGTAAATCATTCATTAGTGTTTATAAAATACCTATTGTCTATGTCTCCATAGCCTAAGATCTCTTATAAGACCCCATGCTTAAAACATTGATGTAGAAAAGGAGTGTTAAATTGGATGAGGTGTATGTGTGGGATTCTCCTTGGTTCTGAGTGAATTGTAAGTGGTGTGAGTATACCATCTATTTGGTGTATCATATCCCCTATATTAGATTCATTTTTAGTTATCCTTCTCCATTTTCATACCCCAAAAGTTAGTAATAGGTTTGAGGTATAGTGATACATCAAGGGAACTATCCCTAATCTAGATATCCACTTCAACTTTTTGTCACCCATAGCCTTGAAGTGGTTCCATTGTGCCACTTGAATGAGGAGAGACTTATCATCTCTTCAAAGGGTTAAGTAATAAGTGATAATAGGTACACATAAATATGAGGTGTTTTATCACCTTGAAGATGGTGAACTAATTGATGGAGAAGAGTGGAAAGAAAAAATCAAACAATAGGTGATCAAAAAAGCAAAGGCATAATAGGTAATGAGGTGCATGTAATATTTGATGAGTATTTTGAAGAGGAAGATGATGTGTTGTATAAAGACACAATAGGATTTTTTGAATATTTAATTGAATTAGAAAAGAATTAAGAAGCGCATGAAGTGCTTTAGGAAGGAGAAGAATAGGTAAAGGAGGATGAGACTAAATTAATAGTCTATGGAGAGAAGACACAAGTTGAAGAGTTGGCTGATTGAATAGTCAAATAACGAACAAATATAATGGAGGAAAAAAAGATAGAAGATGATGATAACCATGATATGAACAAGAAAGAGACCTTGAAATGGTCAAAAGAGGAAGAGAGTATGATATAGAGTAGGTATGTTGATGAAGAGGTAGAAATAGCAATGATAGAGGAGGTCATAGAAAGAGAATGACAATTCATGCTCAATGCCATGAAGATTTAAGAAGCTCATGAGAGAAAGTAAAGAAAGATGAGTGATTTTAGGTACAAACATTAGTATGAGGAGAAATATAAGTAAAAGAAAAGGATCACTTGGAAGAGGAAGCAGAGGCATAGGTGTGGTAGCAAGGAACACACACATTTATATGAGAATATAAATGATTGGAGTCAAGTTTTTTTCTCCCCTTGGGAGTATGATGCAAGGGAATCTTAGAAATTCCCAGAGTTGGTCTAAGATTCATAAATGTGAGTCAAATTTGAATTTGAAGTTTTCTTACCTTTTCCAAATTTGAATTTTCAAATGTGTAATGAGGGATTAAGAGTGTTCTAGGAGGTCTAAATGATTGTTGATGATATGTAATGGTGAAATAATGATGTAATAGAACTTTTTGGTCTCTTGAAATGTCTTAAGAGTAGTTTTGAGTCATAAGACAAGTGGAAAGAGTAAAGTGGTAGTCTTGGTGTTTACCACCCTACATGGGTCTTGGAGTTATTGAGAGTTTCTTGGATCAAGAAATAATAATTAATCATGTTTTAAGAGTCTAGTTCATAGGGAGAAAGAAGATATAGTGTTTGGTGGTCTGTATAAGGAGAGGATATGAGATAACATAGCAGACAAGGTGTGTAAAAATAATGAAAGTCTACCAAAATGCATGTAGGACTATGTAAGTCCAGCTTATATATGAGATAACATTAATGAAGAATGTGATATTGAATAAATATTGCATGATTATTATGTATGCTCACCTTTGATAAATTATTTGTGTGATTTTGATTTTAGATTTGCAATTTTGAGGTGATTTAAGTAAGTTGTAGGTTTATTACACCCAGTTTTGATAGCACAACCTAATAATTTATTTGTATGCTTGTGGTAATCAAGTTATAAGAAAGAAAGAATTGTGGAATTATTTACAAGGTATGAGTGAAGTTTAATGTATTTAAGTTTGAGAGATATTCTTGAAGGAATACAAGAAAAGAACCCTATTCTTGAAGAAGATAACAATGACCTTATTTATGCATTTTGATTAGTGTACATGCTAAGTGTTATTGTTGTAGGTTAAAAGACATTGAAGTGATTTTTAACATAGTATTTTAAATTATATGAAGATTTTATTGGAGATAAAATTTCCTTAAACAATCAATAATTCATTAATTCATAAGACATTCTATGATAACCCCTATTTTGTGTAAGTTGCTTTAAAAGATTAGACAATGTGCTTGCTTTGAGAGAAGGAATGGATTTAAAATAAATACTCATGTGTCTTTAAATTTTAAGGTATTTTATTTTATGTATTAAAATATTTATTTGAGACTCATATTTCTTTGACAAGAGAGTTATTCATATATATAGTTTTCTAGACCTATAAATAGTCATCTATTTTACACAGTCAAGTGCATCTTAGAGTAAAAATGTGTAAAATAGGATTGTTATATGGAATACAATGATTTGAGAGAGTTGGTAAGGCATATATAGAACTAAAAAACTTTATTTGGTACATTTAAACCTCATACATCAAAATTTATGTTTTTTAGAAGGCTCTCGACCTATACAATGGTCTGAAAACCCTAGATTTAGAGTTTAGTTCTTATAATGAGTTTTATTCATCAAAATATGATGAAAGTTTTTATTTTGGTAAAAATAATCATTATTTAAGTTAATAACTTGGTTTTATATGTGTATGGGTCAATTTATATGGATTTTTAAGGATTGAGTTGGTTTAGGCCTAGAAGTGACCTAGTTGGGATAGGTCAAAGAAGAAAAGGGTGTGTTCTTAGAGAGTGAGATGGAAAAAATATTTTATTAATATTTAGGAGGATAAATGGTATCCAAAAAGGTCAATAATTTGACTAGGTTGACCATATATTTCTCAAACTTAGGAGGTTTGCCCATTTAGAGGGTTAATTAGGTGCTAGGTAAGCCTACATGTATAAAAATTTACAAAGGAACCTAAAATAATTTTTTTTGTGAAGCATAATAATAGTAAAGGGTACTCAAAAAAAAAAATATTTTTTCCTTTATGAGGTGTTTTATGGAAAAAAATAGTGGATTTGCACTAAAACAGGGCTAGAAGGTTTAAAAGCCAAGAAGTTGATGATTTGAATGACATACTTAGTTATGAGTGATGATATTAGTTTGAATTAATGTATTATATTTTTATAAATGTCTTTAATATTTTATTAATTAGGTTTTTTATTTTTGGTCCTTTTGGACAAGATTGGCCTAGAGTTGGCTAAGGAAGATTTAGAAGTTTGCAAGCAAGAGTAAGGAGAAATGCATGCTGATGGTAATAACTATAGATCATGTAACATACTAGAGATCAAAATATTGGGTGAATAGAAAATTATATTTAGACCTAAGGGTATCATAATCATGACATGTGGCATGACCATGACCCTAGTGGGCTAAACTTGCACAGACCCATAGTAGCTACATGGTGCATGACTATATCAGTGATGGATTAAAGTAAGTTTGATAACTATCTCAATGTATTAATTTATTAAACTTGAGAATATGTTAATTAATTAATCCTTGCTAGATAGGGATAAATGTTTTGGGCCTTTTAACCTCTGGCATGCATCTAGTTATTAATTATGATAGCTGGTAGGAACAACATATATATACACATGATGATGTGAATTATATACCTGCTCTTGTTTAATGTTTGGTTACATGTGAAATAGTTATAGTCATGTCTATTTTTATGATAAAAAATGGGCATGAAATTATATTACCATATCCTAGGTTACTATAGTAGAAGCTTTGGGTATTTATATTTGTTTGTGGCTTTCTAGTTTCTACATGGAATCTGACATCTATCCTATTGATGTACAGAATGAGGAGAAGGCATAGAAAACCATAATATGATGGTCATAATTAGTGATCATAATACTTTAAATATTATGGGTTCAAATGATATAGGACCCCTAATCCTTTTATCCATATAATAAATACATGATGTCTTACAAGAGATATTGCTATTAGTGTAGCATGAGGCTGAGAGGTACTCTCCATAAAATTATCAAGGTGAATAAAGATTAGATGGGGGAGAGAGGTCTTGAAGTCCCTCTTATCACCATTATAAGGGTGAAAAAGGTTAATTTCATCACTATTGTGAGTTCTGAGATATATGAGACTTAGAACATCCTCTTAGGCCTTCACTTAGAGACTTAGTAAATGATTTCATTAGACTACATCCTCCTAATTTTGATGGTAGTCAGGAGGGATTTTCAATAGAGGCTTGGTTAACTAGTATGTAATGTTATTTCACGCTTTATGACTATGGAACCAATAGGAAAGATCATTTGAGAACCCATCTTATTAAAGAGACATCTAAGATGTGGTGGGAAGGAGAGGAGTAAAAGATCCATTTGACACTAGATTCCCTCACTTGGGAATTATTTGAGGAGAATTTTAGAGTGAGATACCTATCCCCTTATATATGTAAAAGAATGTAGATGAATTTCATGACCTTTGATATGGGAGTGGCATAATGACATAATATGAGTTCTATTTTTTGGACTTGATCTGATATGTATAAGGCTACATAAATGAGACTATCCAAGTGAATAGGTTAATTAGAGGCCTAAATCTAGAAATGGATGGTAAAATATGAATTTTAACTCCTCAAAGCTTAGTATTAATAGTTAAAATGGCCTACCTAGTTGAGGAGTCTTGAGGAAATACTCAGAATACTTGAGAGATATTTTGGGGTAAGGTGAAATCATAACATGACTCAAGGTCACAAGGTGCAAAACCTACACCTAGGGGAGGTTAGAGAACAACCCAATATAATTCCATGCCCCCTCAATAAAAGAAACAAGAGAGTAATAATTATATCATTGATTTAAATAAATATCGATATGACATATACATAAAGAGATAAAGGGATGATAGACCTTAATATCATCAACATACTAGACCTACATAGACTTAGTAGTTTGTGCAGATGAGACCATTTGGGTTGACATCATCATTCAATCAAAGATCTACTGAAGTTATTATAGGGTGAGAACAACATAAAGGTGTGTGTTTTATATTTAGATACCATGATAATTATGCATGCTATTGTCCTCTAGTACCATCAACTACCAATAAGCAAAAGGCCTTGATGTTAGAGTAGACAATGGGTGACATGGGTTGATGACACATAATTTATACTGTGGTGGATAACCACCAAGTTGAGCACCAAAAAATGGTCCTTGAGACCAAAGGTATGATTTATAAAGTTTATATTACAATATTATTATATTATGGATCCTTATATTCCTTTATTTATCCTTATATTATGGACTATTGTGGGTTGGTGGATACTAGGTAGTTAGAAAGTTGGGCTAGTAGAGTTGGACATAGGGGCCAAGATGTCTGTTAGTTCCTTAGTGAGTAGTTGTATTTTATACCTTGGTGTATTATACCCTTATGAACCTATGGGGTTGTCTTGGGAGTGGATTACATTAGGGATCATAAATCCAAGTTTGATTTCTATGACAAGATTATTGATTGTGTAGATGACCTTGGAAGTCTTATAGTGTTATTTGGGGTCAAGAAACCCAGTTCCATTCACATGAATTCCATAATGAAACTCATGAAGATCATATAGAAGGGTTTTCATATGTTTTATATCATGGTGAGTGATAGGTCAAATGAATTAGAGAATATTTCTCTAGATGACCATCCTATTCTTTAGGATTTTCTTGATGTATTTATAGATGGATTATTAGGAATGCCCCCTTAGAGAAAGATGGATTTTTAGATAAATCTAATACCAAAGATATAAATCATCTCTAAATCACCATACTAAATGACCACACTAGATTTGTGTTAACTCAAGGTACAACTTGAGAAAATTTTATAGGTCTTAATTTGTTTTAATGTGTCTCTGTGGGGAGCATTAATCATCTTTGTGAAGGACATATGCCTTTGATTATACATTGACTACCACCAATTGAACAGGGTAATGATTAAAAATAATTATCCCTTGCCTAGAATTAATGACATATTTAATAATATGTGGGGAACTAAAGAGTTATTCAATATTGATTTAAATTTAGATACCATTAGTTGCATATCATGGAGCCTAAAATTCACAAGACTATGTTTAGAACATGGTATGGACATTATGAATTTACTATTATACCATTTAGGTTGACTAATGTCCCAATAGTGTTCATGAGCCTCATGAACAAAGTGTTTCTAACTTAGAATAATGTGTGTTGATATTTCTTGATGACATCTTAATCCATTCACAAAATGAGGCCAAGAATGAGGACCACTTGAGATAAGTCTTGTAATTTTTGAGAAACAACCAATTATCTAGAAACTTGGAGAAGTGTGATTTTTCATAATATGATGTGTAATACCTTAGGCACATCATATAAAGGGAAGGAATTATAGTGGACCCCTTGAATATTAGTTTCATTAGGGATTAGTTTATACCCAAAAATAATGTATAGGTTTGTAGCTTCATGGGTTTGACTGGCTATTATCATCACTTTATGGATAAATTTTATCACATTACGAATCCAATCACTTCACTTCAGAGGAAGGGAAAGAAATTTATATGGTTAGGAGTGTGTGAGGAACATTTTAAATTTCTAAAATAGAAACTCACTAGTGCACCTATTATAGTTGTACCTAATCCTATGGGATAATTCTTCATTTGAATTGATGCATCAAAGGTAGGGTTAGGAGCTATACTCATGTTGGAAAGTAGAGTGATAACATACAAGTCTCAAAAACTAAAGGATTATGAGTTGAAACACCCCACACATGATCTAGAGTTTGAAAATATTATTTGTGATTATTTGAGGTGGTGACACTTATTTCTTGGTCATCACTTTGTTTTAAGGATAGATTACCTAAGTTTGCAACATCTATTCAATCAACCTAACCTCAACACACGTCAAAGGCATTAGATGGAAATATTGTGTGAATATGATTGCAAGATTCTATATATCAATTGGAAATAAAATGTGTTTGTTGATTCCTTAATTAGGAGGCATCATGAGTTAGTAACCATAAGTTTGCATACTGACTTGAGAAGATGGATTTTGGAGTAACTTCAAGAGGATAACCTTTATAAATAAGTATGATAGAATTTGGATTCTAGTTTGAATCTAAAAGGTAGATTATAAGGCTATTATATTGATCTAGATGGAATTTTGTGCCATAAAGGCCATATCTATGTTCTTTCAATGGGTGGTTTGCACAAGCTAGTTCTTTCTGAGTCACATAGAGCTCCTTACTAACCACACCTTAGAGTTAACAAGATGCATGCATAGTTAAGCTAATTGTATCATTGGTCCAATTTTTGAAGTGACATTTATAATTTTGTAGTTCATAATCTAGAGTAATAGAGGGTAAAGGTCGAGCATTAACATCTAATATGATTATTATATCCTTCACAATATTCTAGAAAGGAAATAGAATACTATCTCCATGGATTTCATTATAGGCTTGCCTACCTTGTCATATCATCATGATGTAATCATGGTCACTATGGATAAGCTAACTAAATTATCTCACTTTTATACTATGAATAATACCTACAATGGAAATTTAGTGGTAAGATTCTTCTTGGATGACATTATTTTGATTGCAAAGGATTATCCATAATATTATTTCAAATAGGGATCTAGTTTTTCACACTTTTGGATTTTTTTTGTAGAAATTAATTAGGAACATAGCTCAATTTTAGTACTTCCTACCATCCTATGACTAATGGATAGACTGAGAGATTCAATCAGGTTCTTGAATACATGATTCACATGTATGTTATGAAACAACAATCCCATTGGGAAAACTATTTATATCTTATTGAATTTTATTAAAATAATAGATATCATAGTTTAATAAATATGGTACCCTTCTAGTATTTATATGGTAGATTCTATATAACCCCAATGAGTTGGGATATACTTGAAGATAGAGTCATGATTGGTCTTAATATGTTAGAGGACATGGAGTGGTAACTAATTAAGATCTGATAACACTTTGAGACTTCTAGGGATTATCAAAAGAAGTATGTTAATGTAAAGAGGATTGATCAATGTTTTAATGTTGGTAATAAAGTATTATTGAGATTAAGACCCAATAAGATCCCTATCCATTATGGAAAAGTTTTAAAGTTGGCACCTCAATTTATTGGTCCATTAGAGATCTTGGAGACTGTTGGCCCAGTAGCTTATCAACTGGCCTTGCCACGTAGCTTATCTCATATTCATGATGTATTTCATGTTTCAATGTTGTGTCAATATGTATATGACATTTATCATGTATTGGATTAGATGACCTTGCAAGTCAAGACCAATGGATCTTTAGTTTTTGATCCCATCAATATTATAGTGCACAAGATGCTATCCCTTTGAGGTAGAAACTTGGACTAGGTCAAGATCTAGTGGGATAAATATGATGAATTAATATCTAGTTGGGAAGACACTACACCATTAAGGGTTTGGTACCCTCACCTCTTTCAATGACATCCAAGTGAAAGTGTGGAAGGGGAGAGGGATGTAGGTCCCGATTTTTCATAGTGCTCATCTTTAACATTTGATGATTATGAGATTTTGGATACTCTAACTTGGAGTAAGGAATTGTGTTTTTAGTCACATTATACTGAGGTATGTAAGGATTTTATGAAGACTTATTATTATTTATGAACCATGAGAAAGACATATTATCATTCATGTTTGATTAAATTACTTATGAAAGTATAATGCTTACATTTCCTTTATGTGATGTTGAAATTATGAATATGATTATGTATATGAGATATATTAACTTAAATTTTGTTTGATAATTGATCATAAACATGTAAATAGGAAATTACATGTGTATAAGGTTATATGGATATATCTACATGAATGCTTGGATTCCTTGGATGTTGGGTATTAATAATTGATTGAGTGCCCTATTTGATTAAAATTTAGTAACTTAGGTTATTAAGTTAGAGGAATTTGATGTGTTCATTGAGTTTTTAGGAAAATACAAGGACCAAGGAAGGAGAGATAATATGACAAGTATGGTTATATCACTAAACACCCATATCTTAGACCCTAAATGATTATTAAACTCATCCTAATTAGTCAGTTATTTAAGACACCATTTTCATCTCTTTCTAACTTAGCATGCTCTTAGATAGCTAGATTTTAAGTTTGGTTGGTGAAACTTATTGTCTCCTAGCCTTAAGACCCTGTAACCTAAGTAGATTAATGTCTACAATGTCTAGTGGCCGATTGTCAAATCTTCCATTGATTAACTATGTCTGGAATCAAGTGGAAGAGGTGAGTGCATATGGAAAGCAACAAAGTGGCCTATAGAGATGCCATGAACCTTAATTGAACATGTAAAATGATGTCCCTTAATGAGGTATGGGTTGGTAAATAGAGGGTGGTTGGATGATTCTATGATATATATATATATATATATATATATATATATATATATATATATATATATATATATATATATATATATATATATATATATATATATATATATATATATATATATATATATTTAGAAGTCAAACTCTCCATTTTGAGGACTTTTTTCCAAGAGATTTTTTGGCTAGTTAGAGAAGAATATATTAAAGAAAAGAGAGAAAGATAAGGAAGATCAATAAATAGGAAGATCTGGTTGAGAGATTCAAGACTTAGACAATTGGTGAATAGTGCCTAGGAGGTCTTAGAATTAATAGGTGGGATTATTATTACGTTGATTTACAACTTACTTCCTTTGAATAAAAATGATTTTAATTCTTTTTTTAATCTCTTGATTTAAGGAGAATAAGACCACTTGATTTATTATACCTATCTTATTGTCTTACCATGGTTTTATATTGGATTCTATGTAGTTCTTTGCCCAGTTGATGGCCTTGGAGAGGTTGTGTTCCTCCTTGTTTGGATTGAATGTTTTAGCTTCTTTATTGAGTGTATTAATGTCATTGTGACATAATGTAGTTGTTATCTATGAGAAAAATGTTCATGGTGGAATATTTTTAAGCCCTCCCATGATTTTCATGGTGGTAGATTACTTGACTCTCTCATGAACATCATGGTGGTAGATTGTAATCCCTCCTATCTTGAGGCATAGTGGTAGATTACTTGACCTTCCTATGACTATTAGATGAGATAATTTGAGTGAGCTGTCCTATTTATATCCAATCAAATGGTGGGCCTTATTATGCTATGAAATCTTGCCTACTTGATTTCTATGTTTATGAATGCTTAGCTTCATGTGAATGATCATTTGAATGTTTTTTTACTTGAATTTGGGACTAGGAGTCTCCTTGGGTAAGAAATGGGAGTAGGAATGTAGGTATGTGCAAGGTCTATCCATTTTGATAATATACCATGCTAGATATTTACCCTGGCCTTTACCAATTGATGTAAACATGATTAGAGCTAGGAGTCACAAGCTCAAGGGTGTTTAGAGAAGTAGCTTAATGATGACAAAAGGTTGGGTGGTGAGATCTCCTTTAAATGGATAATAGTTGATGTGGAACAAACATTGATATTTGTTGAAGACTAATTATTCTTACATTTTTAAATTAGGCCTAGAGTTGTGCCTCATGATAATGTAAATATATTGATAAGATCTTATGCATTGATAATATTAATAACAACCATCATGCTTGTAATTATCTTGGAGTTTAGTCTTTTTTGTAAAGACCTAGTATGGGTACAAACTTCAATTACATTTTTTGAAACCTATTTAGTATACTAAGTTATATACAAATGAGAATGCTCTAAATATAGATCCTTTTGGAAAGGGTTAGTTATGTAAGGAAGGTTCCTTAGGCCATATGACTTTATATTAAATGATAGTGTGATTCACTTGCTTAAATATTTGTTAAGAATAACCTATTAAATATACATGTGTCTCTTCTTATATTCTATTATGATATATATTCTAATGGATAATATTATCCATTTATGATTGAAACTCCAATAAATAGTTGTGAGATTATTATTGGAATAATAATATAGCTTGACTATTTAATCTAAATATTGGTGTTATTATGGTAAATTATGTCTTGTGGAAGAATTCCTTGTTTATTAGTAGTTGATTAAGATGCTTACTATGGACCTTCCATATATCAAAACTAAGTAATAATAAAATAATAAATTTTAAAATATCTTGGCTCTACTAATTTAATTATAACAAGGCAACCTTTAGGTTTGATTGAGGTCACCCTTACAAAGGATTAATGAAATTATAAGGTTCTAAAGACTAAACCTTGATTCTAATTTTATATACCTTAATAAATATATTGTTTGATTTCTTATCTTTATTGGAATGAATGGGTCTACATGATAATACTATAAGTGTAATCTTCTAATGAATAGACTAGTCAACTCACATGAATGAGCAATTCCTCAAGATATATTTGGTTAGATTGAGCTTGCCTCATGAATATCTGTTAATCAACTAAACCAATGAGAATATTGGTTTAGTGTTGGGAGATTGATTTAGGACTCATTACCTTTTTATTTAATTGATTTAATGTAAACACAAGATTTTTTAGCTTAGTGAAGACCTTTTGAAGAAGGTAGGCTTAGCTTAAGTTACATTAATGGTGACAATCTATAGACAAAAGTATTTTGTCTTTTTTTATCCTATTCACATTTATCTAAGACATTTTATTATATTTATTTTAGATTGTACCTTAGTCAATTTGTTAAGTTGACTATATATGGCATTTTCTTTATACCTTAATCCATTTTCTAGTTTGACTTTCTAGTTAGATGGTGCCTTCACTGATTATTGAGTTTGTCAGTAGCTTTTCCCTTAGTCAAATTTACATATCAAATAGGTCATATGTTTTACTTTAGTTATTTATTACTTGGGATTATCTAACAAATTTTTCCTTAACCATTTATTACTTTTACTTCTTTATTGGCTATTACCTTAACTAATTTTTTGAATTTTTGAAAATTTGGTCAAATGATGCTATGTGGCATCATTTTTACATCTTATAGAATTATCTAGGTGGTTTAATCCCATAATACCTTTAGGGTCTTGAGGAATTTCCAAGTGGTAGCATTCTAAAACTTAGAACCCTGGAAAGATTGAGCCATTAGGGATGCTACCCTAATCCTCTGAGGTTATAAGGGCTTAAGGAGCTACCAAGTAGAAGCATCCTAGAGCTAAAAAAATATAAATATTAAGCTATAAAGTATAATTCCCACATGATTCTAAGGCCCTAAGTGTCTGAGGAGCTACCAAGTGGTAGTGTCCCAAAGCTCATAATCCTGGGTGGCTGGGTGATTAGAATTAAACTTGAGGGTCCTATAATCATGGGTCATGGCATGACCATAAACCCTAATGGGATAATATAAATAGACACATATTATCTACATGGTGTTTGAATATTTTAGTAATGGCTTAGACTAAGTTCAATTACTATATCAATGTATTAATGTAGTAACCTTAAGCATATGTAAGCAAATGAAATAGTTGTAGTCATGTTTAAGGTTTAGTTTCAAGTGAAATAGTTATAGTCATGATTTTTTTAATGAGAAAAAATGGGAGTGATAGATTATTTACATTCATGTTTGGTATAAGTTAATGTATCATGACTATAGGTACATGTCATGTATGAGTGAGTACATAGATACATAATGTTGATTATTTTGACCACAAATCAAAATATGTCAACCCCCCTATAGTAAAAAACTTGTATAGGGGTATATTAGGGTCCTATATGATGTGTCAAGGTTTATTTTATGTCATTTAATGTGTCGTCACCTTGGTTATAGTAAATTTCTTTCCTAAGTCATTCTATATCACTTAAAGGACATATTTGGGCTATTTATGAAGGTTTTAAAATTTTATAAGAAATTAAAGTGTTATAAAATATATTTTAATGTCAATCATGTCATTACCTATTAGATATGCCAATATATAACTAAAAATCTTGCAGGTGGTAACTAAAATCAGTAAAATAGTGAGAAAAGAGGGAGTTTTGTAGGTTGTACGACCTATTAAGGAGAGTGTAACATGGTAAATTTATTTTTAATGGATATTAAACTTAAATATTTTCATTTTAATTCTTTATTATATTTTTAAGTGTTAAAAATTAATAAAAACCATTCTTCTCCTTCATTGCCCTTCTAGACATACAGAACTGGTCAACATGTTTCTTCTTGGTATGACCAATATAAGAGGTTCCAAGTCAAATTAATTTTTTGGGTGATATTAAACTCATTAAACTTAATTATAATAACATTATTTCAAGGATTGGCTACTTGTGATTTATGAACCATCTTTTAGAAGTTAATTATTTCATTTTACATGGTAAATCCCATACACTACATGTTTTCCTCTTGTATGAGCAGGTCTGTGTAATATAATTATTTAATTTATTAAATAAGATAATTAAATACTTATTTCATGGTTTAACACTTTGGTTTCATGATTGTATTTGATTTTATGAGTAAAACATCTCAACTTTGGAAGTTGGCATCACATGGAGTTGTAGACATGTTTTCACCATTTGTAAAGGTTTCATTTCATTATAGGGGATTCAGATGAAGGTGATAATTTAATTTAATTTTTTACACATATTTAAAATAACCTCATATCTTCCAAACTTAGTTATAAATGTCCTCACATGGAGTTGCAGCTAAAAAATATATAATACATTCAACTCACTCCATGACTGTCATACATAATCAACTGAGTGAGTTGTGTACGGTATTGAACATGTTCATGAAGGATTAATGAGAAGTTTTAATGTGATTAAAAAACTATTAAATATTATAAATAAATATAAACCACTCCAAGAATATAGGTTTGCATGTGACAGCTAGTTCTCCAACATACTTAGGTCTACAACATTAGTGTGCACCTACAGGTGCCTTATAACAAAGTAGTCATGTTGAATGGATGAATTTTAGCTTATATTAATTTATTTAAGGTCATAAATATCCATTTAAGGCATTTAAGAGGTATATTATTGGTGGAAAGGTCATAACCATTCTCATTATTAATAACCTACCTCCACTATCTTGTGTACAGAGAAGTACACCTACATGTGGCACTGATAGAAAATTGAAGGTGTGCATATAAGTGTGTGAACATGTTGGTAATATTAATAAATGGATAAGTATGTTTAATATATAATTTAAACCATGTTTGGATTAATATATTGACAAGTAGACCTAAGTAGTTGTATCCATATATGGTGACTGTGTTTTAGGGATAAGTTTCCTAAAAGCTCCAAAATAGATCTTTAGGCACTTTTGATGCCATTATATAATGGTGTATATTGAAGTCCAAATAAGTATATATTATTCCATAATGAATTCATATCCTAGGGGATATGATCTGATCAAAGGAATGGAAATTTTTATTTCAACATGTGGTGATTAGGAGGCTCCCAAATCATGAAATTGTTCATTGCTTTTCTTCAATATTTACTACAGTACCTTGAGTTCCAAGTGTCCTCGTCACCCTAAGATAGAAATTTAAGAGCATATCCTTATGTGAAGTGAATAAATTAGATTAAATTTCATACTAATGACTTAAATAACTTGGAGGAGAGATAAATTTTAGGGTATTGACTCCCATCATACATATAGGTGTACTTTTACTCAAAAAGGCTACCTATAGCCTATATACATGTGCCTATAACTCACAAGGTAAACTTCAAAAGATAGAAACCTAAAGATATGGAAAATTTTCATTTGAGTTGGTTATAAAACCTAATATGAATCATATATATTTAAACACAAATTTTAAAGGTTGAGACACACCTACAAGACCCTTGCTTGCTCCAAATTAGTCAAATATATTTGACTATAGTTAATAATGACCTAAAGGATGATTACCTTGGTGTCTGTCCTTCCAAATGAATGATGAGAGGTGAGATAAATGACTGTGGGAGAATATTTATGACTCTAATAATGTATTTAGGTATTAAATACAAGTTATAAGACCAAATGATACGCTATAGTCATGCCTCTTTCCTGAGTTGAAACATAGTCACACTCTACCAATCTAACCTATTAAAGTAGGGAAAGGTATGAATTGAATAAGATTTTAAAGGTTGGGAATGTTTATATGAAAACCTAAATAATAATTAAATACACCTCATAATAACCTCATATAAAATTAATAGAGTATGGAGTTTTCATGAAACCTACAGTCCATACTTTCCAAGACTGCATAGTGAGCTTGTTAGGAGCCTGTTTGGAAGATTATGAAGGTTTAGGGGATATATGAGCATAGTACAACTATATCAAGTGGTAAAAATTACCTTCATTAATATATTTATCTCCAAATATATTCAATTTTCTTGAGAAGATAGAGGAAATACCCTCTATTCTATCTCAAATAGAGGGTACTCCGAGAAATAATAAAATTGTAGACTTAGGGAGTATATGATGAAAGGATGAATTAGGGGTATTAAGTGTGATGAATTATGGTTTAAATAGTGGTAATATACATGTAAATACTTATAAAATCCCTCACATACATTACAAAACACTCAAAATAGGTGGTGAGGGGCTAAACACAATCAACATCCTTTAGGCCTAGTCTAGACCTAGTGACTAAATGAGGTCAAATGTCACTTATAGGACCAAATGCACTTTTTATATCATTATAGTACCTTAATGGAGAGGTATTAATCATTATATGACCTTTTTTATGTAGGTTAAGTTATAGGGAAGATATATAATGACTTAAGCCAACTTAAACTTAAATAGAATGGAGAAAGGAGCTCAAAAAGGCAAGTTTGAGAGCTCACACCTATGTGAACGCTTATATTTTTGGTATGAGAAGTTTGGAGATGTTATAAGAGGTATTTAATAAGGGGTTTGTGGAAATTTTTCACAAATTGGATGTCATAAATATATGAATAATCCATAGAGGGAAAAATGACTCTAAACCCTCTAAAACCCTTGGTAGTGATCCAATTGGGAAAATGAAGGAGGAAAAGCATCTAGGAGGAATAAAATGGCTTGGGAAATGATTTAATATTTTATAGGATTCCCTAGGGCTCCTCCACATCATACTGAGTTGTAACTTATATGAACAGGGTGGAAAATTTATTTCTTGACTATTTTTGGTGTCATGTAGGTATAGAAGGGTTTAAAAGGATGAAATACACTTTGGGAGAGATATTGGGACTTAAAATAACCCACCATGTTCATTTAATTCTCCATCTAATCTCACAGTACCTCTATAAGTTCCTTCATCTCAACTAGTCCAAACTAGCATAATGAACAAACAAGTGAGAATGTGAAATCTCTAAGTGAGAGGCATTTTAAGGTCTATTTGAGGAGTATAAGGCCACTTGGGACCTTTAAAAGTGTCATAGACTCATATATACGGATTATTTTGGAAAATTTAAGGTAAATTTGGTTCCAAATGTGCAAGGTGAGTGAAAGAGGAGTTATTTAGACTATAGGCAGTGATAACTCATGTCTAGAAGAATATTGATGATTAGGGACACCTCCAATGCATGTTATATCATGTATATTACTCCTCCATATTAGTGAAATCATGAAATATATCCATAGTCTATTGTGGAGTTTTCAAAGGAGGCCAAATGATGAAGACAATTTCTAGGCATGCAAATGAGGATTCATATGCCATATTTTATAAGTTTCATGATTTTTAAGGACCTTTGTCTTATGAGATCTTGCATGTTATACCTCCAATTTAATTATAATTCATGTGTGACTCCTTATCTTATCTTAAAAATTGTTCTTATGACTCTTAGACTTCACTCTCTTCTCTTCTCTTTCAAATTCTATAAGTAGTAGCCATTTTGGATCTTGTAGACTAATATCACACCATGTATGGTGAAGCCCTACTAGTTTTGACATTGTAATTTTCATTTTAAAAATAAATTCAAGTATAGTTTTGAGCTCATAAACATTTTTCTAAGTGTGAAAAGTGATGTATGGTGATGCTAAGTGATAATATTTTATCCTTATTTTTCCTTATCCTCTCATTATTATATAAGAGTTCCTATTCTAACTAGTCATATAAAGTGTATCTAGTGTGTTAGGATCATTTAAAGTGTACAATTGTCCTTAGAGTGTGAAATTTTCCCTCTAGTTTACTTACCCTATGTTTCCTTGTACATATCACTTCTATGTTGAAACATTTATGTTAGAACCTTGTAGGACTTGGAAGATAGTTTGTAGATCTTGTTTTGTTGTGATATAAGTATTATGGTCTTATAAAAATAATTTTGGTATATCACCCCCTTAGATTAGTCTCATTTCATGCAAACTTCTATCTATTTTCCCACATGCAAATAGTTAAGTAGTTATAATCATTTCAAGTTATATTCAGGGAGCTATCCCTTAATCCTATAAGTCTAATTATACTATAAGTAAACCCACATACCTATAAGTATTCCCATGTTTCCAAAATTTAAAGGAGGCTTGAACATCCTCCTTTAGGGTGCAAGATTTGGTGCTAATAGTTTTGGAATACCTGGTGGGACCAAGGTCTAAGAGAGTGGAAATATTGATGGTGTGTCTTTTCTCTAATCAAATTTTGAAAGAAAGTAAGATAGCACCAATGGTGACTCTGAATGAAATATTTTGGTTGTAAGTAGCCTAGGTATCTTTTGTTGAAGTTTTGATTAGTTCTTGTGTCTCCTTTGACCTATGAGGTGGATACGAATAACTATGGTGAATATCCATACTATGAACCTCCCTATTATCCCTTATATAAACCATATTATACCCCTCAATAATCCTATCAAAATGGCTATCAATCTTATAAGCCATTTCAACCCTATGGTCCTCCATTTCCCTCTCCATATAGACATCATATTGTTAGACAACCCTATGAGAAAGGCTATTAATAAACCTATAAATAAATTCCTTCCTATCAATCCCAATATGACCCTTACCAACCATACCATGAGGCTTATCAACCTCAAGAGGATTATTATCAGTCTTGTAATCAAGAATCAATTGATCCTATTTATTGTACAAAAAGATATTAGAAGATAAGGGATGAATTCTTAGAAACTTAAATCCAAAAACATAGAGATGGACTTAATCCCCATTATTTCCCTCCTCTTCCTCCATAAATCTTATCTCATGTTAAATATCTCATGGCACTCCTACCAGAGATACTATATAATGAAGATAATATGGGGACATGGGATAATAAGTTTGATGTGCTCCTTAACTATTTTATGGAATAATTAAGAGGTATTTCCCAAAGTTGTATGCATGTGTTAGAGATAATTCAAGGGAAATAAGAAAATCAATGGGATATAAAAGAACAAATAGACTTGGAAACTAAGTGCATTCAATTCTCAATAGATAAGCTAAGGATGTGGGAAGACAAATAACTTAAAAATAAGTATGTTTTTGTTGAAGAGCCTCAAAGATGCTATTGACAAGGTGTAACTTTTGTTAAAGTAGGTATTTCTCCTTTTAGAAAACCCAAATTATCACCTCACCATGAGATTAATAGTGAACTTATCTTTCCTAAATCCATTCACAATCCATCTTCTACCCCTCACATTCCACCTCTAACTAATGATCCTATCCATTAACCTTTCACCTTACCCCTTGAAAAATAACCCATTTTGAGGGAGGTAAATCAAGAGGAAAGAACTCAAGTCATAACTAATCAAGAAGATGTCATGAGTAATTATGAAGAGAATATAACCATAGGGAATCCCCTTGGTAAACATAAATGTAACCATACCTTCCTAATGAGAAGAAAGACTTTAGAGATCCCATTTCAGTTATCCATATAAAATTTGATCAAAATGTAAAGGAAGAGGTGCTTGACAAAGACTCTATATCTGTTATACATGATAAAATGGATTTTGAGCATGATAGTTATGAAGAATAATACCTATGGAATAAGTTTCATGGCATAAACCCATATTTTGAGTAGTTAAACACTCAATTTATTCTCCTAAGAAGTACACACTTGATTTTGATATTGTTGATGATCATCTCAAGCATGAAGTTGAGTGTGCTATCAAGAATGAAGGTGAACTTCAATCCATTCCTCAAGAGGTTATAGTATTATAAGATTCTAATGAGACCAAAGTAAAGGATTTATTCCTTGAATAGTACTCCATATATCAACTTGATGTTGAATCACCCTTAGATTAATTGGTGACCTCAAACATCAAGAAGAGGAAGCTAAAGAGGTAGTGGTTCTAAATGATAAGGATAGTAAAGATGATTGACAACTAAAAATGAAGATATTTAAAGAGATTGAATAATGTTTCCAAGTTGAGATACAAGTTCATGATAAGGTGGATAAAGAGTTTTCCATGGAGGATAATGACCAAGATTGGCTGGACTATGCAGAGCTCCTTGATGAGCTTGAAGAACTTGTAGTTGAAAGGAAATCTAATCTTATTAAGAGCACCATAGAAAATAAGAAAGTATGTCTTGTTTAATAACTATTGGAGGTTATATTTGGGTAGTAATATGAGAAATTTAAGGCTATTTGGATGAAATAAGAGTTTATTTCCATTGTTGACCTAGTTGGAGATACTTTGTTTTCATTGAACATCATGCATGAAGTTGGCTAACACTATGAAGAAGATGGAGGAATCAATGCCAAGGATAAAAAAGTAACATGTATAATACATTCCTAAATTTAGTGAATTAAGAGAGGTTTCAAACTTCCCCTTCGATCTATGAAGAATAATTTATTTTAGGTTAATTTTCATTTGAGTTAGTTAGTTTGGTTTGTGTGTGTGTGTTCTATACGTGCTCATTAAGCACAAGTGTGTGTTTGCTTAGTTTCTTACCTTGTACATTGTTTCTTTTTGGGTTTTTATTGTTTGGTATATTTCAAAGGTAGGTTAATTGTCATATTTGTGCATAAGTGACTCTGTATCCCAATGGATAGGACAAGGCTACTGGTCTTCGGCATAACAAGTTTACCACCCTTGGAAATTGATAAGAATGTTGACTATTTTGACCAAAAGTCAAAATAGGTCAACCCCATATAGTCAAAAACTTGTATATGGGTCTATTAGGGTCATAAAAGGTGTGTCATGGTGTTATTTGATGTCATTTAATGTTTCATCACCTTGGTCATAGTCATTCTCGTTCCTAAATCATTCAATGTCACTTAAATGGCATATTTGGGATATTTGTGAAGGTTATACAATTTTATAATCAATAAAAGTGTTATAAAAATTGTTCCAAAATCCCTCATATTATTCCATATTAGATATGTTAGTCTCTAATTGAAAATATTTTAGGTGTTAACTGAAATCAAGAAAACATTGAGAAAAGAGGGAGTTTTGGAAGTTGTAAGACCTATGGAAGAGAGTGAAACATGGGATTTTTTTTTTTAATGGATATTAAACTTAACTAACTTAATTTTAATTCTTGATCAACTTTGGAAGTATAAAAAATGGATAAAAACCATTACGTTCCTTCACCACCCTTCTAGACATGGAAAATTGGTCAACATGTTTCTTCTTGGTATGGTCAGTAAAAGAGGTTATAGGTAAAATAAATTTTTAGGGTGATAATAAAATAATTAAAATTAATTTTAATATTATGATTTCAAGGACTGGTCACTTGTGCTTTATAAACCATCCTTTAGAAGTTAACAATTTCATTCTGCATGCTAAACCCCATACCCTATAGGTTTTCCTCTTGTATGAGTATGCATATATAATATAATTGTTAAAATTTCTTAAAAATGATGATGACATACTTATATCATTATTTATATCTATGGTTTCATGATTATAATTGAGTTGATGAGTAAAACATCTCAAGTTTGCAAGTTGGCATCACATGGAGTTGTAGATAAGTTTTCAACATTTGTAAAGGTTTCATTTAATTTTAGGGGATTTATATGAAGGCGATAAGTTTAAAATAATTTTTAAAACATATTTAAAACCACATTATATCTTCAAAACTCAGTTCTAAGGGTCCTCGCATGGAGTTGCAGCCAAAAAATATACAATATAGTCAATTTGCTCCATGACTATCATACATAATTAACTAAGTGAGTTATGTAAGGTCCTAAACATGTTCATGAAGGATTAATTATAGGTTTTAAGGTGAATAAAAAAATATTTCATAGGATAAATCAATCTAAACACTTTCAAGAATATAGGTTTGCATGTGATAGCTATTTGTCCAACATTCTCATGTTTGCAACATTAGTGTGCACCTACATATTCCTTATAAAAGAGTAGTCACATTGAATGGAGGAATTGTAGCTAGTATTAAGTTCCCTAAGTTAAAAAATATCCATTTGAGACCTTTAATATTTCTATGATTGGTGTCAAGGCCATAACCATGCTTATTGTCAATAACCTACCTGCATTGCCCTATATACAGAGAAGTACACCTACATGTAGCATTGACAAAAAATTGAAGGTGTGCATAAAAGTGTGTGAAAATGTTGAGAATACTTATAAAGGGTTGAATATGTTGAAGATATCATAGCAACCATTTTTGAAGTACTATATTGGTAGGTTGACCTAAGTATTTGTATCCATATATGGTGACTATGTTTTAGGGACAAGTTCCCTAAAAGATGCAAAATAGAGCCCTAGGCACTTTTAATGCCATTATATAATGGTGTATCATGAAGTATAGATAAGTCTAGATGATTAAATAATGAATTAATATCCTAAGGGAAATGATTTTATAAAATTAAGGGACAAATTGGTTTCAACATGTGGTGATTAGGAGGCTTCCAAATCATGAAATTATTCACTATTTTTCTTCAATATTTACTAAGGTACCTTGAGTTCTAAGTGTCCTCATCACCCTAAGATAGAAATTTAAGATCATATCCCTATGGTAAGTGACTCCATTGGAGTAAGGGGAAAACTAATGTCTTAGTGAAATTGGAAGAGATATAAATTTTAGGGTGTTGACTCCCATCAATACCTATAGGTATACTTTTGCTCAAAAAGGCTAATTACAACCTATATACAGGTGCCTATAATTCACAAGGTAAACCTCAGAAGATGGGAACTTGAAGACATGGAAAATTGTAATTTTAGTTGGTTCTAAGATATAAGATGAATCATATAGAGTTAAACAAAAATTTTAAAGGTTGAGACACACCTCTAAAACCCCTGCTTGCTCCAAATTAGTCAACTATAATTGACTGTAGTTAAAAGTGACCTAAAAAATGACTACCTTGGTGTTTGTCCTTATAAATGCATGATGAGAGGTGAGATAAATTATTTTTTTAATAATATTTATGACTCTAATAAGGTATTTATGCATTAAATACAAGACATAACATCAAATTATACCCTACAGTCATGCCTATTTCTTGAGGTGAAACACAGTCACACTCTGCCAGTTTAACCTATTGAAGTAGGGAAGGGTATGAATTGAATAAGCTAGTAGATGTTTGGAATGTTGATATTAAAACCTAAAAAATAATTAAAAACACCTCATAATATCCTTGGATCAAAGGAATAGTGTATGGAGGTTTCATGAAACCTATAATACATACTTTCTAAGATTTCACAATTAGCCAATTAGGAGCCTATTTAGAATATTATGAAGGTTTAGAGGATATATGAGCATATTAAAACTCTAAAAAATTGGTAAAAATTACCTTCATTACTATATTTATATCCCAATATCTTCAATTTACCTAATAATATATAGGAGATATCCTCTATTCTGTCTCAGATAGAGGGTACTCCAAGAAATAGGAAAATTATAGACTTGAGGAGTATATGATGAAAGGATGCATTAGGGGTATTAAGTATTATTAATTATGGTTTAAAAAGTGGAAATATACATGTATATACCTAAAAAATCCCCCACATATATTAAAAAACACTTAAAAGAGGTGGTAAGGGGATAAACACAGTCAATATACATTAGGCCTAGTCTAGACCTAGTGTCTAAAAGAGGTCAAATATCACTTGTAGGACCAAATGTAATTTTTTATATCCTTTTAGGACCTTAAATAAGAGGTAGGAATCATGATAGAACCTTTTGTGTGTAGGTGAAGTCATAAGGAAGATATATTTTGACTTAAGCTAACTTAGACCTACATATAATGGAGAAAGGAACTCAAGAAGGCAAGTTTAAGAGCTCAAACCTATGTGGAAGCTTAACATGGGTGTATAATAAGATTGGATATGTTAGAGGAGGTAATTAAAAAGGGTTTTATGTAATTTTTTCATAAATTGGATGTCAAACTTGTATGAAGAATAATTAGAGGGAAAAATGAATCTAAACCCTCTAAAACCCTTGCTAGCCACCCAATTGGGAAAATGAAGGAGGAGAAGAATCTAGGAGCATTGAACGGATTGGGAAATTATTGAATCTTGTCAAGTATTACCCAAGTATCCTCCCCATCATACTAAGTTATACCATACTTGTATGGATAGGGTGGAAAATGTATTTATTGACTATTTTTTGTGTCATGTAGGTATGGAAGGGTTTCAAAGGATGCAATCCAATTTGGGAGAGAGATTGGGAATTAAATTAACCCACCATGTTCATTTATTGTTATATATAGTCTCACAAGTTCTTCTGTAAGTGCCTTCATCTTAGTTAGTCCGAATTGGCATAGTGAAAAAATAAGTGAGAAGGTGAAATCTCTAAGTGGGAGGCCTTTTAAGGTCTATTTAAGGAATTTAAGGCCATGATGGATCTTTAAAAGTTTTATACACTCATATATATGGACTGGTTTGGAAAACTAAAGGAAACTTTGGTGCCAAGAGTGAAATGTGAGTTAAAGAGGAGTTATTTAGAATACAAGTAGTGATAAATCATGTACAGAAGAATCTTGATGATTAAGGACACCTACAATTCATGTTGGATCATGTATATAACCCCTCCCTCTTATTTAAATCATGATATCTATTCCTAGTCTATTTTGGAGTGTTCCAAGGAGGCCAAATTATGAAGAAAATTTCTAAGAATGTAAATGTGGATTCCTACGCCACATTTAAAGAGTTTCATGCTTTTTAAGGACATTTTTCTTATGATACCTTCCATGGTATATCTCAAATTTCATTATCATACATGTGTAACTCCTCTCATATTGATAAGTGTTTTTATGGCTCTTGGACTTCACTCTCTTCTCTTCTCTCTCAAATTATATAAGTAGTAGCCATTTTAGCTCTTGTAGAATAATACCACACCATGTATGGTGAAGCCTTACTAGTTTTGACATTTTAATTTACATTTTAACAATAAATTCAAGTCTTATTTTGAGTTCATAATTTTTTTTCTATGTTTTCAAAGTGATGTATGGTGATGCTAAGTGATAATCTTCTATCCTTGCTTCTCCTTATCCTCTCATGTTTATGCAATATTTCATATTATAGAAGGTCATATATAGTGTATATAGTGTGTTAGGATACTTTAAATTGTATAATTATCCTTAGAATTTTAAATTTTACCTCTGGTTCATTTACCTTGTGTTGCCTCATACATATCACCTCTATGTTAAAAAACTTATGTTATAACCTCATAGGACTTGGAAACTAGTTTGTAGGTATTGTTTAATTATGATAGAAGTATTATTGTCTTATGGAAATCCTTTTGGTGTATCACCCCCTTATACTAGTTTCATTTCATTCAAACTTTTATCTCTTTTCCCACGAGGAACTAGTGAAGTAGGTTATAAGCATTTCAAGGTATATTCAAGGAGATAACACTTAAACCTAGAGGTATACTTATACTATAGGTAAACACAAATACCTATAAGTATTCCCATGTAGGCTTGAGCTCCCTCTTCTATGGTGCAATATTTGGTGGAAACACACACACACACACACACACACACACACACACACACACAGATATATATATATATATATATATATATATATATATATATATATATATATATAATAGGTATATGATAAATGTCATATCATGACTACATGTATGTTATAGATCACATGATAAAGGGTAATCATTATTCATATTAATAGACCCATTGATTGAAAATCCCACAAATTATTTAGTAATTTGGACGAAATCTACCTTCAAGCCTTTTTCTCAATCATCCCTAGTCAAACCTTTCTCTATATAAGTGAGAATATCCCCTTTCCTTTTAATATACGGCTTGATAAATACCCCCTCTCATTTATTTATATAGGTGATAACACCCCCTCTCCCACTTTTCAAGCATCCCTTGATAATGCCCCTCTCCTTTATCCATTTATTGAATAATTCCCCCTATACTAATTTTAAAGCATGATAATGCATCCTCTCCTTTCAATAAATGGCTCAGGTAAGATAAATATGGCTAGGATTAGATACAGGTGTCCAAGATTAAGGTATGGATCAAGTATTGAATCAAGTAAGGTATACTCAAGTAAGGCATACTCAAATAGGTAGGCATATTCAAGTAAATAACTCAAGTAAGTAGGGACTACTTAAATAGGTAGGGTAATAAGGATATGTAGGTATATAATACTAAAGTACAATTAGGTAGGTATGGCATAGTCTAGATCAAGATATGACTTAGGTATTTAGGTAGGGCATACTCAAGATCAAGATATGGCTCATACATTCAATCAAGTAGAGTATACTAAAGTAGGTAAAGTAGGTAGGGCACACTCAATTAGGTAAAGTAGGGGGAATACTCAATGGTATATATACATTAAATTTTAACATGATTTAAAACTTAATTTCTCATTCTATGTTATAATCTTGAAATTATTAAAACTAATTATTGACCATAATGGATTTTGAAAAACTAGCTTCTAAATGATAACTCCTACAATGCTAGAATTTATTTCAAAGGATGTAGAGTGGCCCTAATTTTTTATATTTACTAAAATAAATTTAAAGTATAAGAATATAAAATTTAATATAAATTAAATGTAAAAATATATTTATTACATTTTTTACTAAATATATATTCATAATAACACAAATAAACAATAAAAACACAAAAAACATCTTACCAAAGGGCGTACACCCTTTGTGAAAGGGCCCTTATTTTTAAAAAAAGAATTGAATTACCTTATAAAACATATGTTTCAAAGGGTGAACCCCATATTAACTTTGTGAAAATGGCATAAACCCTTTAGGATTGGGACCAAACCAAGAAAATAACATGCACAAAAATTTGAAAAAGGGCATATGCCCTTTGAAAAAAAAACTCTTCCCAAGTATGTCACCTTTTTTGTTCCCAAAATTTGTGCATCCACCCCATCATGCCATCAAAAATATAGGTTTATGGGCCAACCCTAAGGATGTGTTTAATTTTATAAAATAATAATTATTGAGAACATGATGGTTTTGACCAACATGAGTTATTATCAATTGGTGATAATGATGGTAGCTTTTGAAAGTCACTCATGTATAGGTGGACTATTATAAGACTCTATAGATGTTTGTGTAAGATATTTATTAGGTTTTAAATAAATAATTAAGTTCATGTAGTTGTATAACAATGTTTTATCTAATTTTGGCAAATATAAAATTAATTACCTAAATTAGACAAACTACTATGCAAAAAATATAATTTTGTACTAATATGTAATAAATTAAACAAAATGATTTGAAAATTACTATATTTGGAAAAGTTATAAAAATAAAAATTCAAGAAATAAATAACTTATCTATAAAAATAGAATACATGACTAACATAAAAATTATGAAACTAGTTAAAAGACTATGTGGTGATGATGTGAATTATGAATAATATTTTGATTGCTTTCTAGACAAGGATATTGGATTTAGATGGGGGAATGAAACATTATTGTGCTTAGGGTGTATTATTTTTTATAATGTTTTATTCTCTATTATTTCTATGTAAGGTTCACTTCACTTGTGTGACTAGTGTGATTGTGTGGGAGCTCTTGATCTATATTGAAAACCACTGTGTCATCTTATTGAATTCTAACCTAGTTTGATAGGCAACGATAAATGAATGGAACATAAAGGAAAATTAGTTAGTGGTTTAAGTTTTTATATACCTTGACACCACCTATTATAAACATTTTATACATACCAATACTCTAAAGAGGGATAAAAATGCATGCAATTCTCCCATACTCATGGTGGTGTGTGTGAAAGACTAATGCAATACTAGATGATCATGTAATTCCTATGATATTAAGTATTCAAACATGAATTATGACTTTTTAAGTGTATTAATATTTTATCTTATGGATAATAGGGTTGTATGTATTTAAAATTGGGAGAAATATGGAATTTTCTCTTAATGTGCAATTAAAATTCTAGTGCTTTTCAATGTGTAAGTCCCTTGTGTACAAAATGACTTAAAAACGTGTATTTATAGTGACAAACAAGGAATTAATTAAGATAGGTATTAATAAACATGTAATATAACCCATTACATGAATTTTAATGTGAGAAAATAACCATTATTTGGTGGGAGGAAGTGGTTGGTGGAACTGGATAGGATCGGGGGACACTCTTGCCTTAATGGTACATTATTATCTGGGGAGAAAATAAAATTGAGTTGGGAGTAGGAATAAATTATAGGATAGGATTGAGTTGTTTTAAATAATAAATATGGAAATTTTTATATCATTAGTTGTTCATAATAATGGGTCCTCTACATATAAAGTGAAGGAAGGCAATTAAAAGGCTGTAGAATGAGGTGTGAGCTAAGTGGGTATAAAAGGGTGGTAAAAAGTGAACTATTTAATCTTAAATGTCAATATATGTGTCTATATTTACCCTCATTTTAGTATAATAATGAATCAAATTGAAAATAATATATTAAAAGGAAAATTCATCCCTAAACTTACCTATGAAGAACAATCTTGAATGTAGGCCACAACATTGAATTGTGCTTCACATAAACCTACAATGAAACATGTATAAAATTAATACTTAATTAATATGGAAATAAATAAGTAAATAAATAAAAATTATAGATCTATTCACAAGGAAAAAATACACCTGATTGGGTATGTAGACCATTATGACTTCTAGTGCAAAACTGGTGACTAGAGAGGGTAGGACCCTTGGAGATTTCTTCTACATTGAATAAATTTTATTGGACTATGAATGACCTAATATTCATTGAAAGGTCAGTTTTCTTAATAAATCAAGTTTTTTTTTACTCCATCATTGCATGCCCAAAGTAGTAACATGGATTGGAATCCCTATATGAATTCTAATTGATGATTTTTTGTGTAAAACTAGTGCAAAAAGGCGAACCAACTACTAAAAATAAAATAAGGTTCATTTATAGTGAAAAATGGGTGAAAAAGATAACATTATTTGATTTTGGTTTATATAATGTGGAGAATGAAAAATTTTCCATTCCATCTACAAACTGGTCCAAAAATGAAAAATGAGGTGGACATGTGCCATGCATATGCCACTAATTTGATATTTAATGTGTATAGATTATATAAATAAGTAATAATAATTGTAATTCTAAGAAAAAAACTAATTTATAACCTAAAATACATATTGTGCATGATGCCCAAAAATAGAGAAAATTTGAGACAAAACATGAGCAATTTTCTTAAAAATTATAATTGGGTATCTTTTACAAACTGTCCTTTACTATCTTTGATTCTAAAAATTTCTAAAAACTATTGTTTTTTGCTTGTTGGGAAAATAATGAATTATTATAGATATGATCAACCTATGCCCTTATTCAAATGAATTTTATTTTTTGAAACTAACTAATGGGTAATTTCTAAGTATGGGTTATAATTAACTATACACAAATTATAAAGTTTTGTTTGTGTAATGTACTGTAGGAGCTTAGTGTCTAAGACAAGGCATTATGTATTCTCCCTATTTTGATGTGAGTTTTGGATCCTATAGAATAATTTAACTCAAAATAAAAATTTATCTGAGGGATATTATGTGTAATCATCTAAAAATTTCTCTTGAGTGTCAAGAGTGTTACTTGAGACCACCCATCTTAGATTATCCCTAGACTTATCTTAAGGCATATTTAGACACTTATCTAGCTTTTTTGTAGGCCAAACACATCCTAAACATGTCAAAATTAGTCCTAGAACCTTCCTTAGGCATATAGGGCCCTAGTGCCTCAATTTTTTCCACTTGAATGCTAGCACCATAACTAGACACTAGCACCATAGTTCTATTGCCCTATTTGGGCACTATTGCACTTTTCCCTCTTTTTAGCTCCAAAAGATATCTTTTCAATTCCTAAGACACCTAAGGTCAGCCTAGAGCCATTTTAAACCCTGAACAAGCATTACACCAATATAAATACGTAACTTTTAGGATTTTATCCATGAGATGGAAATTAGATGAAAATACACACAAACAAGATTAGAAAATGTTATGTATAATCAAGGTTATCAATCCCTATTCTACCCTAATTCTACATACAATCATATACAACCATTCTAAGCTTAGAATACATAGATTTTTAGTCTCAATTCTCACTCGAGTCACTCACACTGACATTCATACTAGCTTGACTTGTACTTTCAATATTAATTAGGTGGGGATAACTACATCAAGCTTGATCCCTCATAAAAGCATTGGTATATAGGCAACACTCATCACAACAGGGTGTTGTGGATGTCCAACCTACCTAAATAATACCACACATTTACTACTTGTTCCAATAAAATTCCCTAATCACATGGAGGTCTAAGGTTTTCATATAAAATTAGTCATAATAGGTCATAGAAAATGAAGCAAGGTTTGTCCACATAGGAATAAGCTTTGTAGACTCAGATATAGGTGTTACTAAAAAATTAGAATAGTTCTTACAAAGAGTAAACTTGAACCATAAGTGGAAACTAAAACTACAATTCTACTATATAAGGTAGGATTATATTATGTAGGAGATTTTTTGACACCTGAATCTTACTTGCAACATTTAGACCAAGTCTTATACCTATTTTCAACCTCAAAATCCTATATCTCTATTAGTTTATAACTAAGTATTCATTTGTCTCCTTCAGTACTATTATTAGAATTTTTTTTAGCTCAATTATTTCACAAATAAATGGATATATTTATTATATATTTTATATCTTGATTTACTATACTCAGACCCTTTAACAACCTGTTGACCAATTTTTTCCCATAGGCAAAAATTTTGGTCCCCTTCTTCCCTTGCTATTCATGCCAATCATTTTCAAGTTGCACAAGTTCATGTCTTGGTTCTTCGGCACTTGGTTCATCCATCTTCAAGTTTAGACAGGTCACTAGTTCATCACTTAGTTCATCAGCCTAGTTCATTGGTGCGCATGGTTGCAGAGGGAAGGCACTTCAAACAAGAAAAAAAAACTACGTAAGTCCAAATTTTTATAAGTCCCAAATTCCTTCGAACTTTTTGCCTGAAGGAATTCCTTTAGACAAAAAGTCCGAAGGAACTCAGGTGCTGTTCTAAGCAAAGGCCGGGGGTTAGGGAGAATTTTCATGGACTTTTTGTCTATGGGAAAATGTCTATGGACAAAAGCCCATGGAAAATATACAAAGCACAAATCTGGGAGAGTTTCCATAGACTTTTGTCCATGGGGAAATGTATGCAGACACAAAGTCTGTGGGAACCCAAGAGGCAATCCAGACAAAGTGAAGAATGACCTGCCAAAGGACCCTTAAGGGTAGGTGCCCTTGCGGGGACTCTCAGCCAAGAGATAAAGGGACACTTTTGAAGGCCATAGGATCACCTTCCCTTCGAGAAGGTGCCAGGAAAATAACAAAGGAAAAAAGTGCCCGTAGAGAGGGCTAAGGAAAACAAAGCCACAAAAAGCCAACGAAGGACCCGATGATGTTTTGACCGAAATGAGGACGTCTCAGAGGTCGTCAAAATTAACAAAGAAAATTAGCCATTGGTTTTCAAACCAATGACGGATGTGTGAACATTAAAATTAGCACAACAAAATAGCCATTTGATTTCAAAGTGAGAAAGTGCTAACCATGAGAGCCTAAAATGCAGTGACCCACCAGAAGTTCACCCCTGAGGGCCGAAGGAGCCAGAAGAGACAAGATAAGGGAAAGGACAAAGTGATAAGCATGGAGTAAATAGATAGTCCAAGTGGCAAAGGGAAGCACTTATTCAAGAAGTGACTCTAGTAGGTGAAATAGTGCCTGCAAATTAACCATTGGGGAATGCAAACAACTAACAGTGCAACCGGTTCCTTCATTTCACATTAATGAGTAGACAAAACGTGTATTGACCTTGAAGAAGCAGCCTTATAAATAGACAAAGGGTGTAGTTCATTAATGTTTTGAGTGACTTGCTCTTCCCAATGAAGGGATGAAATAGGCCACTTGTAAAAAAAGAGTGCCAAATGGGCCTCTTTTCTTCTCCTATATATTGAGGACTTGTCATTTGAGAAAGGATCTTTTACATTTTGTGAGGCATAGCCCTGGAAAAATTTCCACCTGAATCAATAAATGCATTTTTTACCTCCATCTTGGATAGATATATCTGGGTATGTCTTGAGTGTTTGTTTGTGTTTAGTCATTGTTTCTTGATGCTTTCACAGGTTCAACACCCGTATACCTATTGTCTACAAGGTGCCATTTTTGTAGCTGACATGAGAAGAGTAGTATTTGGAAGTGTAAAATAGAGGAAATTACTTACAGTGTGCATTTTACAGCACCTTGGTGAATCTCTATTTTTTGTGTTTTCATGAAAGCCTCCCCGCCAGTTTCTTGTAGCCTGGTCCTTCTACCAAGTCTGAAGTGTATATATGTATTTTTTTGGTTTTCAAGTGTGGATGTGAGAAGGTTGAATTATTTTGGTGCATCACCTCTTTAGAGTAGTTTTTTTCCTGCATCTCTCTCCCTTTTCATCCCCCCATTTTATATATATATATATATATATATATATATATATGTATGTATGTATGTATGTATGTATGTATGTATGTATGTATGTATGTATGTTTGCACTTACTGGAATGAACATGATGCATCAAATGGAGCTAGCCCTTATCTAGAGACTCTCCCTTCCAACTTCACCAGTCCCACAGGTGAGAGGGGAGTTTCCATAGTTGTGAGGAGAAGGCAGGAGCTCGGCCTCTTGCCAAGGGTGAAATCTTCACCATCAACAATTTTGGCATGCCCGGTGGGACACAATTTTTTACAACTCAGTAAGATTTCAGGATTGATGCTAGTCCTGTTACAGCAAATCAAAGATTTCTAACATCTGGCGACTCCACTAGTAAGAGCTTTAGTTTTACAATCAAGACCAATTTCTTAATTTTCTATGCCTAAAGTCACTACAAGGTCTACTTTTAAAGGGGTTCCCTTCGATTTTGTTGAGTTGCCTTTGAACTCAGCAAAAAGACTAAGGTTTGAAAGGACCCATCCTTATTCAAAAAGCCACCCTCTTAGAAATGTTGCAAGGGACACATATGCAATAGAGCCACAATTACATCCTATCCCAGCCATGGCATTGCCCTTTATAGCTTTTCATGGTCAGAGCCCCTTGAACCTCCCACTTTATGATCCAATCCCAACAATAGCCCTAAAAAATGTGCCTTCTTTTGATGGAGAGGGGCCAATTATAGTCATTGAGCACATTAGGAATATTGCTAACCTCTACAGTATTCACAATGTCACAGAAGAAAATATCACCATCAGATTGCTAGCATTGTCCCTCAAAGGCAAGGCTCTTGACTAGTACGGGACCTTGCTTATAAATTCAATACATTCTTGGAATGAATTGGGCACTCAGTTAACAAACCATTTTGGGGAAAAAAGTGACAGCCTCTCACTTGCTGAGTAGCTGACGACCATAAAGAGAGCTCCACATGAGTATATGCAAGATTTTAATACGTGATTTCAAAATACTTGGGATAGAATCCCCATTCTGGTAAGACCAACTCCTAGCTATGCTTTCCTATATTATTTAAAAGCATTAAATAGTGATATTGCTATGATGATACAATCCATGGGAGGGCATATACTGCCTGCTACTTATGACATAGCCATAGCAACTAAAAATTGCTTAGTACAGGCTGGGAAAATAGCCCCTAGACCTCAAATGCCACTTTTCCCAAAAATGCTACCCCCAATTCAGACCATTTCTCCCACATTATCTCCCCTACCTAGCATTGAAAAACTAGTTGCTATTTCATCCAATGAGCTTCATGAAGTTAAGAGTCTGTTGCAGAGCATGTCAAGTGAACTTGTAGCTCTTAAAAGGTAGCAAGCTCAAAACAATAGATCAAATCAAGGATACCAACATTATGGTCAAGCCCCTAGACCCTCTTTCCAAAACTATAATCAAGGATAGGGTCAACTCACTCAGACTAGGCCATTTCAAGGCTACAACATAGGCCCCCCTTCATCATCTAAAGTCATGATGCCTGTTTAGAACAATCTAGTACATGAGCAGCCAAGTTGTTTGACCATGGGATATGGTCAAGAACAAGCTATTTATATGAATGAGATGATGAGTTATTTCCAAAATGTAGACAATCAGGATACCACTCAAACCCAGGTCTTCAAGCCTCTAATGCAACCTAGCATAAGCAGCAGTCAGAGCCAGCCTGACTCTACTCTTATGAACCACCTGGAAGGTGAGTTTTGTGTAATTAATTATGTAGGCAATGTAGATAATTAGGCCAACTGTGTTGCAGCCAACACAAGTTTTAAGAGAAGAGTGATGGGATAAGCCCAGGCTACCACCCAAGCAACAACAACACCTTATCCATCACACTCAAATCAGAAGGCCCCAAACTTTAAACAACCATTTGCACCTTTAACCCCTCAGCCTATAGCTCAGGTTGGAATTAGCCCCAAAGAAAGCTTGAAGGGAGGCAGTCCCTAGGTCAATATAGTGGACTAGATGAAGAAGCTACATATGAACATCTCTTTATGGGATTCATTGTCTCTACCAAGATAGAAGGATATGCTACAAAAGGAATTGCATGAGTTGGATCGACAAGCTGTCCCAACAAGGACTGATAATTTCTTAATGATGAATGGACAGCCTTCCACTTTAGGTCAGGTAAAGAAGGAAGAGAAAATTCCCCCTTTCTATGTATCCTTGGTCATAGGGGATTTCTTGGTACACAACTACATTATTGACAGCAGGGCTAGTACCTCAGTGATGCCCAAGTGCATAGCTGACAAGATGGGACTAAAATATGAAGAGATAAACAAAGGAATCCTGTAGCTAGATGGGACACCTACAAAAATAGTTGGAATTTTGAAGGGTTTAAGCTTGACATTGCTTTCCCAACCTTTTCAATTCCCCATGATATAGTGGTAGTAGATGTTCCTCCTTATTTCGCAATTTGCTTGTCTAGGGACTTCACATCAAAGATAGGTGGCTATCTAGTAATGAATTGGTCATATCTAGTTTTTATAACCAAGTATGGGACCAAGGTAAAGATTGAATTTGAGCCACTCTACAAGGACCATTTAGAACCATATTCACCCAAGGAAGTGAACATCAGTTACACCATTATCAACCCAGAAGAGTCCTAGGTAGACCAATCTCTGTCCTCCGCTCTTGAAGGAGTTGCAAACCTACTCTTGGATGAGTGGGGAAATGATAACTTTAAACATGATCCTTACAAGTTTATAGAGGAGACAAGTTTATAGATGAGACAGGCCTTGGAGTCTACTGCATGCACGAAGAGGGTGCCTTCATACCAAATATAATGAAGGCAAGCAAAGAGGACCTAGGCCTATGGCAGTTGTATTTCAACGGTTCCAAAAGTAAGCTAGGAGCTGGTGGTGGGGTGATGTTAGTCTCCCCTTCAAAGGAGAGATACTTTTTAGCTTTTCATTTCCAATTTTCTTACACAAGCAATGTTGTAAAATATGAGTCCCTTATCCATGGTCTATAATGGGCAAGAAAAAGAGGGATCAAGGAGTTACAAGTTTTGGGAGACAGTGAACTGATTGTAAATCAGGTAAAAGACCAAAATCTGACCAATAATTCCTTGCTAAAATCATATAAGCATAGGGTCTAGGACTTGGTGGAAGATTTCCTCACTTTCAATATCACCTCCATTCCCAGGGAGTAGAACAAACAAGTGGATAGGCTAGTAGCAATTGGTGCTCAGTTTGATGTTACAAGGGAAATAGGCCAGGACTGTGGTTCACGCCACTTGAAGGTGGTAGTTCAGCCCTCTGTCCCTGACAACATTGCAATCTGGCAAGTTTTTAAAAATGACCAACAAATAGTTTTCTTCCTACATGAGGAAGCTGAGTTCACAACACGGAACTAGGCAAAGCTACAATAGCAGTATGGCAACCAGATTGTTCAATTAAAGAATAATAAGCTCCCTAAAGGAATGGGCACTCTTGAGAGCATCTTTAATGGAGATGACCAATTGAGAAATGACAAGGCATGCATCATAACTAAAGAGGAGAATTATGAAAGGGTTGAGATCTTCAAGGACAAGCTGCTTGTGCTTGGAAAAGTCTGCATGATTCAAGAAAGGTGGGCTTTCATTTTGCTGTATCAGGAATTTGTTGATGTTTTTGTGTGGGATTACAGTGATTTGAAGGGCTTCGACCCAAGACTCACCCAGCACACCATCAAATTAGAAGAAGGTGCCAGGCCAGTCATGCAGAAGTAAAGACCTATCAACCTAACAATTGAGCCTCTCATGCAGAGGGAACTGGCCAAATTTATTGAGTCAGATTATATTTCCAATCAAACATTCCTCTTGGCTAGCCAATCTTGTTCTTGTTAGAAAGAAGAATGGGGAGATCAGGCTATGTGTCAATTTTAGAGACCTTAATAAAGTCTTTTTAAAAGATCATTATCCCCTCTTGAGCATGGAGTAAATCCTTCATAAGGTAATAGGCAGTGAGCATTTCTCCCTCCTAAATGGTTATTCAGGGTATAATCAAATTCTAGTGCAAGGTTGTGACCAGCACAAAACAACCTTCACTACTAAATGGGGAATGTTCACCTATAAGAAGATGCCATTCAGGCTGGCTAATGTTGGTGATACCTTTTGGCGAGCCATGGACATGGATTTTGGAGGCTTGATAAACAACAATGTGTTGGTATACCTTGATGATGTGATGGTGTTCTCCAAGGAAGTGAGCCAACACATAGAACACCTCAGGCAGATTTTTGAAAGGTTTAGGGAATTTGACATCTCTCTTAATTCAAAGAAATGTGTGTTTATTGTTCATGAGGGGAAACTCCTTGGCCACATTGTGTCCAAGGAGGGCTTATCCATTGACCCTGAGAGAGTTCATTCTATCCTAGGGATGTCCCTACCTAAGCACAAGAAAGCCCTGTAGAGCTTCTTTGGTAGGATAAACTTCATTCAGAGATTTATTCCAAATTTTGTAGAGATAGTCAAGCCACTAACCTCTATTCTGAGGAAGGGTGAATATTTCAAGTGGAAAACACAAAGGAAGGATATCTTTGAGGCCATCAAGTAGGCCATAACCCAGGCTCCTACTTTGATCAGCCCCGACTTCAATAAAGACTTCAACCTCTACACTTTCAGTAATGAAGAGGTGATCTCAGCCATGCTTACCCAAGCAAATGGTGATGACCTTGAGCAACCACTTGCTTTTTTTAGCCAAGGGTTAGAGGATTTTGAATTCATATACACGTATGTAGAGAAGTAAGTCCTGGCAGTAGTGCAGAGCCTAAAGAAATTTAGGCATATGCTGTCTAACAGCAGGATTCACCTCATGGTCCCACATCCTAGCGTCAAGGATTTCTTGACCAATTGAGACCTAAATGAGAAGAGAGCAAAGTGGATCACCAAAGTGATGGAGTATGATGTAGACATCAAGATCACCAAGTTGGTGAGGGGAAGAGGCTTGTGTGAATAGCTTGCTGTAGACTTCAAGCAGAAAGGGGAAGGTAGCTTTCTAATTCATGATGCAACTACAACAGAAGAACTAGCTGTCATGAAGGACTGGACATTGGACCTAAGGTGTTTCCTTCTCACTGGTGAGTGCCTGTAGAGTCTCAATAAGACCAAAAAAAGGTACTTTAGGCTCTAGTCTCTCCCTTATGTTTTGGTTGATGGAGTATTGTTTAGGAAGGATCTCTCTAGGGTTCTTCTAAGATGCATTGATCTAAACCAGGCTAATAAAGTACTATCTAAGTTCCATGATGGGCCAGCATGTAGTCATTTCACTCCTAGAGCTATTGCAGTAAGGATAATGAGATCTGGCTATTTATAGCCTACTCTTTTTAGGGACACCCATGCCTAGGTAAGAAAGTGCTAGAAGTGTGCACTTTTTGATGGAAAATAATGATTGGTTGCCATGCCTCTACAGCCTATTCAGGTGGAATAGCCATTTATGCAGTGGGGCTTGGACTTCATAGGGATGATCAATTCTCCCTCCAGTGTTGGGCACAAGTGGGTCTTGATTACCATGGACTATTTCACAAGGTGGCTGGAGGCTATTGCTCTGAAAGAGGTAAATGAAAGTGCGGTCCTAGAGTTTTATGAGGACCTGGTAACAAGATTCGGGGTCTCAGCCACCATAATCTTAGATAACGCCTTGGATTTTCTGGGAACCAAAACAAGTGAATGGGTGTTAAGGTATGATATATACCTTAGCACTTCATCCAATTATTACCCACAAGGGAATGGGCTGGCTGAGTCCACCAACAAAAAATTGATCAGAATTATAAAGAGGACCATGGAAGAAAATTAGAGGACTTGGCATACCAAGCTGAAGACAGATCTATGGGCTGATCGAATCACTCCAAAGAGAGCAATGAAAAATTCTCCATATATGCTCATATATGGAAGGGAAGCTTGGCTTCCCATCTCACTTGAATTTCCAGCATTGGACCTCGCTCGCTAGCTGCAATTAGAAGAAGGAAGTAGCATGGAGGTCAGGCTGTGTGAGCTGATGGAGCTCCAAGAGACAAGGGACTGGGCTATGGCTTCTATGACTAGTCACCAACAACAAGTGAAGAGACACTTTGACAAGAAATCTTCATCAAAATATTTATCTAAAGGAGACATTGTCTTGAAATGGGATGAAGACTGAGCTAAGCCTAGAAAGCATGCAAAATTTGATTCCCTATGGAGTGGCCCATACATAATCACTCAGTGCAAGTAGCATAATGCATTCCAAATCTCTAGGTTAGATGGTGAAGAACTACATATCCTAGTTAATGGGATACATCTGAAGCATTGCCACTGAGTTTCCTTTTAGTTGTATATTTTTCCCTTGTTTTCTTTCCCTATTTTCCCTAAGTGTTGTTGAACAAGTAGTAGTTTTCTTAGTCTTGTGTGTGTTTTCATTTCCTCGGAGGTGGATCTGCGTGATTGGTTCTAGATTTATCAGAGCTATTGCTAGTTTTTTAAGTTACCATCTGACTCCGTGCCCAATGGACTACAAGGCAACTAGTCTCTAAGCATAGCAGGCATGCTTCCCCTAGGAGTCACCAATTTGTTGACCAATTTTTGCCAATAGGCAAAAATTTTGGTCCCCCTCTTCCCTTGCTATTCATGCTAGTCATTTTTGGGTTGCACAAGTTCATGTCTTGGTTCTTCGGCACTTGGTTCATCCATCTTCAAGTTTAGACAGGTCACCAGTTCATCACTTGGTTCATTGGCCTAGTTCATTGGTGCGCATGGTTGCAGAGGGTAGGCACTTCAAACAAAAGAAAAAAAATGGGTAAGTCCAAATTTGTCTAAGTTCAAATTTGTATAAGTCTCGAATTCCTTCAAACTTTTTGCTTGAAGGAATTCCTTCGAACAAAAAGTCTTAAGGAATTCAGGTGCCGTTCTAAGTAAAGGCCGGGGGTTGGGGAGAATTTTTGTGGACTTTTTGTCCATGGGAAAATGTCTACAGACAAAATCCCATATAAAATATATAAATCATAGACCCAGGAGAATTTCCACAAACTTTTGTCTGCAAGGAAATGTCTGCAGACACAAAGTCTGTGGGAACCTAGGAGGCAATCCGAACAAAGTGAAGAACAACCTGCTGAAGGACCCTGAAGGGTAGTTTCCCTTACGAGGACTCTCAGCCAAGAGACAAAGGGACACTTTTGAAGGCTGGAGGATCACCTTCCCTTCAAGAAGGTGCCAGGAAATAACAAAGGCAAAAGGTGCCCACAGAGAGGGCTGAGGAAAGCAAAGCCATAAAAATCCAGTGAAGGACTCGATGATGTTTTGACCAGGATGAGGACGTCTCAGAGGCCATCAAAATTAACAAAGAAAATTATCCATTTGTTTTCAAACCAATGACGGTCGTGTGAACATCAAAATTAGCACAACAAAATAGCCATTTGCTTTCAAAGTAAGAAAGCACTAACCATGAGAGCCCAGAATGTAGCGACTTGCTAGAAGTTCACCCTCGAGGGCTGAAGGAGCCATAAGAGACAAGATAAGGGAAAGGACAAAGTGATAAGCATGGAGCAAATAGATAGTCCAAGTGGCAAAGGGAAGCACCAATTTGAGAAGTGACTCCAACAGGTGAAACAGTGCCTACGAATTGACCATTGGGGAATGCAAATAGCTAGTAGTGCAATCGATTTATCCATTTCACATTAATGAGTAGACAAACCATGTATTGACCTTGAAGAAGCAGCCTTACAAATAGACAAAGGGTGCAGTTCATTAATTTTTTGAGCGACTTTCTCTTCCCAATAAAGGGATGCAATAGGCCACTTGTAAAAAAGGAGTGCCAAATGGGCCTCTTTTCTTCTCCTATATATTGAGGACTTGTCATTTGAGAAAGGATCTTTCACATTTTGTGAGGCGTAGCCCTGGAAAAATTTCCACTTGAATCAATAAACACAATTTTTACCTCCATCTTTGATAGATATATCTGGGTATGTCTTGAGTGTTTGTTTGTGTTTAGTCATTGTTTCTTGATGCTTTCACAGGTTCAACACCAGCATACCTGTTGTCTACAAGGTGCCATTTTTGTAGCTGACAGGAGAAGAGCAGTATTTAGAAGTGAAAAATAGAGGAAATTACTTATAGTGTGCATTTTATAGCACCTTGATGAATCTCTATTTTCTATGTTTTCATGAAAGCCTCCCTACCAGTTTCTTGTAGCCTAGTCCTTCTGTCAAGTCTGAAGTGTATGTATGTATTTGTCTGGTCTTCAAGTGTGGATGTGAGAAGGTTAACTTATTTTGATGCATCACCTCTTTAGAGTAGTTTGTTTTCCTGCATCTCTCTCCCTTTTCATCCCCCCCATTATGTGTGTGTGTGTGTGTGTGTGTGTGTGTGTGTGTGTGTTTGCACTTACTGGAATGAACATGATGCATTAAAGGGAGCTAGCCCTTATCTAGAGACTCTCCCCTCTAGCTTCACCACTCCCACAGGAAAGAGGGGAGTTTCCATAGTTGCGAGGAGAAGCCAGGAGCTTGGCCTCTTGCCAAGAGTGCAATCTTCGCCGTCAACACAACCTAGGTCTTACAATCCATAACCTTAAGAAATTAATTCATTTGGTAAACTCTACTTACTTCAAACACTTCTAAAACCCTAGCCTTATATGCTCTTAGGGTTTGTATCCTTTTGCTTTATATGCTTAGATATTAGTTCCAAAATCTCAAATTTGTTTTTGTATTTAATTTTTGTAATCTTTAATAGATTAAAATTTTTAAAAGGTTCAAAATATAAAACTATTTATTTTCCTATTTCCCAACCTATAATGGTAGAATTACACAACTGATTCGATGAAATTGATAAGAGACAATTGCAAGATTTCATTTACAAACCTTAAGATTTGTCTATGAAGAAATTTAAAAATATAATAGTGGTCAATATTCTACTCCCTCAAATAAAAATATTATTACACCTACTTTGGGGGCAACCCAGCTTGTACAACAACCTATTTTAGCTTGACAACCTTTAACAATGGAAACACCTCCTATGGTTAGTTCCTCTTTTCCAGATGCACAATAAATTATGCATGGTATCCATGATCTACATGCCAAGGTGTTACATATTTAGCATGGTGATACTAGGCCATCACATGCCTTGGATTCCCATGTTCTTTTACATACACCTTTGGCACAACACATAGCAACAACCCCTTTTCCATTTGAATTTGTGGCACCTATGCTTAATTTGTATGATGGTAAGGGTGACTCAGAACACCATATATGATATTTACATAAAACATGTTTAGACTATGTGTCTAATGATTGTATCCTTACTAAGTTATTCCCATGCAATATAAAAGACTATGCCTTATAATGGTTCTATGTTATTACAAATCAATCCATCAACACATTCAATCCATTGGTAGATATGTTTTGGAACACTTTTCAATCAACATCAATGATAAGGTTTCATATGCTCAAGTGGATAAACTTAATTAAAATGATAATAATCCTATAGCATAAATGTCTTGTGATATAAAATTATATTGGCAAAGATGACTAGTTCCATGACAGATAGAGAGCTCCAAGACATATTCAAACAAAGTCTAATACCAATATTACATGAGGCTATATTATTCAAGAAGTTTCAAACATTTAAAGATTTATGCCACATAGTGAAAGAAAGGGAAGTCAAGCTTCTCTCTATGGGAAAAATAAAGTACACAACTAGATATATTCAACTAATAAGAGTTTTAATAAGCCTCTATACAAGGCCAAACCTAATGAAAATGATAATGATCAAAAGTCCATAGCTAATACAAATTGAAAGCCACCACCTCTCTTGGTTTTATCAGTTCCTCCATGGAAAGTTTTCAAAAATCTTCCAAAATCACTGGCACATGTTTTACATTATATATTTGAATGAAATGTCATATCTCCTCCTCCAATCAAATAGGCTGATATGACTAGGCCTCTTCTAAATAACTATGATTCTAATGCATTATAAAATTATTATAGGGAACTAGACCATACTACAAATAGATTCATGAGTTTGAGACATAAGATACAATATTTGATAGAGGTCAATATAATTGATGTGGGAAAACCTATAGAAGCACCTAAAATTCAAAAATTTAAATCTAAGGAATTGAAAATATTTTAGGATCTATTACCAAAATATATAGATAATGAGGTAGCAAACACTTCTAGTGTTCACTACACATATTAGGGACATCCACCATCAAAATCCTATCATAATAATATAGAGGACACACACCCCATACATAATATCATTGGTGTATAACATACTATAGTTTCAGTTATACCTCCCATCACTTTCTTAGATTTGGTGATTGTTAATGATGATTTAGATTTATATGCACTCTTTTTAGGAACCTACATTGACCATCATCCCAATCAGAGTGTCATGTTTGATAATGAATCAAGTATCAACATGTGTACCATTACACTTATACAACATTTGGGTTATTTAGAGTAGGAAAATTAGGTAACTAACACAAATTTTCATGTTTTTAGTGGCCATGTTCAGAGCTCCATCAGGGATTAGTACTACCATTATAGGTTGGGATATAAATGTGGCCATTAGGTTCTTAATCATACCTAGTGTAGGCACATTTGAAAATGTTATTGGGTAGGCCATGAATATATTAGCTTCAAGCCATTCCATCAATCATACATAAATGCCTCAAGTATATACATGGTAATGAGGTGGATATATTTGAGGGAGTTACATATGAATATCCTTTACCTATCCCATAGGCATTTACATAGTAGCCACTAATTATAGTTTTGAGTAAAATTTCTATTAGTACACCATAAATTTTAGTTTAGCCACTAGTGCAAGTTAGGTCTACTTCTATAATGTTACCATGTACACATATTCTAGCATAGAGATCCTTATTAGAAAGACCCATATGTTATAGACATGTTCTTGATTCTAGTGAGCCTCTCTCTACCCATTTCATTTTGATATCCATGTTATTGAGTTCCCAAGGTTATCGATATAAAACATCAACATAAATTACAACATTTATACCAAATGGGTCCCTAAGAACCTTATAGTTCACAAGCTAGTTCAACAAACTTCACAAGTTCATAACACAATTCATAGGTCAATTTAGTCATATTTTTAGATTTATCCCTACTCCACAGGTAGTGTCAGCTATAAATCACTTAATACAGTTAGTTCCTAGACCACAAATACCTTTTCACACAACATACATGATCATTTTACATTTGTTTGATACATGACACCTTGATAGTGAGTATTTAATGAGACTCATCGGTTAGTATGTTCTTCCCTACATGTACATAACTTCCTTTATTATTTCTCCTTGTATATAGTTTCATTTTCATGTTACTTGTACATAAATTATATCCAAAAAATATGAAAATAATATAATATGTCAAAAACATAAAAAAATTCAAATAATTACTTAAAAAATATAAATTATAATTGTATGCATTTCCATGTTTACACTTCTTATACTTTTCAGGTACTACATATGATAACTATTTTAGTGTAAACACCCTAATTTGGTTAAGTAACCATAAGTACTATGTATTTTGTTTTTCTTTCACATGAAGGTCTTAGTGATGAATACAGTCCTTATTCACATGGTCATTTTAAGTCTTTTAATCTTTATTATGTATTATTTTCCTTATTTGTATCACTCCCAGTGGTCCTAAGTCACCTTCTTTAATTCATTGGGCCCCCCTAGCCTATCTTTCTTGGTTTTATCTCTTTTTTAAGAATTAGGACACTAGTACCATTTTTAGGTTAGTGTCTAATTATGTCTCTAGTGTCTGACAAGAATTTTATCTCATGTTTGAGTCCTAACCCTTTAATGATCCTTCTCTTATGATTTTTATCCCTAGTTTAAAATTTGTTAGCTAGTAAACAAAGTCTTATAATCAAATCAATGTTTTTTCTATAAAAATAGTCTCACAATGAATTTTACATCTAGCACTTAATATTTTGGCACATAATTACATAAAATTAATCAATACTATAGCTTAATACTTTGAATACTACTAAACCATCACTTATAGAGATTACATACTTGATCAAACAAGGTCCTAAGCAAAAGTCATTCTAGCATACTGTGCAAGTTGATTATGCACATTCCCTAAGGGAGAAGTACATGTGATTTGAGACCCCTAGCATTGGGTTAATATAAGTAGTGGCTAGGACAATAGGGGTTATACTTCATGTGATTGTAACATCCCAAAAACCATTTTTCCTTTATTTTTGCATTTGATCTAATTTTTTTTTCATGTGTGCATGTACTCATTAGGTTTTTGTAAGAGATTCCACTAGAATAGTGACATAGGCAAGCCCCCAAATGATACAAAACCACCTAAAAGACCTTTTCAAAATCTCATGACTTCCCCAAAAATTTTAAATAGTTCCTATAATAGGGACACTAGCACCACATGGTACTATTGTCTTGATATCGGTGGTATTATGTAAGACCAAATTTAAATAACAATCATAAAATGGAAAGTGTTTACCTATTTCTCTAGCCTATTTTAGTTCCTTGGTTTGCAAAAAAGCTTATTTAATTCTAGATAAGTATTCCTTGTCTTCTCACTTGATATTTTGGGAAAGGTAAATTAAATCAATCATTTCTAGTTTTCATTCCATATTAGCATCATACTCAACCCTTTAAAAATATATGATATACACTAGTTAAATCCTAAAAGATTAAAACACTTATTACAGTCAATTTTATCAAACATATATGCTTCACTTATTCTTGTCAAGTATTTATAGATACTTATAGGTCCTAGATCCCTTACACAAATCCAAATTTACTACTATATACCCGCTAGGGGCATATACACAGATACATGGATTCTTCATTTGATACATTCACCCATTTAGGGGAATCCTATACACAATTCTGATTTCCAAGTTACATATTTCTAAAATCTATAACATACATTTAACATTTTTATATATTATTATTACTCATCCTACACTACTCATATAGGTTTTAGGGGCATGCCAGAAATGTTTTGTTAAATTTTGTCTATTTCAAGTATAAAAGAAAAGAGAAAAGAATGATGGGGATAAGTGATTAGAATGAACCTAAATTAGTTTGTGCATTGTATCCAGACATTGTGAGCACTCATCTTTGGTTGGAGAGGACTACCTGCAAGTAAGAAAGCACTACCACAAGATGATTATTAGTATTTAAATGAGTGGGCTACCAAGCTACACACTTGTTCTAGGAAGTGTGAAACTTCCTTAAAGATGACAGTCCACTTTTGAGAGACAAAAGAGTAATGAATAACCAAAAGAGAGGTATCAAGAGAGTGAAAGAGAGATAATATTACCATTATTAACAACCTATATGCAGTAGAGAGTGGCAAGGTGTAGGTGGTATATTTTGTTTATATCTTAGAATTTATTTGGGTAGGTTATGGAAAGGTTAGGGAATCCACAATCACTGACATTGGTAGGGAAGTGACTGATATTAGTTATACTTTTGAGGTTAGTGGTGAAGGTGATTGATGTTGATTAGGTTGCTAAGGTCGATAGGGGTAATAATTGTTTAGGAGCTTGCAGAAGGTTTTTTCGAGTCTAGAAAATGGTTTTGATCAGGTCTAAAAGGTTGGGGAGAGTTATGAGAGAGAGTATGGTTTGGATAGATTTGGTTAGAGGTTTGGTGTGTAAGGTTAAGGGGAAACAAGTGAGGAAACTTTGTAACTCCCTCACGGGGGTTTAGTCAGAAGTGTGTAAAGCAATGCATAGTAGATATAAAGTCATAGCATAATAAATTTTTAAAAGACCTATAAATTAAGTGATGTACTTAGCTATAGTGGTCACTGAATGATAAGTGCCAGATTGATGGTCACTATCAGGTAGTCTAAATTGATGGCCTAAACAAAGAGAAAAAGTGGGTGTTGTTGGTTCTCAAGAGCCCAATTTCTGATCATGATTGACTTACGTAAGATGAAAGTAATCTAGGATGTCTAAAATTGAATGATGAGAACTTAAATGCAAATAAGAATGAATTTTATTTATTTATAATGACCTAAACTTTAGATTGGAGTTTGGATTATATCATTGATGTAAGTGATACTACCGATGTTGATCATGGGTTGACCAATGTCAGTGGCACTATAATAGGTAAAACTTACTATTTTTTTCCTATTTTTTATTGTTATTCATGCCAAGTGTGGCACCCATTTAAAAATAGTAAAAATAAGAGGTTAAGAAGGAGGTAGTTGATTAGAAATTTAGTTTGGAAGTGAGAATAAGTCTTCAGTAGTTAGGATGAGGGGACCAAGTCTTGACTTCACTCATCAGGTGAGAATTAGTCATAGGGTGAGGTGGCTAGGTAAGGTGGTAAAATGGGTTTTTATTAACTTAATTAAGTATTTTAAATTAATTAAATGTGTTAGGGGTAAAATCATGGGTTAGGGAAGCTAATTGTTATTATTGAAAAATGGGTTAAAAGAGGTTATGATATAGGGAGTTATGCACATGTGTGTGACATAATTTTGGTGTCTATATTTTCCCATTTTTATCTTATAATTTTTATTGACAAGTTTGTGAGACAAAAATAGGAGTTATATGCTTCAAGTGTTGGATGAGGTATCCCCCCTCAAAATGGGAATCCATGAAGGAGAAGCCAGAATTGATTACCAATTTGATAAAAAGGTAATTGGGTGAGTGGTAAAGAATAGAGTATCACTTTGTATGCATATACTACTATGAGATATAATTTATAAATTCAAGAATATGAAAGGTTGAGGAGGACTCAGATAGAAATAACTAAAGAATAGCTTGTAAGTGATAGTTGATAGGTCAAAACAATCAAATTTGTAGCTCCAATGGTCGATGTGTCCTAGGTATCTGAGGTAGGAAGTGTGCCTAGGAAATACAAAAGGGTTGAAGGTGATAGGATGGGCTTGGTTACCATCCATAACACCTAATATACATGCATGTGCACAATAACCAAATATAGCAGAATAACATAAGTGGTCAAGACAAACAATGCAAGGTTGGTGTAAAAGGTCAATGAGCAAGGAGATATTTATTATCTCCAAGAAAAGTCATCATGGGTGAAGATTTAAGTGATCTCCAATGGAGTTTGTCATGGTTGGGGAGATATATGTGATCTTTAGTTTCCCTAGTGTATGGGTAAAGTCTAAAAATTTAGGGTTGCTTTTTTGTGGAAAATAGTGGAGGTAATGGTGTCGATGTCAGTTACATTACTGATATCGATAATAAATAGTGCTGACATCGACATAATATAGAAATGTTACTAATGTTAGCAAGTGTAAGCACTGACATTGGTGAATTAGGTCAAGAATACCAATGATGGTGCTTTATAAATATAGACACCAAAATTATGTCACACACACTGCGTAACTCCCTGTGTTGTAACTCCTTTTAACCCAGTTCTCAATAATAACAATTAGCTTCCCTAACCCATGTTTTTACCCCTCACACATTTAATTAATTTAAAATAATTAATTAAGTTAATTAAAAACCCCTTTTGCCAACTTACTTATCCACTTCACCCTATGACTAATTCTCACCTGATGAATCACCTCAAGACCTAGTCCCCTCATCCTAACTACCCAAGAATTATTCTCACTTCTAAACTAAATTCCTAATCAAATATCTCCTTTTTAACCTCTTATTTTTAATATTTTGTAATGGGTGCCATACTTGGCATGAAGAACAACAAAGAATAGGCCAAAAATAATAAGTTTTACCTATTCTAGGGCCATCAATATCAGTCAACCCATGACCGACATCGATGGGATCATCGACATTAGTGATATAAGCCAAACTCCAACCTGAAGTTCAAGTCAACAAAAATTAATAAAATTCATTCTTACTTGCATTCAAACTCTTGACATTTAATTTTTGACATCCTAACTTACTATCATCTTACGTAAGTCAATCATGATTAGGAATTGAGATCTTGAGGACCAACAACACCCAATTATTCTCTATATTTAGGCCATCAGTTTGAACTACCTGATAGTATCCATCAATCTGGCACTTATCATTCAGTGGCTAGTGCAGTTAAGTGCATCACTTATTACGTAGATCTTTTAAACATTTATTTTTCTATCAATTTATATCTACTGTGAATTTATCTACACAGTTTTGATTGAACCCCTGTGTGGGAGTTACAAATATTCCTCACTTGTTTCCCCTTAACTTGACACATAAAACTTCTAACTAAATGTACCCAAACCATACTCTATCTCTCATAACTCTCCCCAACCTCCTAGAACTAATCAAAACCATTTTCTAGACCCAAAAAAGCCTTTTATAAGCTCCCAAACAATTATTGCCCCTACCAACCTTGGCAACCTAACTGACATTGATCACCTTCACCACTAACCTTGATAGTATAACTGATATCGGGCACTCACCTACTGACATCGATAACTATGGATACCTTAACCTTTCCAAAACCTACCCAAACAACTTTTAAGATATAAACAAAATACACCACCTACACCCTATCACTCTTTGCTGCATATAAGTTTTTAATAATGGTAATATTATCTCTCTTTCACTCTCTTTTAGTTATTAATTACTCTTTTATCTCTCAAAAGTGGACTATCATCTCTAAGGAAGTTTCACACTTCCTAGAACAAGCGTCTAACTTGGCAGCCCACTCATTTAACTACTAACAAACATCTTGTGGTAGTGATTTCTTACTTTTAGTTATTCCTCCCCATCCAAAGATGAGTGCTCACAATGTCTGTATAAGGCATATAAACCAATCTAGGTTCATTCTAATCACTTATCCCCACCATTCTTTTCTATTTTCTTTTAGACTTGAAATAGACAAAAATTAGTGAAACATTTTTGGCATGCCTGGTGGGACCCTAAAATTTTATTTGAGTTCATTTCTTGTTTTAAGCATTCATATAGGTGCATTATAGTGAAAATTTTATTTCTTTTACTTTCTCCTTCTCTTCTCTCTTAAAATGAAAAATTCAACATTTTATTTTCTATTTAAAAGCATTAAACTAAAATTCTCTTTCTTTTCTCTTTGCCTCTAAAAGCAATTTACTATTTTCTTTTACAAGTTCAAAAAAATAATCTCTTATTTACTTCTTGCATGCACATTAAGATAGTGAATTTCATTCTCTACTCTTATTTCATCTTTTTTTTCATTTGAAACTAACCATTTCAAATTTGGGTTTAAAACTTTCTACATTTCATTGTTTGCCTGTTGCATATTAACCTACCTAGTTAATTACAAAGCATTTTATATAAATTATAGTGCACCTATGTTACACAACCAAATCAAATTCACACATACAAACATCTAAACTCACCCGAGAAAAGGCCTATCAGAATTTCATCACTTGGTGGATCACCTTACCCTACCCAAATATCCTACTTTGATTTCACCACCAAAGGGAGACCCACTTCATTCTCTAGCAGAGTATAAACTCTAGACATAAGGTATATTTTGGATAAAGTGGCCTAGATTGACTCTAGGTTCATGAAGTATGGAGAGAAAGCTCTTATAACAAGCCATGTACCTAGTCTAACATAGATTTTCTCTTGAGCACTAAAACTAACTTGAAACTACATCTAAATTGCTTTCTAGGTACCTTTGATAACCAAATTCTCTTTTCACTATCTGATTAAGGCATAAGCCAACATGAGACTAAAAATTAATCTTTAAGACTTAATAGTTGTTGGTTGTATGTTCTTTTTTTGCTTTTCTATTACCTTCTATATTTTGGAGTTGGTAAGGACATTTTCTTATTGATTCACAAAATCAATAATATTTCTAATACTCAGTTTGTATAACTTGTTATCTAAGGTTTTATGAGTGTTATTCCTTATTACACAAACCTCTTACATCCACTATTTTACCTAGTTTCAAATTTTGGTTTCTTAAAACATTAGATTTTCCATCTCTCAGAATATCATAGTGATCAAAATTGGTTAACCCTACTGGCATCAATAGATTTTACCTACTAACATCGGTTAATCCACTAATGTTAGCAAACTTTTTCTACCAACATCGGTCAAGTGAATGACATCAATGACTGTGTAATTTCATCTGTTCAAAATAGCAAGCTGAAATAACTCACTTAACCACACTCAAACTTGGTTTTCCTTATTTTATCACTAATATAGGGTAGTAAGACTATTTATAGTTCCATTTTCATGGTATTAACATGATCTCAAGCTAAAATTCTTGTTGATTACGCAATATGGAAACCACTTCCACCTTCCCCTCTCACTTTTGATTCTATCATGGATCATAATTTAGATATAAAGCATACTCCTAGCCCCAACAAAATTCCCATTGTGCCTGAGGAAGATCAAGATTTTGCTAATTTTTTTTTATCACAATGTGGCAGCCCTTTAGCATTACCTTGCTATGATCCGAACCTATAATTATTTAGGTGACCCAATCTATGGCATGTCAACCTATCTAATGGAGACAACCTCAGTTTTAGTTACGTCCACTATTTTACCCATGCTTATGCAAACCAGCACTTTGATGAGTAACCCAACTACAAACAATGTCCAAAGTTTAGCATTGTCAATTTCCCAATCCCACCTAAACCCTGGTGTGACTTCCCTACTTTAACAATCACAACCAATTTAGTCAAGTCTTACCCCATTTCAAAATTTAGTGCTACCTATTCCATCTACCCTCATGATTATAATTACCCAAGTTATGAATCACCCTTCATCCATTCTAACCATGCCAATAATCCAACTTACAATAACAACAACCAACCAAAGCATAGTCTCTAACCAAATGGGACAAGCCCCTTTTATTTTTGTACCCTAACTTATGACTCGTTATCCTTATGTTGCTCCAACAAAACCTCAGCAAGATATGACATATGCTCCCTCTACATCCTATTAGGTTCCCTATAAGTTAGGAGGTATTCCCCAAACTAATCCCCCTCTAAAACTCATTAAGATGTTGATGGACAAGATGTCTAATCTAGAGACATCTATTTCTAGTTCAAAGAATGTGTTATCTTATGATTAGATATGTAATGAACCAATCCATCCTTCTATGCCTATTCACCCTTATCCAAGCCAATGGGAACTCCCTAAATTTACTTATTTCTAGAGTAAAGAGGACCCACAATAACACTCGTGAGTATTTATACATACCTATTATTTAGTAGGGCATGATGATGCATTACTACTTTGCACTTTCCCTGTCTCTTTTAGGTGCTACCTTAGATTGGTATATCTCCATACCTCAACACTCCCTTTTCTCATTTAACCAACTCGTATAAATATTCTTAGACCATTTCTCTATTAACATTTCTAAGAAGGCTTCTATAACAGACCTTTATTCTATCAGACAATTTGATGACGAGTCTATTGTATATTTTGTTGCTCATTAGAGAAACTTGATCAATCAAATATCCTTGTCCTTACCCCAACTAGAGATTATAGATATCTTCTTAAGGGCATGTTCTAAGCGCATCTCATCCACACTTTGGGTACAAACTTTATGCACATTTGATGAGGCCTTTATAATGGCATGGAAACTCAAAATTCACACTATAGATGAAGGTAAAGTCAAGTTACACAGTAAGAATCCCAATTCCAAATCAAATAACTCCTTATCCTCTAAAAATTCTCCCTCTAACCAAAAGGCTAAAGGCTCCACCAATGAAATGGTCATTAATTTTGCCTCTTCCACAACCACAGACCAATCAATTCCTCGACTTCCCAAAATCTAACCAAGAAATTCCAATAATGGTATGAACAAAGACAATACACTCCCATTGGGGAGTCATATACATCCATCTTGGAGAAACTATTGTAACAAGGTGTCATAACCCTTCCTTAGATCAAACCTCCTATATAGTTTGACCCCTCTTATCCTATTCTAACTTGGTATAAGGAAGATGAGTTTTGTAGTTATCATCAAGTTAAAGGCCACAATTTTGATAACTATAAGACACTCAAGAACATTTTTCAAGACTTGATAGAGGTGATCTCATCTTGGATAATCCTAATTCACCCTTTAATCAAAGTATGGATGTGTTCAAACACCCTTTTCCTAACCATTCATTAAATCAAAATATTGTTTAGATGACAACTAACTCAAGTGATCATAATATCCATACAATTAATATGGTCTTTCATTTACCTCTAGCTCAACCTTCCCCTCAATAGGAGACATCTATTTCATCGACTCCTCCCCCACATTAAATGGCATCTATTTTTACTATTCTTCCTCCTTAGGTATAATAACCTATTTCACCCATTCCAATCCCTCGAGAGGAAGACCCTCCTTTACCACTTTATTTGCCACTTGAGGAGCCTATAATGCTAATTCCTTTTACACCAATATTAACTATCCTCTTACCACTTGAAGACCACACCCTACCTATTCCTCAACCACATGTTGAAGGGAACATCATTCCTACATTATACCCTCTTGAGGATACTTATTCACCTACCTCTTCTCCACCTATAGAGAGTAGTACCCCACACACTCCACCTATACACTCAGAGGAGTCAGTATTATCTACTCCCATAGTAGACGAGAGACCTATTGTGCCTACTCCAATTGTACCACTCTTACCCCTTCTTTTACCTATGGAGGATCATACTTTACCCATGCTTCACCCACATGTTGAGGGAGCCATAATACCTATGCCTTACCCTCTTGAGGAACCTTCTTTGCCTACCTCACCTCCACCCATGGTAGACCATGTCTCTTCCCCTATTTCTATCAAAGAGGACCACATTGAAATTCTTTCTCATCTTTGGATTGAAGTATCAAAAAACAACAATTTCCCTCTTTTTCAAACACCAAATCCTTCTAAAGACACAACTGTAAGGCCTACATCAACTTTGTCTAAACCCTTCTTATGTTTGGTGAAAAGTCTAGAATTTCTTGACTCCACAAAGATAGATCATATGAAATTTTGGGACCAGCTTAAAAATCCTTATCCAACACAATGAATGTCAACCTTTACTACCAACCCTCTCACTACCCTTTACCCCAAGGTCTTTGACAAAACTAGAGCTTCTTCACTAAAAGCACCTAAAGTTTAGCCATCTATGTCAAAACCCTCACCCTCATAATAATCCACCACATTAAAGTAGATCAGGCCCTTAGGTGTATGCCCCATCTCTAATTTAATTCAACGACAGGTGAAATTAGATTTATATCCTCAACCACAAGTTGGAGTTTTGAAACTTGAATTACAAAAAAATGTTAAGCTTCCTAGATCTCGCTGATCCTAACCCTTAATTTTACCATCCATTTTGGGACCACATCCCTCTAATTTAGTTGGATTATTATCGACCCAAGCCAAAAAAAAGGTGAATTCACCTCCACTCCTACCTTTTCCATCTAGTATAGCTTTCACATCTGGCACTAGGAAAGTAACAACAAAACATGTAACTCCACTGCCACCAAACAAAGCACCATGTAAAATTACCTTTTCAACATCAAAACACAAGAAGGTGTCCACTCTTATTATCACAACAAGTGCAAGCCCACCTATAGGCTCTCAAAGCTTTTTCCTATGTTATTTATTACAATATTTCATAATAACTCTTCCTCCCATTAAGCCTTATAGTCCTCTTAGAATGAATCCATCTTGATTTAATGATACACAAGTGTGTTTATATCATCATTCACCTAGAAATGATATTGAGAGTTATAAAGCCCTCACAATAGTCATTTGACAATACGTTGATATCGACACTCTCTTTGATCATACTCCTATTAACCTTCTTATTATTTCACCTTTGGCATCCATAATGCCTCCTACTATTCCACCTAAATTCAAACCTAAAGATGTCATCGTAACCTCTTTACCACCTCCTTTATTAACATTTCAAATCAACACAGTTAATATGGCCACATAGTCACAAAATGAAAAAGACAAATCTAAGGAAAAGGTCACTACTCCATGGGCTCATCCCTTCACTAAAGACACTCCTCCTCCTAATCCTAAGATTTCCATCTTGGGTGTTCCTAAAACATCTTTAGATGTTATTCAAATATCAATGGTAAAACAACTCCACCAAACTCCTATGAAAATGTCTTTTTATGATTTAGTCCAAAACTCATCCCAACACTATCAAGCTTTTATTAGTGCCTTACAAGTGATTGAGGTACAATTAGATGATCCCCAACCTCTTGCATGTTTAGTTGGATCCCTTAATTCTATCTCCCTTATTTCTTTTAGTGATTCATAAATTCCACTACAACACCTTCAATATTAGAATTCTACCTTTTTTATTACCACATATATTGATTAAACTAATGTCAATAGAGTCATGATCGATGGGGGAGATAGTATTAATATTATTTCCATCCATGCCTATAAATAACTATCCCTTCCCAACAATTTCATGTCTCAAACTAATGTGGTACTCTACTCCTTTAATGATACCATAGCTACTACAGTGGGCACTGTTATCTTACATATTTGTGTAGGTCCCTACATTATTCTTGACCTCTTATATGTTATGGAAGGATATTTCCAATATAACATACTGATTGGATGACCTTGGATATATGCTATGGCATGTGTACCCTCAACTTTGCACCACTATGTCAAGTTTGAACATGATGGACAAGTACATGTTATACCTACTGACCCACCTCCATTTAAAACATGCAACATGACTTATAATCCTAATGATGTTCTCATTCCATTGAAAACATCATCTCCCGTACATGATACTTTTAAAGCTTCCACAAGCTCCACTCCCATGGTTACACAGATACTGACAACACAAATTCCTAACAAGGATCCCATGGAAGAGACCTTTCAATGTTTATCACTTGGTGAATATCATTTGTTGACACGTGACATGTTCTATACTCCATAAGAGTATGGAAGGCTTCACATGCACCCAAATTATGATCCTTGCATTAGGATGGTCATACCTTATGGGCCACCTAATATTTAAACCAATTTCACATATGGGGGAATTGATCAAGCTCCCACTGTCAGCAATTCATCTTCTTCACCACACCATTTACCTATGAATTTTCTTTCCTGAGTAACCTTAGATTTGTTCACACCTATCTCTATCGATGTGCATAGAAAGGATTTGGTTTGGGTCATTATGAATAAGGTGTATATATGCCTATTGAATATCCTACTAGTAACACCATTGAAAATGCCAAAAGAGGCATGGAGTGGGATATGATGAACCAACTAAACTCATTAAAACTTCTCATATACCAATTATCAAAGAACCAATCTCTCCTTTTCCACCTTTTTCTCCACCATCACCTATTGACTTAGAGGTATCTATACCTCCTAATTTTTTTCAATAAATTCCATCCATTTGGGGCCTCTCACCTATTGTCAAGGTAAGGAAACAAGGTCCCTTCCTCTCATTCATCTTGAAATAATTAATGAAGACTTTCCCACTATTAACACTATACAATGTTAAGATGATGACACAATTATCACCTACATGGGTACAGATGATTCCTATATCCAACAATTTCTCCCATCCAAAACACAAGCTATGTTAAATGAATCAACCATCAACATCAACCTACCCATGCATGATAACCCTCGCATCTTCAAGATTGGTCAATCTTTGGATTCCTCTAAACAAGATGATTATGCCACATTTCTTAATAACCATAAAAAATCCTTTGCTTGGTATTATAATGACATGCCTAGTATTGACCCATCTATCATCACCCATAACATTATCACCAATCAAGATGCTAAACCTATTAAGCAGAAGCTTCACAAGATGCATCCTCATATTGATCTCCTTATCAAAGAAGAGCTCCAATTCCTCCTTTTTGTTAACTTTGTCCAACCCATCAACTACTCATAATGGATTTACAATATTGTTCCTATCAAAAAAATGACTGGGGAAATATGCATTTTCATTAACTATCATGATTTAAACCTCACTTGTTTAAAAGATGACTTCTCATTGCCAAGTATCAACCAACTTGTTGATCTGATAGGCAGCCATGAGATGCTATCACTTATGGATGGGTTCTTTAGATATAATCAAATCCTGGTCAATCCTGAAGATCAACATAAGACAACCTTCATTACCCCATGGGGGAATTTTTGTTATTGGGTCATGCCTTTTGGCTTGAAGAACATGGTGGCCAATTATCAATGTTCCATGACTTACATTTTCCATGATCTCCTACACAAAATTATAGAAGATTACATGGATGACTTACTAGGAAAGTCTAAACTTTTTCAAGACTAATTGATGATTCTCAAAACCATATTTACTCATCTCCACCAATATAAAATTTGACTGAACCCAACAAAATGTGTCTTTGGTGTTCTTTCCGATAATCTCTTAGGTTTTATTATTTCTCTCTATGGCATAGAGGTAGATCTTGCTAAGGTTAGAGAAATCCTAGAGATGCCTCCACCTACTAATATCAAACAACTCTGTAGCCTACAAGGCAAACTTTAGTTAATTTACCACTTTATTTCTCAGTTGTCAGATCATTGCCAACCCTTTCACCATCTCCTCAAAAAGGATGTCTCCTTCCATTGGAATATAGATTACTAATAAGCTTTTGACACACTTAAATAATATCTCCTTTCCCCACTAGTTCTTATTCCACCTAAATAAAATTAGCATTTTTACCTATACATCTCTACAATAGCCCATTCTCTAGGTGCTATGATTGCACATCGAGATGACCAACATCGAGAGCAGACAATTTACTACATAATCTGCACACTTATTGATTATGAGACTCGATGTACCCATACTAAAAAACTTTGCCTTGTGTTAGTCTTTTCCACCTCCAAGCTTTTCCATTATCTCTTAAATCACAAAACCTATGTGGTCACCCATACTAATCACCTCAAATACATGCATTATAAACCATATCACAACTAATGTGTAGCTCAATGACTCATGCTTCTTATTAAATTCAACTTAAAATTCATTTATTAAAAGTCTATTAAGGGGCAAACAATTGTTGACCAATTAGCTACTACCCCTTTACTTGATAATCAACCTTCAAACCTCAAATTCCTTGATGAATCCATTGCAACACTCTCCACCAATGACATCTCCTATTAAATGATGATGTTATTCGATAGATCTAAATGTCAATATGGTAGGGGTGTAGGGGTCATTCTTATTCCTTTAGATGGTAAACCTATATATTTGTCATTTAAACTAGATTTTGAATGCACCAACAATATAGATGAATATGAAGCTTTAATTCTAGGACTTCAAATATCTCTCTTCTTGGGTATCAAATCCATAACCATTTTCAGTGATTCTTAGCTAGTGGTTAATTAGGTTAATGGTTCTTACCTATGCAAAAATGAAATTATGTAGTATAAACATCGTGTAGATATGCTATTAGGATCATTTGACTCTTATCTCTTACAAATTATTCCTTGATCTATAAACAAGTTTGTTGACATGATGGCTTTAATTACTTCACACATACCCTCTTCATCCTCTTCCTCAAGAATCTATGTCACCATGTATAGCTTAACATTACCCTCCTATGTCTCAGCTAACATCCTCTTTATCAGAAATGTAACAACCAACCCACATGACTTATGGTAAAAACAACTCACATATTATCTTTCCTTCTCTATTACCCATTTTGATCTCTCCAATAATGGGAGACGTGCCTTCATAAAATATGCCACTCATTATAATATACTAGGGGGACTTCTTTATAAGTGAGGTTTTTATGGTCTTCTCCTTAGATTTCTCACTAGTACTGAGACTCCCTTCACCATTAAATAAGTCTATGATGGGATTTATGGTGGGCATTTTAATGGTCATGTAGTTACCAAGCGTATCCTTTTACTTGGCTATTATTTGCCAATGCTCCATCAAGACTATGCTTATTACATTCAGCATTACATCAAGTGTCAACAACATGCTAACCTCCTTTACATTCCAAGTCATTCATTACAAGTCACTGAAGACGTTTGACCCTTCTCCTAATGGGACTTAGATCTAATTGGAGAGATTAACCCTCATTCATCCCTCTATCATCATTCTATCATTACTACCATTGAATACTTCACCATGTGGGTCAAGGATATCCCTCTCATCTCCACTAAAGTTAACAAAATTGTTGACTTCATCAACCATCACATCATCTATCATTTTGGTGTCCCTCATAAAATTATAATAGATAACGGCAAATCTTTTAAAAATAAGATTGTTCAAAGTCTTTGTGATACATTTTGAATCAAATTAAGACTCTCATCACTGTACTATCCACAAGCTAATGGATAGGCAAAATATTCTAAAAAAAACACTGACCATAATTCTAATGAAGGTATTCAATGATACGGGCAAAGATTGGCACACACACATTCCTTTTGCTTTATGGGCTTACCATACTAGCATACAAACCTCCATGGGTACTACACCTTTTTCCTTGGTATATGGGATGGAGGCTATTTTGCCTCTTAAAGTCTAGATTCCTTCTCTTCACATTTCTTGACAAGACATACTTACTAATGATGAATTTCACCAAGAAGGTTTAGCTCAACTTGAATTACTTGATGAGCACCATTTCATAACCCTCAACCAACTCCAAATCTATCAAGAGCATATCAAATGTGCTTATAACAAAAATATCAAAGAGTGATATTTAAATATAGGATATCTCATCTTAAAAGAAAATCAACACGTGACAAACATGAAAAAAATCAAATAGGTCAAGTTTGCTCCTAATTGGCTTGGACCTTATATCATAACTCACAAGTATGGCTTAGGAACTTATTGCTTGTATTCTCTTGAAGGAAGGCTAAAACCCAAGCATTTAAATGCCTTACACCTATGACCATTCTTTTGCTAAACAAGCATCTCCTCACTTCATGTTTAACTTGAGCTCATTCCTTGAGCATCCCTATTACATTCATTTCCCTTCCTCATCACCCTTACTCCTATACACTTAGTTAACCTACGTAGTGGTATGGTGTTGCCCTCAAAGTAGAAAAATCCTAAGCCTCTAGAGTCTTGTCTATGACTAAAAGAATAAAATAAATAAATAAATGGGATATGTGACAAAGTTATAAAGTCTCAGGTCATGCTTCTCAACATAGACTATCCCTTGAAGGATAGCTACGTAACTTCCCTTTTCTACTATCAATAAACTAATCCCTTGAAGGACATCTATTTAAACTTAAAAATGAATGCTTATACCACTCCCTTGAAGGATGGCTAAGCCAAGCTTTGTTCTCAAAGGGAAATACAAATGAAAAAGGCTTCTCACATTGATAAGCTTTATATGACATTCACCCAAACAAAATCCCATTGTAGGCTTCCTGCATTGATCAACTTATAATAAAAAAAAGCTTTAAGTCATGGAATTGCCTATAGTAGCTCTTAGATCATCCATAAAAATGTCATATCATCCCCACTTTGTAGGTTATGCTACCCAAACATTTCCCCTCACACTCTTTTAAGGGATTGTGAAGCTCACTTAATATAAGGTAAACACGATGCTTCTCTAACAAACAAAATGGTTCAAAGATATAAGGCATGAAAGAGGCTCATTTTCTTAAGCCTATTTATGTTTTGATTACGGTCTTTACTGGTGCACAAACATTCTACCTCTTTATTTTTTCATCCACGTCACATGTTGATCTCTCTATTAAGATGAAGAAACAATGTCATACCAACAATATCAAAGCCTACTCAATTTATTTTATGCATACACCATCAAAAATATGTAAAAATGCTGAAATAAACTAACATAACCAATTTATTCATTTTAAGCATACACCATCACAAAATATGGAAAAACACTAAAATGAAACTAACAAACCAACTATGCATATACCATCACATATATAAGAAAGGATAGTCTAACTCAACTAACATGATCATCATTAACACCAAAATTAACATGGCATAAAATAATCATCATCCATATCATCATCATCTATCATAATACGTACATCTCAAAATCAAAATAAATGAACATCTCATATATATATATATATATATATAGGATCAATACATGTCCATAAATACATCATCATAATATCATCTCTCTCTCTCTCTCTCTCTCAAAATATACATCTCACATCTTCAGCTCACAGGCTAGTATATATGTAACATATATAATCAAAAATGGCAAACTCTAACACTCAGGGTCCTTGAGGCTCTCCACAAGTCATGAGGAAGTAGTGTCATCACCACTCTCTACCCATATGCATCTACATGAGATAAAAGCTATGGCACATGATATAGACCTCTCTTGCTCTCTGAACTTTGAATATCTCTGAATCTACAAAAACTATCTAATCACCCTTTCATACTAGGCAATCTCATCCAAGGTAGTCATATTACTTACTAGAGATACAGTCTATGGAGGTCCCATATCACCTAATGATGGTCTAGCTTGTACTAGTCCCTATGGTTGTGGAGGAGGAGTAGCCTAACCTACTGCTCTTATACTATCACTATATTCACTTGACCCTATAAGACTACAACTTGGCCCTATAGTGCTATGACCTAGCCTTGTAATGCCCCAACCTAACCCTATAACATCACCACCTACCCCTATAAGGCTAATACCTATGCCTAGGCTATATCTCTAGCCTAAAATACTACATCTCAAGCCTATACCACTATATCCCTCTCTCTCACCAACCCCTATAAATCTAGTGGTGGCCTCTTGACCTCCACTATGGGATGTAAACCTACCCACCAAGATGTATATGCCATTGTGTACCCTAGATCTCCAACATCTAGCCCTATTAGTAGCTCTTAAAAATCTAGCCCATCTGTCTCTTAGAGTAATGATAGGGGTGCCTCTATGTCATCCCTTCTATATCAAGGGAAGGTAGGTAGAATATCCTAGGCTAAACTAAATTGCTTCCTAACTTGTGTCATGGGCACCATCTCCAACTCACTAGCTCATCTCCCTGTGACCCATAGTGACCTCTACAAACCAACAAGCTACTATGTCTATCCTCTAAAAAATAGGTATATCATGTAGGGTTTCCATAAAATATTAGTAGGTATTAAGCCCTCAATCATGCACCTATAATAGGTAATGTCCCACACCATACCATCCACTTGATTTTTTGCCATGCTCTCTCTCCATCATCTAAAACCAACCCTAAAGTTGGCTAGGATCATGGTAGGTAAACCTAATGGTCATGTCACCATGATGTGCTCATATGCCCAATAGTGTGGTAGATGGTTGATACATAAACTGTATCACTATCACAGTCTCAAACCCCACAACTCTTTATATAACTATGTTAAAAATACTGGACCCTAGGTAAAAATAGTCTATTGCTTAACTAGTTATGCAAGTACACCTATCAATGCAATCAAAAATCTATCACCATCTACATTTGGTAATGCATATATCATGATCCTAATTATCGTCAAGATGCTCAGTCGATGTTGCTCCTCATCAACCATATAGAGTGGCTCATATGTGAAACTCATCAAATGGTAGGTCACCTTACTAACATGATCTCCATATAATGTGACCATTTGTATATCATGTTCCTCTCTCAAGCATGTGAAAAGCTCCTCACCCTAGAGTGGTAGTCATAAAATCCTATAAACATCCTCCTGAGTCACTATCAACTCTCTGATCGATAGATGGAAGGTGTTGGTGGTGTGATCCCACCTCTCAATTAATGTTATCATAAGGGACACATCCTAGGTGACTCGATAATACTATTACACTCCTCTTATCCCCATGGCTTCCATGTGATCCCACTCATCAAGAGTGACATCCCTCCTCATACATGTCAAAAGCCTCGGTAGATGATCTTTTAATATCAACTCTATCCTCACCTACATCCATACAATAAAAAATTAAGTCACATACCTTTTAATATACTCTATCATCACCTTTTTTCCCTTCTCTTTGGGAGAAGTACATTGGTCTAAGGCTTTAAACTAGGGTATGTAGGCAACACTCAGTTGACATAGGGTCTTTTGAGGTTAGCTCAGCCATATACCCACCTAAGTAACTACCCTACTTTTTTTTCTCTACCCTAGGTTTCACTACCTCTTCTCTCTCTCTCCACCCTAGGCCTACCTACCTATCATGACTCTAGGCCTCATAGCCTATATCTCTGACCCTTGACACTATGCCATGTATTTTAAGCTTTAGACCTCTTGACCAATATCAACCTACCTTTTTACCCATTCCCCTAACATACCTTTTTACCATACCTTAGATCTTTTTCTTAGGCTTTGGGAGAACTACATTGGCCTGAGGTCCTAAACTGAGCTATGTAGGTAGCACTCAATTGACATAGGGTCTTCTGAGGCTAGCTCAACCATTAGGCTAGTTGACAACTTCTACTAGGTATCCAAATTGACCTTTTCTCCTATTTTTCTAGTCATTCATAGTCACCGACATTGGCATTAATGTTGGCATCAGCACTTTGTAGGCTTAAGTGTCAACTAACATCGATAGACAACTACTAATCTTGATGCCATGTCAGTTGATGTTAGTGGACCTTGCCAATATTGATAACTAGTTTAGCCCTAGGTTCAAATAACCCAAAGCCAATATTATAAATTTAACCTAAAAACCTACATGTTGACGCAAAATATTGCACCCTTGGCAGGAGGCTAAGCTCTTGCCTTCTTCACGCAACTATGGAAACTCCCCTCTCACCTATGGGACTGGTGAAGTTGGAGGGGAGAGTCTCTATATAAGGGCTAGCTCCCTTTGATGCATCATATTCATTCTAGCAAGTGATCACACACACACACACACACACACACACACACACACACACACACACACACACACACACACACACACACACACACACACACACACACACACACATTGGGGGGGATGAAAAGGGAGAAAGATGCAAGAAAACAAACTACTCTAAAGAGGTGATGCACCAAAATAAGTTGACCTTCTCACATCCACACTTTAAATCAGACATACACATACATACATTTCAGACTTGGTAGAAAGACCAGACTGCAAGAACTTGATAGGGAGGCTTTAATGAAAATACAAAAAAGAGAGATTCACCAAAGGTGCTATGAAATACACACTATAAGGTAATTTCTTCTATTTATTCACTCCCAAATAGAACTCTCCTTGACAGCTACAGAAATGGCACCTTGTAGACAATAGATATGTTGGTGTTGAATCTGTGAAAGCATCAAGAAACAATGACTAAACACAAATTAACACTCAGAACATACACATAAATATCTATCCAAGATAGAGGTAAAAAATGCATTTATTGATTTAGATGAAATTTTTCTAGGGCTACGCCTTACAAATGTGTAAGATAATTTCTCAAATGACAAGTCCTCAATATATAGGATAAGAAAGGAGGCCTATTTGCATCCCTTTTTTATAAGTGTCCCATTTGCGTCCCCTCATTGGGAAGAGTAGGCTATCTAAAAATAAATGCTGTGTCAACCCTAGCTTTGACTTTAGGCACTTTTTTGACATGGCCGCACTATTTCCTCATCAACCGAGGCTGCTTCTTGAAGGCACTTATGCAGCTTGTCTGCTCATAAATATGAAATGGAGAAAAAAGGGTCACACAGTTGGCCATTCACGTCCTCTAATTGCAATTTGCAACCACTATTTCACCTGCTGGAGTAACTTCTTGAATCAATGCTTCCCTTCACCACTTGGACAACCTATTTGCTCCATGCTTGGCACTTTTTCTTTTCCCTATCTTGTCTCTTCTGGCTCTTTTGGCTCTCGGGGGTGATCTTATGGTGGGTCACTGCATTCCTGGGCCTCCTTTCATGATTGGCATTCCTTTAGTTTGAAAGTAAACAACTATTTCATTTTGTTAATTTTGATGCTCATGTGGCCATCATCATTTTGAAAACCAATGGCTAATTCACTTTCTTAAGATTGAAGGCTTTCAGGATGTCATCATCCCTATCAAAATGTCAGCGGGTCCTTCGTTGGCTTCTTAGGGGGTCTTTGTTCTCCTCAGCCCTCCCTGTGGGCCTTTTTTCTTGAAGTCCCTTCTTAGCACCTTCCCAAATAGAAGTTGACCCCTCAGGCTTTAGAAAGTGCCCATATATTTGGCCAAGAGTCCCCCACAAGGGCACCTGCCCTTTGGGGTCCTTCGGTGGGTCTTTGGGTTCCTCCAGATCATTTCTTGGGATTTTGTGGACCTTTTATCCGCGGTCATTTTCCCGCAGAATTTTATCCATGGACAATTTTTCCAGGCTTTCCTTTGATTTGTATAATTCCCACAGGCTTTTTATCCATGGAAATTTTCCCATAGACAAAAGTCTGCAGAATTTTGCCCCAGCCTTTGCTTTGAACTGCGGCCTGAATTCCTTCAGACAAAAAGTCTGAAGGAATTTGGGACTTAAACAAAATCTAAATTCCTTTCAGTTGCCCTTTCCTTTGAAGTGCCTACCCTTCGCAAGGGTATCTAAACTTTGGACTATCCTTCAGCCAACTTGGCATACCTTTGAACCAAGCCATTGAACCAAAAATGGTTCAACAGTTTAAGTGGTTCAACCATTACATGCCAATGCCAAGTGAATCAAAGCCGATGAACTTGAAGCCGCTGAACCATCCAGTTGAACCAAATGATTGAACCATTTGATTAAACTAAACATTAAACCACTCCCTTTGAACCAAGCACCTATAAAGGCTATAGAAACTCCTAGACTTGTGTAAAATAAAAAAAATGAATTGGCCTTAAACAATAGGGGAAGAAGGTGACCGATTTTTTGCCCTATTGGGCAAAATGGTCAACAGATTGGCACCTCCCAAGGGAAGCATGCCTACTATGCTTAGAATCCAGTTTACTTAAAAATCCATTGGGCACGGAGTCAGATTGTAGCTTTAAAACAACAACAGCTCTGACAAATCCTAGAATAAATCATGCAGATTCACTCCAAGAGGGAAAGGAAAAAACACACAAAGCTAAGAAAACTACTTGTGCAAACTGCACTTAGGGAAAGTAGGAAAAGAAACTAAAAACAAAGTACTATATATAGCTAACCAAGAATGTTTGCCTCTCTCTTAGATCAAAGGGAAAATTTCTTAAGTCCCCTTCTTGGCAAGAAGACTTATGGTGCCAGGCAAGTAGCTAAATGAAAAGGAGATTTGGTGACCTACTCCTCTTGCCTGTCACCTGGGTTAGCTGGTATCTGAGTGAATTAGATTCAAACACGCCTCTAACATACATGTATTCTTCTTGTCCTTAGAGGCTTGTTGAATGTTGGTTATTCATACTAGTGCTCTTCACCAAGAAATTAGTGGTTGCTGGCTCATCACCATAAGCCCCTTGATGTGTATAGCTCCTCTACAATGTATCATGGTCTGACTTGTTTCCCTCTACCTCATTGAAGACTGTGGTAGACTCATCCTCTACTTCCTTTTAGCCTTCTTGAAGAAGGGTGACTATGGTGATGTCTAAAATAGACTCACAAAATGATTTCTCATCTCACAGAACATCACCTCTCTATTCAAAGATCTCTTCTTCAAGGCATTCCTCCAGGAAGATAGACCTCTCCTTTCCCTCCCCAAATATTAGGACCTCTAGATGTTCAAAGGTATCCTCCTGATCCTCCTCCAACTCAAGCTCCTTAGTGTAGTCATCCTCTTCATCAAAGAATCAAGGTAATTAATCGAACAAGGGGGAAGAGAGCTCACCATGCTTTTATTCCTCCTCGTATTGCTAGAACATCTGCATATATGCAAGACCTGCATCTTCTCCATTGCTGATGGTGTCTTCACAAGAAGCATCAATGATGATTTCTTCTTTGTTATCGCTCATGATAGTCTCCTGAAGAACTACAGATTGGATCTTATACTCCTCACTCACCTCCTACAAAATAGGTTCTTCCTTGAGAAGGGGTGAAGTGAGACAAGCATGTGGAAGAGGAGGCAGTCCTTGAACTAGAATCGAATGATTATCCTCCTTTAACTTGGTTAGCACTTCATCTATATCAGGTGCAGCCTAATATCTCTCTTGGAAATGTGTAGGTGGGGTGTGTTCAAACATGGAATGTGTTGTTTGGTTTGAACCATCTATCACACATTGGCTGAGGAATCTCTCTCTGGATTCCAACTCTGCAATTCTCCTAGCTAGATCTTCTTGGAAGAGCTTTTCCTGGAGGTCGTCAGCATTATCATGAGTAGGAGTAGCTTCAGCTTCTTCAAGATTTTGAGAAAAACCTTGCTTCTCCTCTTTCCTACCCCATAATTCTACTATTTTCCCCCAATTTAGGATCTCAAAATTGGGATTTTACTCCTATAAATAGGCAACAACTTTTTTTTCTCCAAGGTCCTGGGGCTCCTCCATAAGGTCTGAAAGCTCTATCTCTCTTTCAAGAAGAAGTCTCATCCTAGCCTCTAAATCTTCAACTTATTTGGCTAGATTATCTTAAAAGACTATTTCTTAGAGGTCACCAGCATCATCCTCTTCAAGGCTCTGGGCTAGTTCTTGGGATTCCTTCCTCCAACTTGGAAACTACACATCACGTTGAAAGACTTGGGGAGGTTGAGGAATGCAAGGAAAAGACTGTTGATGCACTGGAAGAGTCTCTAGAAGAGGGACATGCTAGCTAGTGGTATTCCCCCCAATGGAAGATTCATAATATAAGGAATTGAGAAGATTGATCTCCATGGGGGGTTGCTCCAGCTCCCTTTGATGCTAGAAAGCCAGGTGCATGGGATTGAGAGTAGATGCATCAGATGATCTATAGTGGGTGAGTGCTATCTGATAGAAAGGATTTGGTGCAAAAGAGGGGGCTTCCTTCAGAATAAGAAGGGGCACACAAGGCTGATTGCCTTGAATAAATGGATTTCTCCATTTTTCTACCTCTTCCTCCATGGACTACAAGGCCTATGCTTACCTAAACAAACACTCCTCTTTATACATCAACTCCTGCTAATACCTGTACTACTCTTCCAGTCTATCAATCTCCATTGTCTACTTCTCAAACTCTAACACCACCTCCCTTAACATTTTAGGGCAACTAGGAGAGCTGATTGAGGTGATTCTCTAAAAATATTTAGTCTGATCATAGTCACATGAATGAAAACAAGACCCATGATTCTGTGCAAAATAATTATACATATAAAAGTAAGATTTCTGATGGCACCAGGCTACTTAACCAATAGATTCAACTCAGAGTCACCATTGGTTTCTGATGTAAAGCCTCCAAAGGCTAGTTGGTTTAAGAACACACCAAAAATTCTTTAACTCTTTGGACAAAACCTATCCTAGTGAGTCCCACCAGGCATGCCAAAACTATTGATGCAAAAGATTTCACCCTTGGTAGGAGGTCGAGCTCCTGTCTTCTTCACGCAACTATGGAAACTCCCCTCTCACCTGTGGGACTAGCGAAGCTAGAGGGGAGAGTCTCTAGATAAGGGATAGCTCCCTTTGATGCATCATATTCATTCTAGCAAGTGCTAACACACACACACACACACACACACACACACATTGTGGGGGATGAAAAGGGAGAAAGATGTAGGAAAACAAACTACTCTAAAGAGGTGATGCACCAAAATAAGTTAAAATTCTCACATCCATAATTTAAATTAGACATACACATACATACACTTTAGACTTGGTAGAAGGACCAGACTACAAGAACTTGATACGGAGGCTTTAATGAAAATACAGAAAAGAGAGATTCACCAAAGGTGCTGTGAAATACACACTGTAAGGTAATTTCTTCTATTTCTTCACTCCCAAATAGAAATCTCCTTGACAGTTACAGAAATGGCACCTTGTAGACAATAGATATGTTGGTGTTGAATCTGTGAAAGCATCAAGAAACAATGAATAAACACAAATTAACACTCAGAACATACACAAAAATATATATCCAAGATAGAGGTAAAAAATGCATTTATTAATTTAGATGAAATTTTTCTAGGGCTACACCTTACAAATGTGGAAGATAATTTATAAAATGACAAGTCCTCAATATATAGGAGAAGAAAGGAGGCCTATTTGCATCCCTTTTTTACAAGTGGCCCATTTGCATCCCCTCATTGGGAAGAGCAGGCTGTCTAAAAATAAATGTTATGTTGACCCTGGCTTTGACTTTAGGCACTTTTTTGACATGGCTGCACTATTTCCTCATCAACCAAGCCTACTTCTTCAAGGCATTTATGTAGCTTGTCTACTCATAAGTATGAAATAGAGAAAAAAGGATCGCACGGTTGGCCATTCGCGTCCTCTAATTGCAATTTGCAGCCACTGTTTCACCTGCTGGAGTAACTTCTTGAATCAATGCTTCCCTTCACCACTTGGACAACCTATTTGCTCCATGCTTGGCACTTTGTATTTTCCCTATCTTTTCTCTTTTTGCTCCTTTGGCCCTTGGGGGTGATCTTCTGGTGGGTCGCTGCACTTCTGGGCCTCCTTTCATGGTTGGCATTCCTTTAATTTGAAAGCAAACAACTATTTCATTTTTTTTAATTTTGATGCTCACACAGTTGTCATTGCTTTGAAAACCAATGGCTAATTTTCTTTCTTAAGATTGATGGATTTTGGGATGTCACCGTCCCTTTTAAAATGTCATCGAGTCCTTCATTGGCTTCTCGGTGGGTCTTTGTTCTCCTCAGCCCTCCCTGTGGGCCTTTTTGCTTGAAGTCCCTTCTTAGCACCTTCCCAAAGGGAAGGTGACCCCTCAACCTTTAGAAAGTGCCCCTATATTTGGATAAGAGTCCCCCACAAGGGAACCTACCCTTCAAGGTCCTTTGGCAGGTCTTTGGGTTCCTCCAAATCATTTCTCAGGCTTCTGCAGACCTTTTGTCTACGGTCATTTTCCCGTAGACTTTTGTCCGTGGAAAATTTTCTTGGGCTTTCCTTTGCTTTGTATATTTCCTATGAGCTTTTGTCCATGGAAATTTTCTTGTAGACAAAAGTCTGCTAAATTTTGCCTCGGCCTTTGCTTTGAACTACGGCCTGAATTCCTTCGAACAAAAAGTCTGAAGGAATTTGGGACTTAAACAAAATATAAATTCCTTCCAGTTTCCCTTTCCTTTGAAGTGCCTACCCTCTGCAAGGGTATTTGAAATTTGGAATGTCCTTTAGCCAACTAGGCATACCTTTGAACCAAGCTGTTGAACCAAAAGTGGTTCAATGGTTCAAGCGGTTCAACCATTGCGCGCCAATGCCAAGTGAATCAAAGCCGATGAACTTGAAGCCATTGAACCATCTAGTTGAACCAAATGACTGAACCATCCAATTAAACTAAACATTGAACCACTTCCTTTGAACCAAGCACCTGTAAAGGCCATAGAAACTCCTGGACTTGTGTAAAATCAAAAAAAAATGAATTGGCCTTAAACAGCAGGGGAAGAAGGTGACCAATTTTTTGCCCTGTTGGGCAAAATGGTCAACACTACCCAAACAACCCCCCAAATTATCTTGAAACTACCCTATAATATTTTATACCCCTCAACTAACATTTTTTATACCCCCATCTCTAAATTAGCCTAAAAAATATAAATACCCAAATCAAATTTCACAACTAGTAGAGACTCTTACCTCATCTCTCTATCTTCTCCTAGGTAGCACAATTGGCTCTTGTGGTGGTGTGCCTCCCACTAGGTCATCTCCTTGATCTGCCATCTTAGTCACTCTACAATATCTATTTTTTCTCTCTAATCACAAAGTTGTAAATGAGTTTGGTTGGCCACCAAACCCCCTTTTGTCAGGTTTGGTCTGCCACCAACATCAACATTATTGACCTAATCCACTGATGTCAATACTTATGCCTACTAATATTATCAATGTTTCCCTATTATGTCAATGTTAGCACTTTTTATTAACAATATCGGCAATATCATTGATGTCAGCACCATTGCCTCCACTATTTTCCACAAAAAAAAAACCCCAACTTTTTAGACTTTACCCATATACTAGGGCAATTAAAGATCACATATATCTCCTTAACCATGAAAAATTCCTTTGGAGATCACTTAAATCTTCACCCATGATGACTTTACTTGGAGATCATAAATATCTCATCACTCATTGACCCTTTTACACCAACCTTACATTGCTTGTCTTGACCACTTATTCTATTCTGCTATAGTTGGCTATTGTGCACACACATGTACATTAGGTGTTGTGTATGGAAACCAAGCCCATCTTGTCAGCTTCAACCCTTTTATGTTTTCTAGGGGCACTTCCTACCCTAGATACTTAGGACACATTGACCATTGGAGCTATAACTTTGATTGTTTTGACCTATCATCTATCACTTACAAGCTGTGCTTTGGTTATTTCTATTCGAGTCCTCCTCAACCTTACTTGTTCTTGACTTTGTTGACTATATATCATAGCAGTATATGCATATGAAGTGATACTCAATTCTTCACCAGTCACCCAATTATCTTTTTATCAAACTGGTAATCGATTTTGGCTTCTCCTCCATTGATTCCTATTTTGAGGGGGGATACCTCATCCAATAATTGGAGCATCTAACTCCTATTTTTATCTTTAAATCTTGTTAGTAAAAATTACAAGACAATAAGGGGAAAATGTAGACACCAAAATTATGTCACACACACATGTGTAACTCCCTATGTCATAACCCCTTTTAGCCCATTTTTCAATAATAACAATTAGCTTCCCTAACCCATGCTTTTACCCCTCACACATTAAATTAATTTAAAATACTTAATTAAGTTAATTAAAAACCCCTTTTTCCACTTTTATTGGCCACCTCACCCTATGACTAATTCTCATCTAATGAGTCACCTCAAGACTTGGTCCCCTCATCTTAATTACCCAAGACTTATTCTCACTTCCAAACTAAATTCCTAATTAACTACCTCCTTTTTAACCTCTTATTTTTACCATTTTGAAATGGGTACCACACTTGGCATGAATAAAAATAGAAAATAAGCCAAAAATAGTAAGGTTTACCTATTCTAAGGCCATCGATGTCAGTCAACCCACAACCGATGTCAGTAGGATCACTGATGTCGATAATATAAGCCAAACTCCAACCTAAAGTTTAGGTCAGTAGAAATCAAGAAAATTCATTATTACTTGCATTCAAGCTCTCAACATTCAATTTTCGACATCATCCTAGCTTATTATCATCTTACATAAGTCAATCATGATCAAGAACTAAGCTTTTGAAGACAAACAACACTTATTCTCTCTATTTAGGCCAACAGTTTGGACTACTTTATAATAGCCATCAATCTAGCACTTATCATTTAGTGACCACTATACCTAAGTACATCAATTATTCTATAGGTCTTTTAAACATTTATTCTTCTATCACTTTATATCTATTGTGGATTGCTTTACACACTTCTGACTGAACCCCTTTGAGGGAGTTACAAAGCTTCCTCATTTGTTTCTCCTTAACCTAACACACAAAAACTTTAACTAGATTTACCCAAACCATACTCTCTCTCTCTCTCTCTCTCTCATAACTCTCCCCAACCTCTTAGACCTAATCAAAACCATTTTCTAGACCCCAAAAAACCTTCTACAAGCTCCCAGACAATTATTGACCCTACTGACCTTAACAACCTAACCAACATTGGTCACCTTCACCATTGACCTTGGCAGTATAACTGATATCAGTCACTCCCCTACTGACATTGGTGACTGTGGATTCCCTAACCTTTCTAAAACCTACCCAAACAACTTCTAAGATACAAACAAAATACACCACCTACACCCTATCACTCTTTGTTGCATACATGTTATTAATAATGATAATATTATCTCTTTTTCACTCTCTCTTAACCTCTCTTTTAGTTATTCATTACTCTTTTATCTCTCAAAAGTGGACTGCCATGTCTAAGGAAGTTTCACACTTCCTAGAACAAACACGTAGCTTGGTAGCCCACTCATTTAACTACTAACAAACATCTTGTGGTAGTGATTTTTTGCTTGTAGGTAGTCCTCCTCAGCCAAAGAGGAGTGCTCACAATGTCTGGATATGGTGCGTAAACCAATCCGAGTTCATTCTAATCACTTATCCCCATCATTCTTGTTTGTTTTCCTTTAGACTTGAAATAGACAAAATTTATTAAAACAAGGACAATAGGGGTTCTACTCCATATGATTGTAACATCCCACAAACCATTTTTTACTTCATTTTTGCATTTGATCTAATTTTTTTTTCATGTGTGCACGTACTCATTAGTATTTTGTAAGAGATTCCACTAGAATAGTGACATAGGCAAGCCCTCAAATGATACAAAACCACCTACAAGACCTCTGAAACCTCTTGTAACTTCCCTAAAGGTTTTAAATAATTCCTATAAGAGGGACACTGACACCACATGGCACTACTATCTTGATATTAGCGCTATTATCCAAGACTAAATTTTAATAACAATCATAAAATGGAATGTGTTTACCTATTTCTCTAGCCTATTTTAGTTCCTTGGTCTACATAAAAGCTTCTTTACTTCTAGATAAGTATTCTTTGTCTTCTCACTTGATATTTTGGGAAAGGTAAATTAAACCAATCATTTCTAGTTTTCATTCCACATTAGCATCATACTCAACCCTTTAAAAATATATTATTTACACTAGTTAAGTCCTAAGAGATTAAAAAAACTTATTATAGTCAGTTTTAACAAACATACATGCTTCACTTATTCTTGTCAAGTGTTTATAGATACTTATAGGTCTTAGATCCATTACACAGATCCAAATTTACTACTATATACCCACTAGGGGCATATACAAAGATAAATGGATTCTTCATTTGATACATTCACCCATTTGGGGGAATCTTATACATAGTTCTGATTTCCAAGTTACATCTTTCTAAAATCTATAACACAAATTTAATATTTTTATATATTATTATTAATCATCCTACACTACTCATATTTTTTTTATGACTACTACTACTTTATGCTTAGTTTATGTATATCTTTGATCTTATATAGATTTATACCACATATTCATGCATAATTTCATTTTTAGCTTTACTAGTTTAGACTTAATTGTGTCTCTATGTTTCTACATCTATTCAAGAGTATTTAAATTGTCATTATTCTATGACTTTATGCCATTTACTTTTATTGTATGTATTCTTTTGACATGTGCCCATGTCTTTATGTGTGCCTTCTTGATTATGTATGTGGAAATTTTAACATGTCCTTCCATGTGGTCCATGCTAACTTACTTGCTCTTTGCATATGTGGACATTTGAACATGTCATTATATGTATTGGTTTCTTATATTTAGTGACATGTGCCCATGTCACTTGTATTATGGCCCCTTGGTCTACTTTACATGCCTCATGTGTGTTGTATATATGCTTTCATGTATGTATCATGGCCATGCCACTTGTTTCTTATTAGTACACACTCTAGTTTTATATTACATGAGGGACCTCATGCATCTCCTTTCCTCCCTAAGTGCCATGATGGGCATCATGCCCCATCCCCCTAGTTATTTAGTTAGTTTATTTCTCAGGTTTATTATTCATACACATGCTCATATTAGTATATCTATCTTGATAGCCTTGTGAATGATAGATCTAACATAAATCATATATTACCAACTTATGATTAGATTATCTTACATTTTAATTTCATGTATACACATTATATTGGTTTATTACAAAAATATCATATATTCTTAGGCTAACAGATATCATGTAGAGATTCTTTTGAGGACAATTCTTACATAGGTTCAACAACTCCCCTCAAAAGAGGGGGAATTCATAGAGGTTTATCATAGAGATCAAGCCATCTAAATTCACTTAGAGTATAGTTTCTAACATTTAGGCACATAATACAGATCTCAATTATAGGAAAACATAATGGAAAAATAGTCATACAAAGATCAAACCAAGTTGGTAGAAAAATAGCATAGTAGGAAACTAGTGCTAAAATTAGACATTAGAGCCATAATGATATTGTCCAAGGTGTGACACTAATACCCAATATCCCTAGAAATAGAAAAATCTAGATTTACTAAAAGGCACAATAGTTTCAGTCTAGGTTTGCATAGATTCAATTACATATTACCAATTTTTGCTTAGTTTTGTACAATATCATACCAATTTGCTTATATTGGGAAATCGTGCATGACATGAACACTCCCATTTTAGTTTTATATACTTAGATATAGATTATTACAACTCATTCTAGAATCCATATGCTCATATATTAGATTTGGGGGCATGTGCATGACACACTATTTTTGTATGCTCATTTATACACCAGTTGATCAGATGGAATGGAAAAATCCATGTCATTCTCTATATTATACATAAAAGACACCATGTTCTAGTTATGAAATGTATTATTTCCTTACTCTATCTATAGTGGTTATAATTATCATGTGGCCCTTGAGCTAGATATTCGAGTTCTTAAGAGGCCCCTAGACTGATTTTCATTCCATAGTTCCTAAGTAGATGCAAAGTTGTTATATATAGTTTTAGTTATAATCATAAAAATTAAATTACAATATGAAATTTATTTATAGATGCATATAATACACATGGGTAGGTAATGATGGATTCATAGACTACTTGAGTTATTGAACCATGTAGATAAGAGGGTTGGATAAGCCATGAGTCCAACATAAGCTATTCATATGTCATGATCCATTGAGTAGGGGTGGCCAATAATGGAATCAAGGCTATATTGAGATCTAAATCCACTCACACATGGGGATTGAGTAAGCCATCAACTTATTCTATGATATTCACTGATTGATCACTATCTACACACACAAGATGTCACCAGGTTTATGCACTAGTTCATGTACCTAGTGAGGTGTATTCATTCTTTTCCTCTCTCATATATCTTTACTTAGTTTTTTATTTTCTTTTGATATCTCTTAATTAAGGAATGATATATACATGTTTCATTTTTAGGATGCATAATGGAGCACACTTCACATCTTAGATCTAAATTCATAGACTTTGCCTTATAGGTAAGTCTAGGTATGCTTCTTTTTTATTTATCCTAATCATTTTGCATTGACACATTTATAGAAAAAATGAGGGGGAAATATAATCATATAAAAATGTTAAGAGTGCTATTTGAGACCACCCATCCTTATCTTACCCATATACCTATCTTAAGGCATATTTAGACACTATCTAGACTTTGTATGGGTCACACACATCCCTAGACATCTCAAAATTAGTCCTAGACCCTTCCTTAGGAATCCAAGCCCCTAAAACCTCAAGTTATACCACCTAGACACTAGCACCATAACTAGACACTATCACCATAATGTTATTATCCTATTTGAGTGCTATTTCCCTTTTCCCTCTTTTTAGCTCCAATAGATATCTTTTCAATTCCTAAGATAACTAGGGTTGGCCTAGATCCATTTTAAACCCTACACAAGTACCATATTAGTATAAATACTTAAATTTTATCCCTTTATCCACTATATGGAAATTAGATTTAAATATACACAAATAAGCCCATAACAAGTTATGCACAATCAAGGTTATCAATCCCTATTCTACCCTATTTATACATACAATCATCTAAAACCCTCCTAAGCTCATAATACATATATTTTTAGTCTCAATCCTTACTCAAGGAACTCATACTATTTTCAATTACACTTTCACCAACACTTAGGTGGGGAGAATTACATCAGGATCAGTTCCTCTTTAGAGTATTGGTATGTAGCTAAATCTTATCACAAGAGGGTGTCAAGGATGTCTAGCCTAGCTAATTAACATCACACATTTACTACTTGTGCCATTAAAATGCCCTAATCACATGGAATTTTAGGGTTTTCATACAAAATAAATCATAATAGGTCATAAACAGTGAAGCAAGGTTTGTCCACGTAGGAATAGGATTGGTAGACTCAAATATAGGTCCTCCTAGAAGCTTAAAATAATTTGTTTATAGACACTAACACTATAGTAGACATTAGTGGCACAATGTTATTATTCAAGGTAGGACACTATTATCCAAGAGGGTTTTTAACACCTATATCCTACTTGTGACACTCATACCAGCTCTTTTACTACTTTTTAGCCTCTAGATTCTCCATGTTAGTCAATTTTTAGCTAAGTATTCATATGTCTCATTTATTGCTATTATTAGAAATATCAGTTTACCTCAATTCCTTCATACATTAGTGGATGTTTTATTATGTATTTTATACCTTGAGTTACTATATTTATACCCTTTAACAACCTAGGGATTACACTCCATAACCCTAAAAAGTTAATTCATTATGAAAAGATGTAAATATGAGTATTAATGATAACATAAAGAAGTATGATATCATCATATATATTCTGGGATAAAATTTATAAGGTAATATGCATGTGAAAATAATCATACATAGTGACATTTTCAAGATAAATGTTATCAATAAATAACACAAATAAGCAATCAAACTAATTATGTAAAACTGAAATATAACAACCCAGGGAGGGATGCTTGATATTAATCATGATAATATAAATGGGTAAATTATATAATTTACATCATGGTATCAAAATCTAATCAAACATAACAAATAAGTGTCATGTCCATGACACACACAAACAAAGAGTACACACAAAGCACACAAAACAAGGCCAAGAGGCCACATACAAGGGAAATATTCAAATATCACTCACTCATGCATAAAAACATATAATAGGCTTAGATACCCACTCAAGAACATGTTTAAATATACAAAATTCAAATAAAGAGTACACACAAGACATGAAACATGAAATTAAACATGAAAAACATGCATAAATATGTGTAATTGATCAACATTGGCAATGTGTATCATCAATATATTCAGTAAATTAAGTACCCAAAGAAGATAACAATGTGAAATAAGTGTGTAATATCAATATATTTTATTCAATGTAAATAATTGAGATATAAATAATAAGGGATAACTAAAATTGATATAACTTGTGTAATATGATGCCCCTAGTGAACTTGATAAAGTAAAAATAAGTGGAGGTATGCAACTTGTTTGATTCTAATAATTGTTAGCTTATGTTCACTATGATGATATTGGTGATAATAGATAATAATGTGATGTACTAATTCCTAGGTACATCATTTTTATATATTTAGAATTTTTGAAGTTAGTGAAATAACCTGTAACTATGTTTGTATATGGTAACTTGTATGTTCTACATTCACTCATATATACTATGTGAAACATTATTTGAGAAACGATGGATAAAATAGATAAATATTGAGTATGATGAGAAAAAATAATTATGAAAATAATTACACAAATCATACATAGTATAGATACTAAAATCTATTTTATATAATACCTCAATCTTATACACCTATCAAATACCTATCATGGTTGTACATTTTAGTTCTAGACCTTCATGTTACTAAAAGGCTTACATTCACTATATCTTTGTGCCTAATTCAATCTCTTAGTTTAACCATTGTTATTCTAATGACCAGGCCTTTCACACTGTGCAAAAAGCTCTAAACCTAATTATTATCCTTCACTACCAATTTGAACTTGTACTTAGTTTATATCTTCCTAGACACTTACATCGATGAAAGTTTACACTTTTACTACAAAGTGTCTAATACCCAAAATTCATATAATTTTCAAAATAAGCATATCCTAAAGGTTTTATTAAGTCATTTAATGTGATATATTTTTAAAAGGGATTGGTATATATACAAGATCAACCTTCATTTATTCTTCACCTAGAAAATACCTGGAAATCACAATGTAATATACTAAAAATCACTTAATCCAAAATTCAAGTGAGAAAACCTACCCTATTTATCCCTATTTCCACATAAATTATAGGATTAGTATTTTTATAGGTTTGAAGCATTTAAAGAGTAACCCATGAGTCATATTTTCCAAGATATAATCTATGTCATTCCATATCTTTGTTTATCACACATTATACCCTTATACACACACAATATAACATGTATGGGAGAATTACATAAGTTTTAGGCCCTCTTTAGAGTATTATCTATGTCATTAGTCCTTTTTGATAGAGGCATCCTTGGGGTAGTTTGACATTGTGAGCCTAATAAGCCATTTTTACCATAAGTCACTCCAAGGGTGAAGAGTTAGGGTTTGATCATTTGAAAAAGAGTGACATCTTGTGTATGTGATCTAAAGCCATCAAAAGAAAATCAAAAGAAAACTTAGAATGATTTACATGGCCACATCTTGATCTAGTTAGTATTCCATATAGGACAATTATAATAAGGTTATAAAACTATGTTGACACAACTATCCATATCTGATGTAAGCATTTGAGGCCATAAAAAGAATATTTATAGAATATAATGACTATTATAGGATCATCTTCCTATCCACTTCTAGCATTGTTCCTATCTAGACTTACCTACACACAGTAAACTAGATAGGTATCAATTATTTTCAATTCATTTAAATATCTATTAATATTTGTATTTTACTATTTTTAGCAATCTCAATTGTATAGCTTTAGAATACCATTTATTTGAGTTTTCCATTAATTGGCCTACTCATTGGGTTAGTTCACCACCCTTGTGTAAAATCTAATCTAATATTCTTATCTAAATTTAGGGTTTAACATTTGATGAACCCATCCTATGAGTTTCATTTTCCCAAAAATATTCTATATTTGATTCTCTTTTGCCTTTTTTCCCTAATATTTATTTATTTACTTCCTCCATCATGGATTATATAGATTGTTTTGATAATTATGATTATGAATCTATCCAAACTTTTATCAAGGAAGGAGTGAAAATTTACTACCATTGTATTTTTCCAAATACACAAATACATCTTCTCAAATATCTAAAAGGTGGTAGCTACCATCCCTATAACTAGGTCCATTCTAACATCATCCCAAAAGCTAAATTGGCCAATATTAAAAAAATAGTCAAACTTTTCCTTCATCCCCTATATCTACATTTAATTCATATGGGTAAAATCTTCCATTATATGATCATGAATTTTTTTTCCAATTACATAATGACATCATGGTTGATTTACATACTAAAATCTCATATAAATAAAATTTCACCAACTACATAATGACATCATGTATGATTTAAAAAATAAAATATGATATCACTAACTACACAATGACATCATGGTTGACTTACAGAGAAAAACACAAACACATAGATAACACAAACACATATAACTCATATAAAGACTTTGTAAGAGATTAGTTTTGATTTACAATATCATTTTTAGGCAAGCAAAGGGAATACTAAAATATTTTACCATAATTAAAAGACTTATAGACATAATCTTAAGGATTAATGGAAAATCTTTTATGAGATTGAAGATCAGTCTCTCTTTTATATATTTAAGAGAAGAAGATCAACAATCATCCATAAGATGCTAGATCAAAGGACCAAAATAAAAACTAGAGGGTAGTGGGGAACTGGGATCACCATGGATCGACTAAAGATTATTATTATTCTTTCAAAAAGGCTAAAAGGTACCTCCTTTCTAAAGTGGTATGGTCCACCTCATGTTTAACATGTGTAGTACACACTCATAAACATACCCCATCAGTAGTAAATCCATCATGTGGGTCTTATATGAAAAATTAGTCTATGTCCTATTCATACTCACCCATTGGGGAGTAGATTTCATTGTTATCTGATTCTAGAAAATAAGGATGTATATGAAGATTGTCTATATGTTGTAACTATTGTCCTAGTTGTGGTGGAGGAAAGCTGGCCTAATGTGATATAGTAAATTGATTCCAAAGTGAAATTATCAGTTGAGATGGTTATGTCTGAATTGTATTGAATTAGTGGTTTTGAACACTAAATAACTAAAAATGGTTTCTAAGAGGAATATTCATTCTTATGAATATGTTCTTCATCTGATTAAGGTGAATCCTCATAGCTATATCATATGATGGTTTAGTGGGTATGCATTTTTCTAAGAAATGATTAATTTAACTTGGAATGGCATCTGGACTATTTCATACATTATATTATGTAACAATAAATATTTGCCACTCATATGACCATTATTTGAGAAATTCAAAGTCATGCCTTTCAACAATGGTAAGGAATTCACTATTGATAAAGTTAATTTGATCATTATGATATGAAATATTATAACACAACACAATAGATCCCCAACACTCACCACCAGATTCCATGAATTGAGATGTGAAACCCAATCTATATGTGTTGATGGGATATGATTGTTCATAATATTGGTTGTCATCCTATGCCTTTCATAAATAAGTATTTATAGAATGAAATTAGAATTCTAGATGTGTTTATGGAGTTCTTCCTTAACTTCAAAAATTATTACCATATAAACTTTATAATCTAAATTTTTTTCCTTGGAAATAAAATCTACCAGATAATTATTTTTACCCTAAATGTGCTCAATGATGAAATAAAAAGTAGATAGGAATGCATCCCATTTAACTAATATAATAGAATCAAATTTATTTTGATTGTTAGGATACTGTAAAAAACTTATGAAGTTATTGAGGTCAGATCTAATAAAAAACTTTTCTGATCTAATAAAAATATGAAAGCATGAATTACCTTAATTATATATAGTGATTCCTTATGAGTATAATGGTGTTTTATTATATCCTTATTTGATGTTCTTGAGGAATATTTATAGGGTCAGTCCATTCCATCTTCTAATTTTTCTTTTAGGACAACACCCCAAAACTTGTCTGGAACATCAATCTCTATGATCTTTAAACCATTTCTAGGAAGTTTGAGAGGAGGTAATTTATGATAATTTTCATTGATTATAATAAATATAACAATAATTTATTTATTACATGAAGGAGGTGATTTAGGCAATATTTTGTGTAATAATAACCTATCCTAAGCAATGTTGTAATAATAAACCATGACATAGTTTACACAACTGAGAAATATTTGAACATATTTCTCATCTTGTATTTAATATGGGAAATTTTTGATATCCTTAAGGATATTCTCCTAAAATTTAAATTCACCTAATATTATAATGAATCCTAAGAAATATATATCATCCTTGAATACTACCATTTTCTTAATAGAAAAAACTAGACCATTTACAAAAACCAGCTGACAAAATTGATCCAAATGACTAATATATTCTTTAGGATTTTGGAGAAGACAAAAATATCATCAATATATACAATTATAAACTTGGAGAGAGGAGATAAGATTTGGTTAATCATGTTTTAAAAAATACTAGGGTCTATTTTCACACCAAAAGGCAAAACATTCCATTTATACTCACCAAAAGGGGTGATGAAAGTTGTTTTATACCTATCTTACTCTTCCACCCATATTTGCCAAAATCTTGATTTAAGATCAAACTTAATATAAACCTTGTTACATTATATCATTTGTAATATTTAATATTTTGATAGGATATGATGTTTTATAGGAATAACATACTTGTTTAATGGAACATAATTTACAACTAGTCTCTTTTTACCCTTGATATGTTCTAATTTCATATTGATATAGAATGATTCACATGCCCAGGCACTATTAGATTTTTAAATTATACCCATTGATTTAAGCTGAGTGATTTATTCAAAACATTCCTATCTCAAGGTTGTAAAAATTCCATAATGATGAACCTTTAACTTGGGTTCAATTTATTTCCCATTTTTATCTTCAATCAATTTTAAATAAATTCTCTAGGTATGGGTTTTTATCTCCTTGAAAGCTAGAGGATTTTCAGAACAATAATCCTATTTGATATTATTCATAATGGATTCTATATTAGTTTTACAAAGGTTAATTAATTTATGAATCCATTATTTATTTACAATCTTTTTCAACTTTTGAAATAATGGAATTTGACAAACATACTATTATTTCTTGGGAATCTCATATAATCCTACTAGAGTGATCTTCTCTTAAAAGATCAATAGAGGATGAAACATGGACATGTTATCCAAACCTATCATCATATCTTATTTAGGTATCTCATGTTAGACAATTTTAGACTGTAAAATTTGATTACCAATATGAAATAGAACTTGAGCAGACCATTCTAGAATGAATGTCTTTGTGTTGCATGTTAGCCTATGAAAGTCTAGTTACCACTAGTCAGCATGAATATAATTATATCTTCATAAGTATATATATGCACTAGTATCTAATAACACATCCAACTTATATTCCTTAAAATAATTACATTTAATTCCTAGTAAACACATATGATTATGTGTACTACGAGATTTTACTTGCTGAATATTTGAAGCTCATAGAATAGGCATATTTGACAACATATGGATTTTAAATCCAATTTTTGAATCATAATCACAATAACTTGAATCAGTGGAAGAGTAATGGTTCAAATTAATATGAACATCATAATCATTTGATTGATAGAGAACATCCAATTCAATAAAATTCTCATCCTTAGTAATCAAAACATATTCATCTACATTTAACTCATTGTCTTATAAAAACATGACCTTCTTGGCTTATCTTTTATGTTTGGGACATTTTTTGGAATAATTATCTCTTTGGAATATAAAAAATTAGTGGTATTATTTTAGAAACCATGTTTTCTTCTAAATTTTTTCCTAGGCCAGGGTTGTTTCCTGTAAGGCCATTCTTTAAACTTGTTTTTCTTTTTTTTCCATGCTAGTTTTGGACTAAAATGGCAATCACAAGATTGAAATTTCATTTTATTTCTCCTTTATTTTTTATACCATTTTATATCCATAAAATTGAATTTATCTTCCTTCCATTCACAAAATTTATCACCCATCCCCTTGTGAAATTTTAAGGTTTACTTCTATTTTTTCCTTCATATAAAGTTTAAGATGGATGCCTTTCATATTCTGGTTAATACTTGGAAATGACATTTCACTCAAATGATATCCTATAGATTCCTTAAACTTAGTATAAAAATACTTAAGAAAAGACTCAATATATCTAATTTTATAGGTAATAGTATGATTTTCACTAGAGTTATAGAATAACCCTTCCATTAGCACATATGTTCATTTAGCCTACTCATATCATAGAGTTGACATTTTATGAATTTGTTTTATTCATTTCTTTATCATTGTATAGATTACCAATAAATTCTATTATCAAATAATTACAAAGAGATATGATTGGTTGGTCATGATTGAATATATTGTTTAATTTTTTGGATGAATCAAATCCCACCATTCTTTTACTATACCAGTGAATCCATTTACAATATTTTTTATAACATCCCTAGGTTTTTTCATATATAATATCACCTATGAGTTTTCCCATGCAAGCATTTCCTGAATTACTTCTTTCCTTTTCTTAGGAGATTCACAATGAAATTTCCATAGAAAAGGTTGAAGATTCAATGTCCTCATTTGTGATTCTAAATGAATTTGATTAGATGACTATTGATCAATATAGATAGATTATCCTTCATGGACGAGTTCTATTTTATCCATGCCAACCTAGAATGGTTTGTCTAAGAAAGACTCAATTTATAGAAGGCTTTTAGATTTAATTATTTTGAGATAATTTTGCATTTTATGAATAATTTTCCAAGAATTTAGACTTTATTAAAATGTAAGAATATTTGGCCCAGCCTTGTCTATTTCAACCTTAGGCTGAGAAAATTCTCTAAGTTTTATAATAAATTCCTTAATCTACTCAATATTTTATAAAATATCTAGAATCTAAGAAATCTTTGGGGATTGTTAAATTATCACCCATTCAATACTATCAAACATATTTTTGATTTGGTTTAGTTCCTTATGAGTGTCATTTTGGTTTATTACCAGGGTAACTATCTTATGTATTTGAATATGGAGATCAATTCTAATAACATTAATCCTGGTGATTTTTTCATTATTGGATTTAATAGTCTTTTGTTCTAGATATAAGATTTTATGTTCTATCTTTCTTATTAGTTAATTTCTTCTAAGACCTACTGAGTGTTGTACTAGATGCTGGAGGCCATGAAATCATGTAACTGTCTTATGTATTTATGAATTTATCCATTTTGGTAGAGATATATGGATTCCAACATTTTATTGGCTTAATGTAATGATTTATAAATATAAAATAAATCTATTATTGATAAATTTGGTGGCCAAGTTGTTCCAATTCATTAATCTCACTTCAGAATACTGATTTAGGTTCTTATTAGTTTTCCTAAGGTAATACATTTGAGATTTATATTTTAGTCAATAGAGTACTACTTAAAATTAGTAGTTTTTGGAAAGACCTTTTATGCATAAGAGTCACTTCCTAATGGAGTCTTTCAAACATTCTCTTTTTCCTCTTTTACTATCTTTTTAGAGGTTCCTTCCATCTGAATATTTTTTGTTTTTGATAGAAGCTATTTATTTTTGGCTAGTAGATTCAAATTTTATTCATCATAAATAACCCTTTTTCCTCTTATCATGTTTACTATCCAATTTAATATTTTATGACAATCAAAATAAAATATTGCATCTATTTGAGGATTATGGACTCTTTTTGGATGTAGGAAGATATGATTGGATGTAGATCCAATATTTTAAAAATGATCTTGAATCAATTTTTTGATTATGAAAATATTATGATAGATTTATTTGGAAAATATTTTACAGATCTAGAAAATGATAGATATTTTTGATGTTTCTAAACAAATAATGTGCCAAGAATCTACTGATGAATAATTTTCAAGTCAAACAAGATATAGTTTCAACTAGGATAATTTGACTATGCTCATTGTTTCTACATACCATGCTTTTACTTACATTGAGCCATGCTTGCCAATAGTATTTAAGGTATTAGTGATACAATAAATAACTTTATAATGAATGGATATTGGGCATGAACCATCAATCATATAAATACCATGGGTCTTGAGAAAGAGTTTGAGTAATTTTTTTAAATTAGATTCCTCATGGATGACTATATGATAATTAGGATAGTAAGTGAAGAACACTAGGCCATCGTGTAATCTATTTTGAATAACTACTAATAGGAAAAAAAATAAAAAAAGAATGTCAATTATCAAGGGCAAATCCTAACCAATTAAAATTCAAACCTCTATGGTATAAAGGATAAAACCCTACATATACAACACCTATATATAGGAATTTATATTTATGCTGACCTTTAAGCTTTTTGATTTCTTCATCAAAAAAAAATCAAATGATATTTATATTTATCATTTTGTGTGACTTTTAGAACATTTTTAGAAATATTAATACTAGTTTTAGCTAATAGATGGAACGAAAATATATTATCATATAATTTTAATTCTTGAACTTTATATTTAGGAGAGGGATTATCTTCATCAGTTTATACATTAGATTCATTTATAGTGAACAAAGATTTGAGAGATATATCAATAAGTTTTGAAACATATTATGTACCTAGAGCACTAGAAGATGATTGGTTGGAGACATCCATTAAGTATACTATTGTTTATATTTTATAAGTAAAATAAGGGAAACACATGCCTCATAGGTATATTCCATTCACTATCATCATAATGAATAATAAAATCATGCCAAATCACAATAATACTAGTAGATACGGTACCAAGATAAAAGAACTTATGAAAATATCTTTAGTAACAGAGATAAGAGATACATATACAATGGAAAATAATTATATAATGAAGCCTAAACATGGATTTAATACTATTTACAAATACTTACAAATACAAACACAAGGACACAGATAACATAAACACATATAACTCATATATAAACATTGTAAAATACTAGTTCTAATTTGTAGGATCATTTTTAGGAAAGCAAAGAGCATAATAAAATGTTTACCCATAATTAAAATAATTTTAGATATATTCTTAAGGATTTTCATGAAAAATTGTTTGAGAGTCTCCTTTTTATATATTGAAGAGAGGAAGATCAATGCTCATCCATAAGATGCTAGATCAAAGGACCAAAACAAAATCTGTAAGGTAGTGGTAAATTGGGCCCACCACACACTAACTAAAAAATATTCTTATAATTTTAACAAGGCTGAAAGGCACCTCCTTTTCAAATAGGTGGGGTCCACCTCACATTTAATGTGTGCATTAAACACTGATGGACACACCCCATTAGTAGTGAACCCATCAAGTGGATCTTCTATGAAAAGAGAAAGTTTCTTCATATACATTGATTCAAACTCCCATAATTAAAACATTTCCAAAAAATATCTCTCTCATTAAGGGTGATGATTCTTTTCTTTGTTCATTTAATATTTAATTTTTTATAAAGGTAAATAAAGACTTCATGAAATATATACCAAATAACATTAAGGCAACACGAATAATGGTGGATTACAAACCTAAAGTGGAAAAAGATCCTAATTTTCTAAAAAATACACTCTTACTAATATCAACTAAGGTTTTTAAACAAAAATACATTTATCTTCCAAAATATTCATTCTTACAAAATGTTCTTTACATACCAAAAGAAGTACCCTTACCAAATCTAACTAAATTTTAAATTACTATATCATTACTAAAGGTAGATAAACCTTAAAAGGATATCAAAACATCAAAGGTTCAAAAATTTACAAATAGATATGACAAATGATCCAAAATCCAAAGATCCCACCATTATCAAAGTATCCTAAATTTAGTGATTCCAAACTTACACTTTTTATTCATGATGATGATAATATTAATATGCCTAAATTCAAAAGAGCTGGTGGATTAGAACCAATGATAACACCTTTTCCAAGCACTACCATTTATAGTAATGATCTCATGTCTATAATTAGTTCTATTGGATAGCTTCAAATACAAGTACATACACTTCAAATGCAAATGGATTACCATAATACTAATGCCAATGTTATGTCATTCAATAATCAACTGATTGCATAATAAATACTTAAATATCCTTACCTAATGGTTTTTAACTACCAAATTTACCTCTCTTTGATTAAAATAAAGATTAATTTTATCATAATATTAAATATGTACATTCATTTAGTCAATGGGAAAAAGATGACAAAATATTACTAAAATTATTTTATTACCGATGAAGCTCAAAATTTGTTCTATAGAATCCCAAAGGGTACCATATCCAATTTTAAATAATTGGAAGATGCATTATTTATGGATTTAAATATCCATAAGGTCCTAATACTTACATTATAATATTTGCATAATTTCATAAAATATGATGACAAATCCCTTCAAGTTTATGCTATTCAATTTAAAATTACATTAGATGACTTTACATATGGACCCTCAAATGTGGAAATAAAATTAATATTTATTATAGGTCTTATTTCCCCATTAAGGGGAAGATGATTACATAAATAATATGAAACATTTACCTATTTATACTTAGATGTTCATATATATGCTTCATTCATAAATCCCTTGAGATCAATCAAACTTACGAAGGTTCTCCCTCTAGGAAATAGGGAGGAAGATGAAATGGTATCTACATCAATGGTAGATCAAAGGAATCACTAATTAAATCATATCAAGGGGGAAATAAATATTGATTCCACTGAAGTTAGAGTTATAAATGATCAAATTCTACCTAGAAAGGTCCCTTTTTCTACCATCAATCCTAATTAGTTTTATTACTTAGATATCACAAAAGAATATTAAATATTTGAGAGGGTGCCTTTATTGATATAGGAAGACTTTAATTTGTTTAAAAATATTTCATATTTTATAGTTTATTAGAATATGGAGGAGAATAATGATGTAGGGGAAAACGTCTCAGAGGCATTATCTCTACTGACTAATAAAGTTATTTCTATAGAAATAAAAAAAGGTGAGATCAATGATACTTCATCCAAGGATGTCAAATCGTCAAACAAGTATATGGATTTAGGCACATCAATAAAAATAGGAAAACCATCTCAAAAGGAGATACTCAAGAGGAGAATAGATAAGGACATAATAGATGGGGTTCAAATTATTTTACCTTTGAAAATAGTAGAAGTCAATCTAAGAGGTTTATATAAAGATCATTAGTTGAAACATTAGAGGTATGAATAATAAAACACACATAAGACATTTAGGGTTTTAAGGATATTGAATTTATGATAAGAACCTCTATTCTAAAATACAAAATAATTTCATATATTGATTACAAAATATAATATTCATTTTTAGTAGGAATGAATAACTCCACAATCATTTGCCACTTCAAGGGGGCTACCTCATTATCAGAGCATTTGGATCTAATTTATATATTTTACTTGGATGTATTAAATGGCTTATACCCCTCTATTCATACTATTTTAATTTATTTCACTCTTCCATTATATGCATGTGAGATTATTCCTCTGATATTACTATTCATTATTTCTCATACTAGTATTACATTCTACAGTTCTACCCCAAATATAAATTATATTCCCCTACCTAGGTATATTATATTTCATCCCCCTTGACATGTTTTCCCCTCAAAACATGTGAAGAATTACATATCAAAAATATATAGAAGATCGGATGGAGACACACCCATGCATCCCTTTTTGCTTCCACTTCTTCCTCTTATGCTTGGAGATGAGCATATACAGTAAGAATGTGAAATGAAGTACTATAACATGAGGTTGAAGTGCATAGAGATAAGTGGAGGGAATAAATACAACTAGAAACATTATATTATGAAGGTTATAGTCTGTCACTAAAATTTAAACTTGGTGATCATCATCTCAAAACAAGAATAAGGATGCTCAAAATAATCTATCTAGTAATCCAATAGAGGATATATTTCATCCCTCTTATCATTATTATTTACACACATTATTTTTGGAGTGGTAACCCCAAAAAATAATGCATAATTTTTTTGAAACATTGGTGGCCAATGTGGGCTCATCGATGACATTATTAAGTACTTCTATTGCTAGCATGGGTGTATATAGCGGTTGTTTGGGTGCATATAAATGTGAATCAGTTTAACCAAATGAAGGAAATCAACATACCAGGTGTTTCAAAAATCCTTCAAATCTATCCATGTAAGTATGCCATGTTCATATGCTTTAACATATGAAATAAATCCTCGTCCTAGTTGTAATTATTTTCCCACTCCAACCATGCATTGATTTATTCATCATACTATGTTATTATAGGGTTGTTAATATTAAATATATAAAAATATTATGCATATCACTACTGATTTTATTCAAAGTAACATTCACTTTTGAAATTAATAAACTTATTTGATATTTTTGGGCAGTAGTGAGTAAAACAACCATAATATTATTTTTTTACAATAGTAATAGTTCTTAAAAGTGTGATAACTTATTAAATTATCAATAAAATTAAAAAGTGAATTTTTTTATTGAAATATATAAAAGAGTGGCACAAAACGCATAAATTAATTAGCATAATTATTTTCCATTTGAGATCTTTATGTAGAAGAACAACTGATTTTTTTACAATGATAATAGTCAGTATAACTATTATAACTTATTAAATACTTAATGAAATTCAAAATTGAAAACTATTATATAAATATAGAAAAGAGATGCATAAAACCCATAAATTAGTTGGTCCAATTATTTCTTGTTTTAGAGTTTCATGTATATGAACAATCAATTTTTTTTATATGGAAGTAGTTACTAAAATTGTGATATCTTTTGAAATATTTAATCAAATTTATAATTTCAAACTATTTATGAGATATTGAAATGAGGTGCACAAAATGTAGAAATGGTTTAACATGAATCATTATAGTATGAGATTTATATATAAAATAACAATCATATTTGTTTATGAAAAATAGAAATATGCACTTATAAACGGTAGATTTTAGTTGCATATTCAATTATGACAAGAGAACAAGATATATATTTGACTTTTAAAAACCTCCACAATGCAATGAATAACTTTATACTTGCTCCATGAAGCTTCAAAATGGGAAAATAAACAAAGATCATGGAAATGGCCTTAGAAAGAGCTATGATACCAAATGTTAAACACCTCTATGCTAAAATACACAATAAATGCATATATATTGATTAAAAAATATAATATTTCTTTTTGATAGGAAGGAATAACTCTACAATCACTTTCCACTTTGAGGGGGATACCTACTTATTAGAGCATTTGTCTCTAATTGATATATTTTTATTGGATGTCTTACAATGGCCTATGCCCCTCTATTTATACTATTATAATTTATCCCACTCTTCCATTATATGCATGTGAGATTATTCCTCTATGAAATTACTTTTCATTACCATCCATACTACTATTAAATTCTACTATTATACACAAAATATAATTATATTTCACTACCTAGGTATATTACAATTTCTCAAGTATCATAGCTATTTAGGAAACCATGGTGGAAGTGCATTTGATGGATGAAATTAAAATTAAATAATGGAAGGAATCTCAAGATGCTTGATGGGATCCACAAGAGGCATTTTCAATTTTTAGAATGATAAGGAAGTAAAAGGAGAGGTCTTGATTAATAACTCACATCACTTAGTGGTTTTGTTCCAAAATAGAAATGATGTCTATAATTGGATACTGAGCAACATAAATGCACCTAATTATTCTCTAGGATGTATAAAATTATGGGAAGAACTTAGTTCTTTTAGATAGGAATGCGATAAAGATTTTATGGATGATAGAAAAAGATTTCAACATCCCAATAGGTCATTTGGAACAAAAAGGGGGAATCCATTTTGTTGATAGTATAGAAGACCTTCTAAATTTTATTGCCACTAATAAATTGATTGATGTAGAACTCAGAGGCTCTCTCTTCACTTAGTCAAACCAAATATTTGGTAATAGTTTGATTTAGGTTAGATTGGATAGAATTCTAATGTCTACTGATTACATTTTATAATAGGGATTTTATATATCCTCTTAGTCAAGGATTGGATCTAATTGTAGACACTATTTATGAATTACATAGCACCTTAGTCTTGAACACTAGGAAACACAAACCTTGGATGTTCCTCTCAGTTCTAGACCTTTTCATCTACTGAAAGGATCACATACACTACATCTCTATGCATATTGATTATCTCTAAGTTCAACCAATTTTTTTATAATAACTCAAACCTTTTATCATTATAAAAATGATATAAACTTGCTTATCTTCTATCTCTTCAAGTTTTAGACCTATGCCTATTTTACAACTACCTGGACACTTGCATCCTAGATAGATGCCTACATTGATGCATATGTCCTATCCTAATGAAAGTTTATAGTGCCCTAAAAGGCATACAATTTAAAAATAAAATGTATCCATATGGTTGGCCTAAGTGATTTAATATGATATATTCTCCAAAAATATTGATATAAATACATGATCAATCCTCATTCATTCCACACCTAATAAAAACCTAACACATACCAAATAAGTCACAAATCAACTTAATAAAAGTATTAAATCAATAATTCAAGTGAGAAAATATTCCCTATTTTCCCATATTTTCATATCAATCATAGGGAACAAATATATAGGTCTAAAGTACTGAAGGAGTAGCCTAAGAGCCATATTTACCAAGTTACAATCTAGGTCATTATTGTACTTTCTTATCACATATTGTATTATTATGCACACATAATCCCACACGTAAGAGATAACTATATGAGTATAATGACCTATTTTTATAGTTTCTATGTAGGTGACACCCACTAATAGAGGGGTCTTTAGGGTTAGCTTGACATCTGAGATCACTAACCCATTTTTTCCATAATCACTATGAAGATGAAGAACTAGGGCTTTGATATTTAACAAGAAGTGATAGTATATGAGATATACATGAGTGCACTAGAGTTAAGGCAACCCAAAACCTAGAACATTATAGGTGGTCACATATATATCTAATAGGTATTTTGTAATGGATACATGGATCTAAGTTAGACATAAACATCAACATAATTATTCATGGTTGATGTAAGTGTCTGAGGTCACAAAAGTAATTAACCCATAATTTGACAATAGTCCCAAAATATACTTCCAGTCTGATCCTTTCATGTTATAGATCCAAATTTGTATTATCATAATAACCAACTAAGTATATTGTTTTCATCATCATTATGATATCTAGATTATTTTTACTTTATATTTTTAGCATACCTTAGAATATTGTTTATCTGACTTTGAAAATTAATTAGTTTACTATAGAGATAATTTATCACTATTGTCCCCTAGGTTATCTCTATCCCATTTAACACTATATTCTTTAATCTAGATTTTATGGTTAAACGTTTGGTGAACCTGATCTATGTGTTTTTCCATACAACTCCTAGTGTGCTTTAGGGTTTTTCTAATTTTTGTGATCTTTCAATTATTACATTTTATTCCCAAAATCAAAATTTATTTTCCTAAAATCATGTCTAATATGGATAAAAATGAGCTCTTTCTTCCTCATAAGCATAAGGAGGGTGATAACTACCATCCCTCTAACTAGGTCCATGCTATCATTCCTTTAAGGGGTAAGGTATATGGTATATATATGTATGTTAAATCTAAAACACCTAGGGTTTATGTTTGTGAATCCATAAAATATCAAATCATCCTTATGATAAATTTTAATATAAGAGTTAAAAAATATAAATAAATACTTCAGTTAAAATATCACATTATTGGAAAATCAAAATCCATATGCCCAAAATCCAAAACATACTAGTAATAATCATGTATTTTCATATTCATCTAAAAATGTTGTACCCAACAAGGGTTATTATCCAAATACAAAGATAAAATAGAATAAATCTAAAATGAGTGATTCAAAAAGTGACCAAATGGCTATTAAGAGTCTAATTCAAATCCTACGAGACATGCTTCAAAATAAAATGATCAAATTACCTCCTTTACATCCTATAAGGTGATCCAAATACTACTATGCATATCATATAATTCATGGTCATAATACATATTGTTGTTTTTCATTAAATAATAAAAAACAAAGTCAAATAGGTAGTGGTGGTCTTAAAATTGATACATCACTCAAGCAAACCACTCACATTATGAGTACTTATCTTAAAACATAAGTGCCAAAACAATGAATATGGTTACTAAAAGATAATTCAAAGTAATAGAGGGATCAAAATAATAAAGAAATATATAAAATACCATTATTAAAGGCTCCAAAAATTCCAAATAATATAAGATTATCAAAGGAACCAATGATATTAAAACCACCAAAAACTAAAACATGTGAGATCCCTTTATTGATCAATATCGAATAACAAAAGGGCACAATTCCAAATGATTATAATAGTGGTGATATTATTCCTAATACCAATATGGTAGATGAAAAATTGATAAATGTTTGTTTTGATCCACTTGATACCCTACCACATGATCTATTTATACCTATAAGACCTGGTACATATCGCTTGAATCCATCTCCATAAAGTACACAACCAAATGCAAGTAATGGAATATCAATAAAGTCAAAGGGCATAAAACATATTGAAAAAGAGAAAATAAAGGCATATTGAAATGACATTTTTATTATTTTTTTGCATCACCATAGAGCAAGAGGCATAATGTATTAATTACTGCATCCATTTGATACAAGAACATGATATAATTTATAATTATATTATGCACACATATGGCACATCCAGTTCTAGATAGGTTATACATTTACCATTACTCAAATATTCCCATCCTTATGTTGAAATAATTTGGTATCTTATAAAATCTCCAAAATACTAAAAAATCAAAGCACTTAAAAAATCCAAAAATATTTTCAGCATTGCATGTTCTATTGGATCCTTGGCATCTATGTTATTGGTTCCATGTTGGTAGATAACATATAATTTTTTTATATATACACATGTTTCATGCATCCTTTGAGTTTGATACAAGCATACATAAATACATTATCTATGCATTTTCAGATTATGGGCCATCCTTCTACTCATGTCATTTGGATATTGGGGGAATCTACTTCTTCGATCATGATACACCTAGGTTATATCATTTTATGATCACTTTAAATTATCATGTTTGAGATTATGTAATTACACATGCCTTTATCTATGCTTATATATTTCACAGTGTACTTGATATGCTATGTAATTAAATGTTTTTGCTAACACATATGATCCATGGGCTAACATGCTATGTTATGTTGGTTTATTATTATCTATGCTTTCCTTTTTGCACTTCCTTAATTGTTTTCCTTGATTTATATTGTCATGCATTGTATTAATTGTTTGAGAATTTGAATATTCTCAATTGATATGTCCCCAATGCCTATGTTTTCCTATTGTGACATTTGCATATGTCTTTTTTTGTTATATGTTGACATTTAAATATGCCATTCCTTGCTTTGTGGACATTTGATTATGTCATGTCCCTTCGACTATATGGAATTTAAACATGCCCATTATTTGATTCTCCTTGGACCATTATATTTTGATTTTATTTTAGTGATCTAGTGTGCATGATTTATTACTTGTTGAACTTATATTCTTATTATCTAGGCATTGATATAATCTATATCATTCATCTTAGTATTTGATCTGATCACATATTATGTACTTCAATGGTATATCTACCTAGAAATGTTTCTCCTATATGTTATATGGTTCATACACAAATTATAAATTTATCTTATCCTTATAAGGTAAGGTAACTATTGGTTAATACTTCCCCTCACCTCAAAATGGTGGGCATATTAGTGGGGGCATGCCATAGAGGCATGGCTTCCACATTTTTCAAAGATTCAAATTGTAGTGGGGGCATGTTTTAGAAACATGTTATCCATAATCATACTAGTTCTTAGTTTCAAATATATAATGTGGGCATGTTATGGAAACATGTTTTCCACACTTGCATAGTTTGTAAATTGGACAAAATTCATAGTTATATGATTTAGATACATAGTTGTGGAATAATTATATACATTGGTACCATTGTTATACCCAAATTTCAACATGAAACATATATGAGGTGCATATGCTCTACAAAAGAGCACCTAAAACCACAAAATCAAATCAAATTTTAGATTTCAAACACTTCTATATACTTTAGCTCACCAAGTTAGACTATTAAAAACTATATTAAGCTACTCTACTACACTATTTGGTTTAATTTTGGTATGGTTAAGGTGATTAAATTCCTCAATCTTACTTATCTTATAGGTTGGAATTAATTACATCATCTAAACTCACAAATTTTATAATATGAGTTAACTTGGTTCACTAATGCTCACCAAGTTATAAGTATGATTGAGTTACATGATTGAGCTAATCTTAACTACCAGGTGGTAATTTAAAATTTTCTCCAAGTTTGGGGGCATTGTCCTCCAATATTTCTATATTTATGCACTTTTTATATTTTATATTTATCTTAATCCTAGCTCTAATGGTTTATAATGATATATTTTTTCAAATCAAATTACAAAAATGCAAAAAGGTTGTATCAATACACAAGTATACTCCTAAAACTTGATCTCTTTCAATTTCAATAATTTTAATGCTTTAAATTTCAAATTATATACACTGATTATACACTATAACATATTCTTGGTTATAGGTTAGTCTCCAACTAAGCACACAAGTTAGACTCATGCAAAGGAAAGGTGTGTTATGCACACCTAGGTACACATTTATTTTCCTTTAAAAGATAAATTTCATTAATGTAAACACTATTTATAAATTACATAACACATCAATCTTGTGCACTTGGAAAATATAGACCTTGGTTATTCCTCTCAATTTTAGACCTTTTTTACTACTAAAAGGCTCACATACACTATTTATCTATGCTTATTTATTATCTCTTAGTCTGAACAATGTTATTTTGATTACTAATACCTTCTATCATACTCAAGATGTTATAAACCTACTTATCTTCTATCTCTAAAAATTCTAGACTCATACCTATTTTCCAATTACCTAGACACTTACGTCTTAGTTAGAAACCTATGTCAACACAAGTGTCTTATCTCAACACAAGTATCTAGTGTCCTAAAAGTCAATCTAATTTACAAATGTAATGTATCCCTATGGTTGACCTAAGTGATTAAATGTGAGATATTATCCAAAAGGATTGGTATAAATACATGATCAATCATAATTCATTCCACACCTAACACATACCAAACAACTCACAACATAACTTATAAAAAACATTCAATCAAACATTCAAGTCAGAAAAGCTTACCTATTTTCCCATATATCCATATCAATTATAGGGACAACACATATACATGTTTGAATTATTGAATAAGTATCCCATGATCCATATTTTCCAAGTTATAAGCTAGGTCACTATTGTAGTTGCTTATCACCTATTGTATCCTTATGCACACACAAGCTCATATATATGGGAGAGATACATGAGTATGAGGCCCTCTTTATAGTAGTGGCTATATAGGAAGCACCCACTAATATAGGGATATTTTGGGTTAGCTTGAAACCATGATCCCATTAACTTATTTTTTCCATAGTCACTATGAAGATGAATAACTAGGGTTTTACTATTTAATAAGAAGTGATAGTCCATGAGCCAGATATGAGCACACAAGAGTGAAGGTGACATAAAACCCATAACATTTTAGGTGGTTGTATCTAGATTCAATATGTATTTCATATTGGAAACTTGCATCCATATTAGACATAAGTGTTGATGCAACTATCTAAAGTTGATTCAAGTTTCTAAGGTCACATAAGTGCTTAACCCAAATATTGATGGTAGTCCTAGAATTTACTTCCAGTTTGATTTTTTCCTATTTTAGATCTAGATCTATTTAATCATTATAACTAGTTAAGTATATTATTTTCATTATAATTTTAATATCTAGCTTAGTTGTACTTTATATTTTAAGTATATCTTAGTATATAAAATCACAATATTATTTATCTGAGTTTTCAAATTAATTAGCCTACTTCAAAGATAATTTATCACCCTTATGGCTTGGGTTATGTCTATCCCCTTTAACCTTATATTTATTAATCTATATTTTAGGGTTAAACACCAATCATAATCCTATTCTTTATAATGTGTATGATCTAGTCAATAAGGATATGACTCCTTTTAAATTTGAGCACATGTGGTTTAATCATACATAGTTAATTGATAGAATAAAAGAGTGGTGGAATGTTGATATTTTAGGAACTATCATGTTTATATTAGTTAAAAATATTAAAGTGGTCAATAAAAATATCAAATATGGAATAAAGAGATCTTTGTAAATATATTTGAACAAAAGTAGAGTTTGAGAGATAATTTAGATAGACTAGAATATCACATAACAATTAATGGTATGAATGAGGAAAATATCACTAAAGAAAAGTTTTTTTTGAGTGAATATCATAATATTGTTGTTAGAGAGGAAACCTTCTAGAGATTGAAATCAAGAATGATTTGGATCAAATTAGGAGATAAAAATACTAAAATTTTCCACTTGACCACTCTTAATCATAGGATTCATAACAAGATATCCAAGAACTTTAGATAATGGAGTGGTAAGGTCTAACCATAGTTTTATCAAGGAAAAATCTATTAATTACCTCAAGTATTTGTTTACTGCTAACTCAAATCTGAATGCTACATTGGTGCAAGATTTTATTGAGAATATTTTAGGCCTTATTTTTCATGATGATAACTATAAATTTATTGATCCCACCACTTTAGAATAAGTTAGATCAAGTATTTTACTCCTACATAAGGACAAATCCCTAGGTCCTTATAGATTACCAACTACCCTTTTCTAATAATTTTGGGATATTCTAAAGATGGATTTGGTAGTTATTGTGGATGAATTATTTTATTTGAGGAAATTACTTAGGGAAATAAATAACACTTTCCTTTTTTTAATCCCTAAAAAGGAGAGAGTTTCATATTTCAAATATTTTCATCCTATTAGCCTCTATAATATGGTCTACAAGATTTTCACCAAAATTCTTTCTTGTAGATTGCAGATCTTTATGGAAAAAATCATTACCTTAATCATGGAGGATTTATTCTAGGAAGACAAATATATGATGGTATAGTGGTGGTTCATGAAACCATTCATTCAAGGGAAAAAGTAAAACAATCTTTCATAATAGTCAAGATCAATTTGAGCAAGGCTTATGATAGAGTTGATTAGAACTTTATTGATAGAGTCTTGAGCCAGTTTAGTTTTAATCCTTATTTCAAGTTATTAATTATCATGTTTCTATAACTATGTTATTTGTTTTTGTCAATGGTGTTATATAAGGCTTCTTTGGAAGTAAGATGGGACATTAGGAAAGGTGAATTGATTTCCTTATTCTTATTTATTAATATGATTGAAAATATCAATAAAACTCTTTTGAACACTATCAGATAAGGGAGACTAAGAGGCTTCAAAGTTGTTAATAGAATTGATCCCACATTGCATCAAAAATTTATTGATGACATGATTATTCTATCATAGGTCTCAATTAAAGAAGATAAATAAATAAGAGAAATTATTTCTAGGTATGAGGATGCTTTTAGACATAAAGTTAACTTTGATAAGAATTCACTTTATTTTTTCAATACCCCATAACTAGACAATGCAAGATTGATAGCATTATGAATTGTCAAATTAAATATCTAATTGATAGCTACCTAATGATTCCTCTTTTTAGTGGTTCTATGTCTCATCATCTTTGGAACCCCTTGGTGGATAGATTTTGAAAAAAACTAACTAGCTAGAAAGGAATAATCCTAACTTAACCTATAAAATTAACACTCATTAAGTGTATTCTACAAAGTTTACTAGTATACTTCATGAACTTGTTCAAAATTTACAAGATTATTGTTTATAAATTATAAAAAATTAAAAAAATATTCTTGTGGATGGGTTTGAAAGACAATAATAGGTTCCCACTAGTTGCTTGGGAAAAATTTTGTTTCCATAAATAGCTTGGTGAGCTGGGAAAGAGAAGGTTGAAAGCAATGAACACAATTTTTGTATAAAAACAAGGTTGGATATTTTTAAGGAGACTAAACATCGGAAAACCATCTTGAGATTGAAATACTTAAATTCTAGAGAACCTTTTAGCTTTATATTTGAATAAATTTTATATGGGGCTCTTACTTTTGAATTTTTTTAGTCAAGAGTGAGACCTTATTATTAGAGGTTGTAAATGGAGGAATGAGGAAGGAACTAGAGTGATATTTTGGGAAGATCCATAGATATTTCATAGAATATTAAGTTAATTGAAACTATGGCATCAAATTGGTAGTCATCAATAAAGTTCTTATGGATTTTTGGTGGCTAATTATATCTAACTAACAAAGGGAAGAAGGTAATGAAAATATATTATAGTTGAGAATATTGATGAAGACTCAACTTACATAATTTTGGATATGAATATCCTTCTTGTAGGGGTCCATATTCATAATATTGTCAAATAAAATGAGCATTATAGAATGACTCATTTGATAGACATCACAATGTCAAATCTGGATATAACAAGATGATCAACCCTATCTAAGAAGGTATGTCTTGGACTAAATTGTGGGATAAATAATTTATTCATAAAGTAAATTTTTTTTTGGTTGATTATAACTAACAAAATTATCACATTAGATAATATGCAAAAGATAGGTCTTAGTTTGGTTAATAGGTGCCCCTTGTGTGAAAGGGAGAATGAGTTTATTGCACATCTTATGATAGGTTTAATGTTTTATTTCAAGGAGTGGGGTATTTTATTATATTTATTTCAAATTCATTAGACCCAAACTTTATCTTTGTTGGAATTATAGATTTCATGACAACTCCATTTAAGAATAAATAATGTAAAGTTTATGGTAAATGAATATTCCCCACTTACTTTGGGGAATATGTAAAGAGAGGAATACCTTTTTAGGGGATTTAAGAGTTATAACATAAGGGTTGATAAAAATATTATCTATCTTCTCTAAGAGAATTTATAGAGTGAGAAACCCAACAAAGAGAATTAATTTTATGATGAGTAATCATCCATTGATAGGAAATAGTTACTCAACTTGGAATACATACATGTTTTGGATCCTAGGGTTGGTCTTGGGAAAAGTTTTAGATGGAAAATTCCCTCTCTTGGTTGGGTGAAATTAAATTTTGATGATGCTTCCAAAGGAAATATAGGTACTTCAAAATGGGACGAAATCCTTTGTAATGAAAAGAGGGATTTTGTGGTAGCCTATGCTAGTAATATGGGAATTCAATCCAATCATTAAGCTAAAGATATGGTGGATATTTGGGGTCTAAAACTAGATAGATAAGTTGGTGTTTATTATCTAGTTATTTAAGGAGATTACCTCAATATTATTAACTACATTTCTAGGAATAATGTTATTTAACCCTAAAATGTTGATCTAAGATGATCTTATAATTAACTTTAGATTTGAATTAAAGCAGTATATAGAAATTAAATTACACAAGGGTGATAATTAGATAGATAACATGAAAATTATATGTTAAACTTAGATATAAGAATACACTAAATTTATTATGTTGAGATAGCCTAAATATGAAAAGTATAACCATGCTATATATAGAAATGACAAAAAACTGATGTAATTATATTATTATGATGCTCATATAGTTTTGGATCTGGAATAGGCAAAAATTATAACAAAATGACATTCTAGAATAGATGTTAGATTATGGTTTTGACACTTTTGGAGCTCTAGATAGTAATGTCAGACTGGGATTATTACATCATCTATACTGTCTAGGTTTGATTCAAGTGTCATGTATCAAATACTTAATGGAAAAATATGTGACCATCTATATGCTTTGGGGTTTTTCTTCACCTTTACTCTGGTGCATTCAAATATAGGTTATTTACTATCACTTTGTATGAAATGGTAAAACCTTAGTTCTCCATCTTCATAGTGACCTTTTATAAAAATGGGTTAATTGGCACATAGTGTGGATCTAACCCTAAATACCCCACTATCAAAGGGTGATACCTACATATCCAATACTATAAGAGGGCCTCAGAATCATGTAGTTATCCCCTACATGTTGTCTTGTGTGTGAATCATATGATATATGCAAAATGAGTAAATAATGACCTAGCTTGTAACTTGGTAACTTGGGATCTTGGGCTACTCCTTTAATAATTTAGACATATAGATGTGTTGTGCTTATGATTGGTATGTAAATAGGGAATATTTATTCAGTTTAATGATTGATAGATGCTTTTGATAAGCTACCTTGGTCTCTTTGGTGTTTCGATTAGTGTATCTAGGTGAGGAATGAATGAGGGTTGATCTTTTATTTATATAAATCCTTTTGGAGTAATAAATCACATTTAATCACTTAGGATTACCATTAGGATATGTTTCAGTTTCAAATTAGATTATTTTAGTGCATTATACAATTACATTGGGATATAACAGTGGCATCAACACTATTGTCTATCTTGAATGTTAGTGTCTAGGGAGTAGCAGAGAAAGCATATGCCTAGAACTTGTGGAGATTGAAGATAATTACATTTTAAGCATTATGGGAAAGAGATAAGGTGTATGTCATCAACATGAAAATGGTTATACTAAGAGACATAAGCCAAGGGGTGAAAGATAGAGTAAATTCAAGACTTGTGGAAGTAGGAAAAAGCATAGAATTGATAGGAACAACCAAGGTTTGAGTTTTCCAAGTGTACAAGATTAAGGTGCTATATAATCATAAAATATCATGTACATTTCTCTCCTTTTAATCTAGTAATGAAATTTCTAGTTTAAAGGAAAAGAATTTATACTTGGGTGTGTATGCACACCTTGAATTTATGTGTGCCTAATTTGAGTGATTCACTGGTGACTAACCTGTAACCAAGATCATGTTACCATATAAAATTAGTTCATATAATCTGAGATTGAACTTACTTAAAATAGATTTAAATTGAAAGAGTAAGGTTTATGAGTACACTTGTGTGTCGATGTAACTACCTTGCCTATTAGAAAGCTGATTTGAGAAATATGTATCATGAGAGAGAGAGAGAGAGAGAGAGAGAGAGAGAGAGAGAGAGAGAGAGAGAGAGAGAGAGAGAGAGAGAGAGAGAGAGAGAGAGAGAGAGAGAGAGAGAGAGAGAGAGAGAGAGAGAGAGAGAGAGAGAGAGAGAGAGAGAGAGAGAGATGCTCATACACCCAACTTTATATCAAAAGTGAGTTGTCACCTAATAGTTGAGATTAGCTCAACCATGTAACCCAATGATACTTATAACCTAGTAAGGCTAGATGATCAAGTCCAACCTAAAAACATGGAAACATTTAGTGATTTGATCACCTAAACCATACCAAAAGATGAGATAATTAATGTAGTATATTAGCTCAATAAAGTCCACAAAAGTCCATAGGGTATTAGTACCAAATTTTTTTTGATATGGTAACAATCCATAAAAGAGTTTTAGAATTTGAATCTGATTTAGATTTTGAAATATTATGCAAATGTTGCATAAAATATGCACCTTAGATATGCATCATTATTAAATTATGTACATATGCACCTTCTATATGTATCATTATGAAATTATGTATAACAATAGTACCAATATATAGAATTATACTACAAATATGAATCTAAATCATATAACCATGTTATTTGACTAATTTGGATAAATGTGTGAGTGTGGAAAACATGATTCCAAAACATGCCCTCACTATATATGGATAAATATAAAAATTTATATAAGTACCAATATGGAGGATATGTTTCCAAAAATGTCCCCACTATAAATTAGAGATGTTGAATATTGAATAGGTGTGAAGGACATTCTTCCAAAGCATGCCCCAATTAAATTTGAGAACTGTAAATGTGTATAATCCATGCCTATCTGACATGACCCCCTTGAATCTAAAAATTAATATAAGTATCATATACTGAATTAATGTGGAAACATGCTTTCAAAGCATGCTGCCACTGAATATGAAAACTGATATAAGTATGATATACTAAAAGAGTGTTGAGAACATTCTTCCAAAGCATAACCCATAATCTAAAAATTGTGCCAAGTATGGAAAACGTGACTCTATGACATTCCACCATTAATATTCCCCCCTTTTAGGTGAGGGAAAGATAGGAAATGGTAGTTACCTTACCTCAAAAGGATAAGATAATTGTATAATATGTGAATGTAACCATGTAGCATATATAATGAACATGTCTAGGTAGATGTAACATTGAAATTCATAAAACCAATGTGATCACATGTAGGACTAATATGCATGATAAATATCATGAAAATGTTTAGATAGTAATAATATAATCTCAAAAAGAAAATAAACACACACACAAGAGAACTCAAAAGCAAATAAAAATGTAATGGTCCAAAGAGATCAAAAATAAGGAGCATGTTCAAATACTACATAATCAAAGGGACATGACATAGTCCAATGTCCTTAAAAGAAATATTGACATATTAAAATGTCCATACAAAAAAAATGACATATGAAAATGTTATAGAAAATATACATAGGCACGGGGGCCACAAGCAAAGAAGCATATTCAAATTTTTGAACAAGGAATACAATAGCAAGGCAAGACATTCAATGAAGTGTAGAAAGTAAAGCATAAAAAACTAGCATAAACATGTACTAGTATCCTATGGATCAAATGTGTTAGAAAAAAATGTCAAGTGTATAACATATCAATTACCTCATGTAAGATATTGTTACAACCCCACTGGGTTTAACTCAAAAAAAAAAAAAACTTTACTTAATAATCAAATGAGATTATTCCCAATTAAGATATGTAAATTGATCTTTAACTAAATACATCTTTCATAATAAACTAATTATGATTCATTTAGATACTTATCAACTAATAAAATTCAAAATCATTGCAAATTTAGTCCATCATAAAATGTATAACTATTGAATAATAATAACTCAATCAATTGATGAAAGTTAATACAATAAGAGCAACCGAATTATTATTTATCAAGTACAATAATAAAATGTTTTCACATCAGAGTTTATATAAATAAATACAATGTTCCATGGAACTAACGAGTGTTTATAAACTCATTATATGTAAATAAACTAAAATCATGAGTAAAAGTCTCTATCGGCTAATTGTTGGAGGAGAGGGAGAGAATTATCAGAGTACTTCTTCACATAAACCATTGACCATAGATCCTTCACACAATTCCCAACTTGGGAATGACCCTTCCTTCACAAATGATCAAATAATAATGGTGTAGGTGTCAATAAGTCAGCTAGAACCTGTGTGTTATAAGATTCTAACTATAAGCAACATATCATAAAGAATTATATTCTAACATGACATCATGAATATAATCAAACATGTGAAAGGATAATATTTAATTCTAAACATTACTTTGGCCAAAGTTTTCATATATTTAATGATCCATTAGATCAATCATAATCATACACATAATCAAATTTCATATAATGCAAGTATTAATGACTCTAAAATATACATGAGAACCATCTCATGATAAAAATCATTACTTTCATTAATACCAAATTATACTAAATAATATATATACAATAATTCCATGAATTTATTATACAGATTAATATTTAATACCATATTAATTAAGTAAAAAAAAAACCTAAAATAATCTCATGTTAAATAATAACTTATTATCACTTAAATATTTCATAAGTTACAATACAACCAAAGTCTATTTTTCCCATAGACAGTATTAATATTAAATTATTTTCTAACAATCATTATAATATATAATAATTTACCAATTTCATGAAAACATCTCATGTTCACAAGCATTATAATTAAATAATACAATTCATGAATTTATCAATAAATATTAAGCAAATAAAAAATAATAATTAAAACATTTATTAATCTAATTAACTATCTATCAATTTAATCATAATTTATAATTGAACAACATATTATAAATTAATTATATAAATCTCGACTTTCATATGAACAAAACTATTCACTTTAAACAAATCTCTACTAACAACCCAATTTTTTTGCATAAACACGTATATCAAATATGTCCACTTATATTTATATACATTAAAAACCCCTTAGCCATTGATTTCTAAATGGCATATATATACATATAAATGGTCATACACTTACATAAAGATGATTATATATTATTTATGAATAGTTTATAGAAACACATATATGTGTGTGTATGTAAGTTATCATATATATATAAGTAATTGTAAGTGATAACTTACACACACACATGTACATCTATTTCTATGAACTATTCATGAAGAATATATAATCATATTTATGTAAAATCCATAATTATATAAATATGTACGTATATATGTTCATATTCCAAGTCACCTACTTAATAATATCAAATAATAATTAAATAAAATGTTTAATAAAGTTTAATAAACATACAAAAATATTTATTTAACTATATTACACATGACTAATAAGGAAATACAATTCAACTGATAAATTATATTCCATCAAATACTCACCTGTGTGTAAATGTTTTAAATGAAATAGACAATAATACTATTCAAATGAGATTATTATAAATATAATAATCCAGTCATTTCATATAAACTAGCTTCAATTTATATTTTGACTTAGTCTTGTTATGTATACCTAATTGGTTCATATAATTTAGCCATGTTTTAATTAATTTAGATTAAATATGAGTATGAAATCATGATCATTCATCATTAAACAATCAACCTATTATAACATATTCACAAATAACTTAACTTGTAGACTCAGCTTATACTCAAACTATGTCAAGATAAATAATAACATTCAACCATACCATAAGATAGTATACAAATTTGACTCATAATTATTTATACCAAATTGATTTCTAATCCACAAATAGTCATAGAATTAAATCACAACATTCATACTCAACTAATATAATATTTTATATACTATTTACCATAAATGTTTATACTCAATCAACATAAAAATTATTTAAACATAGTAAAAAATAATCATTTATACCCAGACAACAAACTATCAACTTAGTTTACAAGGAAATCATTTATATACACAACCAACAAAACCATTTAATAAACATAATTAATACACAGTGCACAAAATAATTTGTATATAGTCGACTTGTAACTGGTGACTCACTAATCTAAGCAAGGTTGATTAACATACATATCCAAGTGATAATAGATTATAATATTTAGCCATTATTTAATTGAAATGATATAATACTCAGCTAAATCATACCAACAAATCCATTTTTAAACCCAAATATAAAATAATATCTAAAGTCATTTATTGGAATAAAATACACAACCAAATCTATATCAAATAAGATGTATACATAGTCAATGACATTTATACAAAACCTAGATTAAAACCAAAAGCTAAAATAATATCTTTAAGCCATTTAGTTTTAAATTAGAAAAAACCTAATTAATATAAGACATAGTTGAATAATACTCAACAAAAACCCTATATTCAAACCCTTAACCAAAAATGTCTCAAGGCATGTTAAAACACTTGGCCATTTACACAATGTAACACATATAGCCATATAAACCAAAAACACAACCATTCAAATAAACCATGTGAAGTAACATGAAGTTGTACAATACCCACACAAGAAATTATTTAAAAATTTTACCCTAATATTCTATTCCCATGTTATACATTCAAATCATTGATTCAATTCTATGGGGGGATTCCTCCTCCCATAGGGTTAAATCCTTGATTCAAACAAGGGTTTATAATTTCAAATAATCATTCATAAAACCCCATAATCATTTTATCCACATACTGCATAACATGAATACAAAAGTTTATAATGAACCAAGAAAAAAACCCTACCTCTTAATTGCTAAAGTAGTCTACCTCTTTTATCTGCAACTAAATGTTCTTATCTTTTCTCTCATTCTCCTCTATCTACCATGGCTAACCTCCAAAATCCTTAAAATCCATCCTCTTTTATAATTTTCATCGATCTCTGTATGCATTCCAAAAATCCCTAATATCATGGTGACCTATTCTCTTCCATAATTTCTCCAATAAAGATTCACCATTAGCTAAAAAAATCTTGGCATAATTTCTATGTCTCCCATCTAAACCACCACACTCACATACTCCTCCGTTATTTCCTCCAACTCATAGTCAAACCCTTGACATGCTAAGTTTTGTATGGTTTGAATGACTAAGAAACAAAAACCAAAATGATGATTCTAGATGTAAGGTTGATGCCACAATAAGTCAATAAACATAATCATTATGTTTTAATAATAACTCAAATGCCTATCCCAACCTAAGCATTAAACATTAAATAAACATTTAAATAATCAATACCACATATCTAGGTAACCATTAGGTATTTAGGAACTAAGTCATTCTACATACCACCTTAGGTTTAAGTTAGGTATAGATTAATAATTTTTTTAATTATATAATCAAAATGCAATTTAATTATTTTCCATGCATATATATATATTCTAATGATGATTTTTATTGATGCTTGTAGTTATATGTCTGAAAGGGTTATGTAGTCAACTATTCAAATTACAGTCATTCAAAGACAAATATACAACTAAAACATTTTGTAATGTTAGCAACACTATAATCATAGCAAACAATCATAACTATAAAAAAGACTAAATAATATCTAACATTGATCTAAACCATATCAACACATCTAAATATAAAATAATTAAACATAATTAATATTAAAATAATCACGCATTTATTATTTTGTGGTATGTGTTGGGTTTGTTATCAAATCTCAACACCTCCAACATTTTCATCTACAAAATCCTCCCTGATGATACTCTCCCTCTATATATGTCTCAAGAGTAGACTTTATCCTACATCCACCTCACAAATTCAAATGGTAGTTAGCCCATAACCATGATAATCAATATAAATGCTTCTAAATTACATTAATACTGAATAATAATAATACACATACATATAAAACTCATGTATAACAAACCAATCAAGTAATGAGTCACACAAAATAATCATTATATGTCTATCCATACATCAACATACATGAAAATAGTTTTTCTAAAATATTAATTAAACAACATTAACCCCATAATATATATTTAATAATAAAATTAAGTTTAGTGAGGAAATCAAGATGTAACATCCTCCCCACTTAAAATTGGTCATTGTCTTGATGACACTTATTTCAACCCAAAGTTTTGGAATAAAAAAGCATATAGTAGAAAATCAAATAACAATAGTAAAAGATATAAACAATTAAATGTGGAAACAACTTAGATAACTAAGTATATTCCTCCTAAGTGGTAGTATCCTTAGAATATTGATCCCACTATACCTTGTATTATGATACGTACCTATTATGCAAACTAAGTTTGTGAGTGTTAATTATTTTGACTGGTTCTACTGTGACCACCTTGAGATCTAAAACCTATAAATTATTGCAATTCAATACATGAAAATGATCAACTACATACTTTTTAAGATAGTACACATGAAAAACATTATGTAAGAGAGATAGAGATAGTGGCAAGGCAATCCTGTATGCAGTAGGATTGATAACTTCTAAGATGTTGAAGGGTACCACATACCTTGGTGAAAGATTTGTTTATTTTCCAAACTTAATCAAGCTCTTTTAAAGCTTAACCCTCATAAATAGTTTATCACCAACATAAAACTATCTTCTTATCCTTTTTAGATCAGCATAGCTTTTCTACCTATACATGGCTTCAACCAACCTTTGTATAATTAAGTTTACCTACTCCTCCATTTCTATAAGCATTTCAAGAACAAATACCACCCTATCTTCAATCTTGTCCCAACTAATTGGTGTTTGACACCTCCTTCCATAAAATGCTTAAAATAGAGCCATATTTAAAGTTGATTGCTAAGAGTTATTATAATTAGAATCTACCAATGGAATATACTCTTCCCACTTGTATTACTTATCCATGTAATACATTCGAAGAAGATCTTCTAGAACTTGGTTTATTCTCTCTATTTATCCATCAATTTTTGGATGATATACAGTACTAAAATTTAACTATATCCCCAAATATAAATTGAGAGTCAACCAAAACCTAAATTTCATCCTCAGATCTTGATCCAAAATGATATTTTTAAAAAACCCATGTAATCAATATACTTCTTTCATGAATATTTTTACAAGTATTGGTACATCGTCAATCAAATTGCCCAATATGAAGTGAGCTACCTTAGTTTTTCTAATACCACCAACATCATGTCATGCCAATTATGTGATAATGAGAAACCTTGGACAAAGTCCATACTAATTTCTTGCCACTTCCATTCTGATATATCATAAGGATACAATAATCATAATGGATGCACATGTTTATCCTTCACACGATGACACTCCAAACAATGAGACATAAAATTAACTACATCCCTTTTTATTCCTTTCTAGAAAAATAAAGGTTTTAGCTTAGCCATGGGCTTAGTCACTCTAAGGTGACATGAATAAGGGGCTTTGTGCAATTCATTTAGTACTATGATCCTCAAATTCACTCTATTAAGTATATACATTATGCCATTATACCTCAAAAGACCATCATTATCCAACTTGAATCCTTTGAACATAGGTTTCTAAATGTATACACATAATATTTTCAAAATTTTATCAATTACTAACACTCTTTATCTTTTAGGAACCTATCAAGTCTAAATCTCTATGTGTGTATACTTTAAGAAGTGTACTAGGAAAGGGGTGGACAGACCATTGGTGTTTCGTATGATTTTTGTCCCTTTTTTCACTTGTTATCTATGCACTCATCCCCTAAAAACCATTTACCTAAGCTTTTTATTCTCTTTTATACACTCCTCTAGTATTTTAACACCTTCTATACCCCTTTTCCTAACCTAAAACCCCTATTGATAGTTTACAGTATTAGGTCAACATAGTTGAACTTTTACTCTTATGGGTGAAATTTATTTAGGATCTAGGTCGGCTCTTACATGACCTGGCAATTTTTTATCCATATCAGTACTAGGTTGACTGCATCAAACATATTAGCCAATAATTTTTAAAGGGCTTAAGTTTAAATTTGTCTCTATATACAAGATCATTTTCCCATAATTTATAGAAGAGTATAATAAGAGCTAATGCACATTTGCTTATCCACCATTCTACTTGAGGAGTAAGCTTAGAATTTCATACTTTCTTTAAAGATATAGATCTTGTATTGTGAATAAGTCTTTTAGATGCATTTATAGGTTATGTATCCTAAATATAATTTGTCCTTATCATCCTTACATACCACAAAAACCTCTTGAGAAGCACCTTGGCTAAGGGAGAGATTGAGGCTTGATGGGTTCATCTTCAAAGATAACTATTCCTAACTTTGTTCTTTCTTTATAAGAGTAGATAGCTATGCATTTTTACTTCTCTTTCATGCATTAGGATTTCATACACATTAAAATGAGTATATTTCTCATATGCATGCTTATTTTTGTTTTTTATTACACACATTTTATGCCACAAGCTTTGGTAAGCACTAGATTAGATTTATTTTCTTTAATTGTTATTAATTTAGAAAATATGAAAATAAGGGCTTAGTTAGGGTTATTAATTAATTATGCTTAACTGGAGGCTTTAGAACCCTCCTTAGTATTATTATTATGATAATAAGTTCCCTGATTGGGTCTAGTGGATCCACATATTGGTCATGTTCCTGATTATCTAATATATCCCTAATTGAAAGTGTAAATAGGATCTATCTTCTTTGAGTTAGGATTGATTTATAAACTTGATGCATTTCTGATTGCATACACTAAGCATCCTATAATGAAGCTTTCCTAACTTGCTCATATAATTATTCTCTAGGGAATAATTTAACAACTTGATCATGAAAGGTACTCCTAATAGGAGCCAAAGTTGCTATATACCTTCTATGACTTAAGGCATCAACAACTCTATTTTCATTTCCCTTGATGTAGTTAATATCAAATTCATAGTCAGACAAGAAATCTAACCAATGTTTCTAATGATTATTTAGGTTTGGTTAGGTGGAGATATATTTGAGTGCTAAGTTGTTAGTCTTGAGCTTGAATGATTTCCCCAAAATATAATGCCTCCAAACTTACAAAACATGCATAATATCCATAAGTTCTAGATTATGTGGATCTTAATTTTCCTCATATGGTTTAAGATTCTTGGACTTATATGTTAAAACTGAACCATCCCACATAATAACTACTCCAAGACTATCTCAGATGCATAAGTGATTACTAAGAACTAACCTTTAGGATTGTGAACTCTTAGCACATGTGTTGATGTAAGCCTCCTTTTTAACTCCTAAAAATATTTATCATACTTATTTGACCAAACAAATCTCTAATTATTCTACTGAAGAGAGGTAATTAAATTATCTATTTTTGATAAAATTGGAATAAATTTCCTATAATACCCTGCTAGTCCCATAAAACTTCTTACGTCATGCACATTTTTTAGTACCAACCACTCCATAATGGCTCTTATCTTTACCATATCAATTAAATTTTTTTATATGGATATAATGTGTCCCAAATATTATGTTTTCCTTTGAAAAATACACATTTGGATAACTTACCATTAATTGTGTGCTTCCTCAAATGCTACAACACCAACTCCAGATTTTATAGATGTTCTTCTTAATTATTTGAATAAATGAGGATTTCATCCATAAAAATAACAAAGTGATCCAGATAGTCCCTAAATACATTATTCATGAGATTCATGAATGTTTTTGGTGTATTTCTTAACCCAAAAGGAAATATTGTAAACTCATAGTGCCCATAACAAGTTCTAAATGTTGTTTTAGGACTATCTTCTTCTCGAATCCTCAACTACTGATAACTCACTCAGAGATATATCTTCAATAAAAATGTATCTCGATGCATTTTATCAAAGAGATCATCAATGCGAGGAAATAGATACCTATTCTTGATTATCATTTTGTTCAACATATTATAATCAATAAATAGGCAAAGAGTATCATATTTATTATTAATCAACCCTTTAGATAATAAATCCTATAGTTGAGCTTTCAACTCAACCAACTCTATAGTCATTATCCTATAAAGTGCCTTGGATTATAATTCTAGACTAGGTATTATGTCAATTAAGAAATCAAACTCTCACTTGGGTGGTGATCCTGATAATTCCTTTGAAACACATCTTGAAAGTTTTTAAGAAAAGGCTAATCTTCAATGGATTATTCCTTTATTTCCTCCATATCATTTATTTTAATAATAAATGTCTGACATCCTTTCCTTTGAGACTTTTAAAGTTGAATTACAGAAATCTACCCATGTTTTTACTCTCTTTTCTCACCTTGAATTTGAATATGATTCCAAAAATCATCCTAACACTCTACTTTATTCAAATATAAATCTACCTTTGGTTTATTCTTAGCAAGCCAATTGACCCCTAGGATTACATCATATGACCCTAGTAGAGTTGCATACAATATACTATAGTAGTTTAATTCAAGTAACTCAATCTTAGCTTCCCTTAGACACCTATCAAATTTGACCTTGGCATCAATCCCATATTTCACTAACCATGCATTTGCCATTGAATAAAATTTCATAATCAAATTAAAAATCATACATGGATAAATAAAACACTCTATAGATCTAGTATATATCAAAATGGAAATAGGGTGACCAAAAATATTACTTGGAGCCTCAATAGGTGAAGCTTAAAAATTAGCTTGATGATTATTAACAACCACATGGATTCTCTACTGAAAGTTCCCTTGCCATGTAGTACCCTTAGCTTTTCCTTTAGATTTACATTGAGTACATTCCCTAACATAATGATAACCTCCACATATGAAACTTATTCCATGTAGTCCTTTCCTTTCTAACTGTTGGTTCCCCTTGAAACCAGATTCAAATCCACCTTCAACTTTATTGCTACCTAAGAAGTTAATAAACTTAGCATTTTTATTATTGAATTAATTCTTATAATTTCCATTCCTTTTTCAATTCTTCTTCTTAAGATTCAGTTTGGAACCTCTAAAAATTTTCTTAAACTTCTCTCTAACCCAAGCAAGAGAATTTAGTTTTGACTCTTACTTAACTACTTTCACAAAGACCTAGTCCATCATAGATTGCCCATGCATATCTACCTCACATCCAATTTGGGGTTTTAATGCCATAATGAACTTTTGGATTTGAAACCTTTCATCTACCTGATACTGAGGAACATATTTTAAGATCTTAGTGAATTGTTCCTAGTACTCATTCATTGAAAGATCTCCCTACTTCAAATTCTAAAAATATATTAGCTTTTGGTCAAAATAAATCTAGAGCAAACATCATGATCTAAACAAAACCAAAAATTGATCCCATGTGGTGGTATTAGAGTCAAGGTTCACATCGAGCTTCTTATTGTCCCACCACTTTGCTACTTCTCTAGTAAGTTGAAACACTCCCCAAACTACCTTAGTAACTTATAAGTAGTTCCATATCTTAAAATTTTCAATTTTTAAAAACCAAGATTAAACACCATACCCAACCATAGTTCCATTAAACTTAGGAGGATTTACCTTCTTCATGTCCCATGAAAGTTTTGCAACTACTCGAGCCCACACATCCCATAATACCTTATCATGTTTAAGCTCTTATTGAGCCTCTTGCTAAATAATGTGCTCTTTATCCTTTTCTTAATTGTCTTAATTTACATTCCCCTACACTTCCTACTCTAATTCTATGATTTAGTACCTAGTTTCATGAATGGCAATGAGAATTTGATCCAACTTTGTAGCTTGCTTTATACAAAATTGGTTTGGATTTACTAGAGGGTTGATGTTTGAAGTACCCTCACCTATAGGTATACTATGCACCATTCACCTTTATAATTTATATGAGAATATTAATATGTTATTAGAATCATTAAGTCCTAGAGTTTGAGCCTTAGCTTTGATACCATAATGTTATAACCCCATTGGGTTTAACTTAAACAATGATACTTTTTTTTTAAAAACTACTTAATAGCCAAATTAGATTATTACCAATTAAATATATAAATTGATCTTTAAATAAATTCATATTTCATAATAAATCAAGTATGATTCATTTAGATAATGATCAACTAATCACATTTAACAAAATAACAAATTTAGTCCATCACAAAATGCATAAGTGCTGAATAATAATAACTCAGCCAAATGTTGAAAGTTAATGCAATAATATTATATAATAAGAGAAGCCTAACTATTGTTTATCAAGTACAATAATAAAATGTTTTTACATCAGAGCATATATATATAAATATAATTCTCCATGAAACCAATAAGTGTCCATAAACTTGCTATATGTAAATAAACTGAAATCATGAGTAAAAGTATCTATTGATTGACAATTGGAGCAGAGGGAGAGGATCATTAGTGTGCTTTTCCATACCAACCATGGAACATATAACCTCCACATAATTAAAAATTAGGGAATGCTCCTCCCTTCATAGATGAGTACATGATAATGCTGTAGGGATCAAGAAGTCAACTAGAACTTATGTGTTATAAGATTCTAATTACATTCAATATATCATAAAGAATTCTATTCTATTAAGCATGGGATATACTGAGAGGGGGGGTGAATCAATATATCATATATATTATAAAACTTTCTCTTAACCAAATTCCACTTAATCAAACATTCAAGATATGCAATAAAACTCAAACAATCAACACCACACAAGATAAAGAGAGACACCAGATATAATGTGGAAACCCAATGTGGGAAAAACCATGGAGAACAATCTCAAGTATATGAATGAGCACCAACCCAAACAATATTCACAAGCACCAACTTTCAGGAGAACCAACCCCTTTGCTGAGCACCAACCCAACAACTATTCATGAGCTCTAACCCACAGGAGCACCAACCCCTTTGTTGAGCACCAACCCAACAACTATTCATGAGCAACAACCCACAGGAGCACCAACCCCTTTGCTGAGCACCAACCCAACAACTAATCATGAACACCAACCAACAAGAGCACTAACCCCTTTGGTGAGCACCAACCCAGTAAAAATTCATGAGCACCAACCCACAGGAGCACTAGCCCCTTTATCGAGAACCAACCTAGCAACAATTCATGAGCACCAACCCACAAGAGCACCAACCCCTTTATTGAGCACCAACCCATAGGAGCACCAACCCCTTTGTGTATACCACACAACTATCTCTTAATGTTGTTATCTCAACAAATGATAGTTCATTACAACATCTCTTTCCTTTCTCTCACCTTTGCTCTTCTAAGATAGATATAACAAATACAAATCATATTCATCTCTCACAATTGCTCTTCTAAGCTAAATATTACAATATCAAATCAACCTCTATATCTCATTTACAAATGGCTTCTCAAGCCTTTATTTAAGCTTTCCAAATGACCTTTGGCCTTCCCCCTTTGTGACCCTTCAATCCTCACGGAAAATGGCACCAAAATTGTATGACCCTTCATATCCTTGCCTTTGAAAAGTCATGTGGTGACCCTTCATGAGCAAAAATGTCCTTCCCTCTTTTGTCCTTATCTTGGTGACTTTTCATATTCCTCAAAGTGTCCCTTCATGAGAAATTTCACCCTTCCTCTTTTGTCTTCACTTGGTGACTCTTGGAATTCCCCAAGATGACTTTTCATGGGAAAATGCATCCCATCCTTCTTTTGTATTTACCCCATGACTCTTTGACTTCTCCATGGGCCCTTTTTTTGTCTCATATGCAACTAAAAATATATTCATTAATATTAAATAAATATTAACTCACATTAGCCAAGATATATCTATTATAAACATCATTAAATGCAATGGGGCATTTATCACCAATAATGCTAGACCTTTGACATCAATGAAAATATTTCCAACAATCTCCCCCTTTGTCATTGATGGCAACCTCAATCCTAAAACTATCACATCCTATCACTTGCACATACTATCATCTGAAAACATACAGTAACTCCACCTTACTGTAACAACCTATACCTATTCCCTGTACCTATTTCTACACATGTACCTATACCTTTTATTCTTCCCCTTTGACATCAATGGCAAAGGGACTACCTGGAGATAACACTTAGCTCCCCCTCAATTGATGTTGAACCTCAATGGCATGAAGTAATAGAAATTACTCCCAACTCCTCTTGCATATCTTTGAATGTATCTTTTTTTTGTGCCTTTGAGAAGATATCTAATAATACATACACATTGTTCCCTGTCCTTTGAGCATCTGCAATCAATTCATTCGAATATTTTCTTTTAATCTCACAACCTTCTGTATGAAACTTTAATGTGTATCCTTGATCATATATTTGACTAACACTCAATAGATTATGCTTAATACCTTTTACATATAAAACATTCTTAGTCTTAATTCTACCATAATCCAAACTCAAAGTACCCTTTTTAGCTATCTTGGCAGTGGTTTTATCTTCAAATTTCACTATGCCACCATTGATCTTCTTTACTCTTATCTCCTATCATATGCCTCAAACATCTGCTATGAACAAACTATGGCTGATATTTATTTCTTACATGCAAAGCTGTCTAAACCATCATAAAATCTTCAAGTTGTTTCTTCTACCATGAACATGTCTGAACCTTCTTCTTGATGAATGGAGCTTTAAAACTCTGATCCTTCTTGATTGAATCTGCATGAGTATCCTTATCCTTATTTTTGAAATTGTCAACTCTTTTTCAACATTCTATTATCTTATGACCATATCTATTTGAGACACCTTAAAACTTTTAAACACTACATAGCCTCAAACAATAATACTGATGCAAAATTTTCATCAAAAATCTATTCCCTCAAAAGATATATAAATTAATCTGCCAACTCACCTTCTTGTCATGCAACATAGCCAAGACCTAATAGCATCCATCATGCTTCAATTTTTTTCTTACAAGTGTCTCCTTGAAGCCTAAAAGAGACACCCCACACAAAGGGTCCTAGAAATAAATCTCAGGAGATTCCCACATCTCCTATATTTCTTCCTTGTGTCTTTCTCTTAGAATCCGCTTAAGCATGTCTAGCCTTTTTGACTTACTAACCTCATCATTTATGATGTTTTTCATCTTCTCAAAATTTTCAACTATCTTATCTTGACAAAGCTCATGCTCAAATGTAACAAGATATTCGACACAATCCTTCCTATCTGATTCTTTATCTACTATAACAAGTAATTCATTTTCACTCTTAAACTCAACCTAATCAACCTTTACTATTTTAGGTCTCCAAACCTTAATTTGACTCTTATCATATCTTTTAGGGCTTCTATAACCTTTGACATACTTTGAAGATCTTTTTACTTGTTTTGGACATAATTTAGCAATATGGCCAACCTTATGACAATAAAAGCAAACAACATTTCTCATACCTTCTTTTTGAATGTGACTGAGATCTCCCTTTGACTGATTACTTCTCCTCATATAGTCTCTTGCCCTATGACCAACATGATGACAAACAAAACTTAAAAGTATTCAATTAGGTATTGATTATGAATTCCCCCTCTCCTAATTTAAAATCACCCCTTCATAATTCCCCCTCTCATTTATCCATTATTATAATAATTCCCCTTATATTTTATCCCTTGATCTGACAATGCCCCCTCTATTGATTTTCAAGCATGATAATGCACCCTCTCCTTTTAAGATATGGCTTGTGTATTCAATCAGGTATTTAATTAGGTATCAAGTATTAATTATATGGATAGGTAATATATTGTGTGTGTGTGTGTGTGTGTGTGTGTGTGTGTGTGTGTGTGTGTGTGTGTGTGTGTGTGTGTGTGTGTGTGTGTGTGTGTGTGTGTGTGTGTGTGTGTGTGTGTGTGTGTGTGTGATTATAAGTGATAACTTACACACACACACACACACACACACACACACACACACACACACACACACACACACACACACACACACACACACACACACACACACACGTATATGTGTTTTTATGAACTATTCATAAAGAATATATAATCATCTTTATGTATAATCCATAATTACATAGATATATATGTATATATGTTCATATTCCAAGTTTCCTGCTTAAGAATATTAAATCATAATTAAATAAAAAATTTAATATAGTTCAATAAACATCCCACAAATATTTATTTAACTATATTACACACATCTAATAAGGAAATACGATTCAATTGATAAACTATATTCCATAAAATAATCACCTATGTGTATATGTTTTAACTGAAATAGACAACAATACTATTAAAAGGAAATTATTATAAATATAATAATCTAGTCATTCCATTTAAACTAACTATAGTTTATATTTTTACTCGGTCTTTTTATGTATACCCAATTGGTTCATATAATTTAACCATGATTTGATTTACTTAGATTAAAAAAGAATATCAAATAATGATCATTCATCAATACACAATCAATGTATTATAACATATTCACAAACAACTTAACTTATAGACTTAGCTTATACTTGAACTAATTCAAGTCAAATGATAACCTTCAACCATACCATACAAAAATATATAAATTCAAATCATAATTATTTATACCAAATAAACTCCCAATCCATTTATATAATTAACTCACAACATTCATACTTATCTAATATAATCTATTATTTACTATTTACCTCAAATGTTTATACTCAGTCAACATAAAAAGTATTTAAACATAGTAAAAAATAACCATGTATACCCAATCAAAAAACTATCAACTTAGTTAACAAGGAAATAAATTATATACACAACCATCTATAAATTTTATATATAGCCAACATAACCATTTAATGAATGTAGTTAACATACAATCCACACAAGAATTTTCACATAGTTGACTTGTAACCAATGACTCACTAATCTAAGCAAGGTTGATTAGCATACCTATCAAAGTGATAAAAAATTATAATACTCATCCATTATTTAATCAAAATGATATAATACTCAGTTAAATCATACCAACAAACCCATTTTATAACCCAAATCTAAAATAATATCTTAAGTCATTTATTGAGATGAATACATAACCAAATCTATATTGAATAATATGTATACATAGTCAATGGCATCTATATAAAACATGGATTAAAACCCAAATCTAAAATTATATATTTAAGCCATTTAGTTTTAAATAGACACACAATTGATTAATATAAGACACAATCAAATACTACTCAACAAAAACTTTGTTTCTCATAAAATGGAGCAAAATAAACTTTATTGCTTCTGGAAGTAAACCTTCAACTCCTTTTGGCCATAATATAGATTGTGACTTGGTGGTATGGATTCTCCCCTTCTTAGACTAGTATAAGGTGAACTTTGATGGTGCAACTAAGGGAAATATAGGTGTTTCATGTTTTGGTTATGTTATTAGAGATAGTATGGGTACTCTACTATGTGTAAAATCTGAAATAATTGTTGATGGGACTAACAATGAGGTATAAGTACACGCTCTTCTTCTTGGCATCAGGAATACACTCTCTCCTGGTCTTAGAAAGATCATTACTAAATGAGATTCTCTTATGATAATTAAATCCTTTCAAAATAAAATTGCTCCTATTTGGAGATGTAACTATGTGTTAGATCAAGCCTAGGACTTAATGGGCCATTTTGAAGATTATCAAAGCAATCATGTATATAGGAAAGGGAATAAGGTGGCAGATTTTATTGCCAACATGGATTGCATGCTTACAAAAGGATCTCTTCACATTAAAAAAGAGTCTTCTACTAAGTTTACCATTTTTATTGATCTCCTGAGATCAAAGGAAAAAGAGGTCTAAATTTTTCATCACACAGTTGGTGACATGGTCTATCATGCAAGCTTGGGTTCCTCACTTCACATAGGTTCTTGTGTGTTGGAACTCATAGAAATTATAAAGTGATATTTTCATAAAAATTGAAGTATTTAACATTATTTTTGGTGCATGAGATTGGTTTTATAAACTTTGGCTCCTCTCACTCCTCATTGATAACTTTTCTTTTTTTCTAGCCATGTCGCTTATTCCACAAACTGCTCAAGTTTTCTTCTAAATCCAGGATTGGGAAAATCCACACCATAGCTCTATTTATATATGAAGTCTTCAATGGGTGTTCAAATTAAACTTGGTATATGTAGAATAATCTCTTATAGAGGCTTTGGGGAAGGATATCCTTTATAATTCAAATCTTAATCAAGCTTTTGCTAATTATGACATTCACTCAAGACCAACAGAGGTTAGAGGCCTATTTTCAAGAGATAAACTTATTTATAAATCCCACTTGAGATGTGTGTTTCATGTGATAATTTTTAGTCTTCAAAAAAATTCTTCTGATCAGCTAGATTATTCTATTTGGGCCCATAAAAAAAAGCTGGGAAACTCTCTCACAACCAAGATCAAAGATGCTTATGCAACCTAGTCTTTTTTAATTCATTACAATCCTCCAACTCCCTTTGTGCCTAAAAACTAAAAATATGCATGTTGAGGATGAATCTTCAACTCACATGGGTTTTCATTCCTTCAAGTGGTTGATCTTAATGTAAATAACTATTTCTATATTCTCTATTTCTTTCTTTTTGGAGGCCTCTCTTTGCCTCTTTTTGAGACATCTAGATATGTAAAAGTTCTATCTAGTTTTTGGACCTTTTTTGTAATTTTTTTAAAAATATTTATATAATATACTTATGATGATTTTCATCTTTACCAATAAAAAAAACTCAACAAAAACCTTGTATTCAAACCCTTAACCAAATATGTTTTAGGCCATTTCAAAACACTTGGACATTTACACAATGTAACACATAGAGCCATATAAACAAAACACATCCATGCAAATAAACCTTGTGAAGTAACACTTATTCATGTAATACCCGCACAATAAATTATTTAAAATAATTTACCCTAATATTTCATTCCCATGTTATACAATTTAATCATTGATTCACTTCTATATGGGGATTCCTCCTCCCATAGGGTAAAATCCTTGATTCAAATAGGGGGTTCAAATTTTAAATAACCATAATAATTTTTTCCACATACTATATAACATGAATACATAAATTTATAATGAATGAAGAAAAAACCCTACCTCTTAAGTACCAAAGTAGTCTACCTACTTTGTATGCAACTAAAAGTTCTTAGCTTTTCTCTCTTTCTCCTCTATTTGCAATAACTAACCTCCAAAATCATAGAAATCTATCCTCTTTTATTGTTTTCACCTATCTCTACATGTATTTCAAAAACCCTTAATATCATGGTGACCCATTATCTTCTATATTTTATTTAATAAATACTCACCATCAGACAAAAACTTCCCAACATGATTTCTATGTCTCCTAGCTAAACTGCCACACTCACATAATTCTCAATTATTTCCTCCAACTTGTAGTAAAACCCTCACCATGATAAGTTTTGTATGGTTTGAATGACCAAGAAACTAAAACCAAAATTATGATTCTAGAATTAGGGTTGATGTCACAATAAGTCAATAAACATAATTATTATATTTTAATAATAATTCAAATGCCTGTCCCAACCTAATAATTAAATATTAAATAAAACATTTAAACAATCAATGCCACATACCTAAGAGAAACTAAGTCATCCTAGGTACCACCTTAGGTCTATGTTAGGTATAGATTAATAAAATCCTTTGTTATATAATAAAAATCTAATTTAATTCTTTGCCATGCATACATATATTCTACTGATTCTTTTTTTGAATGATTGCATGTACATGATTGAAAGGGTTATGTAGTCAACTATTCAAAGTATAGTCATTAAAAGATAAATATATAAGTGAAACATTCTATAATTTTAACAATACTATAATAATAGAAAACAATCACAACTACAAATAATATTGAATAATATCTAACACTAATCTAAACCATATCAACATAACCAAACATAAATTAATCAAACACAATGCATATTAAATAAATAATGCATTTATTGTTCTATGTGGTGTGTGCTAGGTTCATTATCAAATCTTAACACCTCTAATATTTCTATTTGTATCATCCTCCCTAATGATACTCTCCCTCCATATATGTCTAGAGAGTAGACTTTATCCTACATCCACCTCACAAATGCAAATGGTAGTTAGCCCATAACCATGATAATCATTAATACTAAATGAGCATAATTCACATGCATATAAAACTCATGTATAGATAGCCAAACAAGTAATGAATCACACAAAATAATCATTATATGTCTATCCATACATCAACATAAATGAATATAGTTTCTATAGTAGTAATCAAACAACATTAACCTCATAATATGTGCTTAATAAGAAAATTAAGTTTAGTGAGGAAATAAAGATGTAAAATGTATAATCATGGATAAAGGCATGTTTAAGTACATATGTAAGTTCAAACATGATAATGTAGAGTGATCATCGAATAATATAGCCTATGTGTATCAAGATCAAAGAAGCATATGCCCCTAGTGTCCTTATGACATGAGTAGAGGTAAATCCCAACATCTGAAATAGGAATGTATCATGTATCTACATATTCCTATATCAAACTCAAATATAAGTATGCCACATATGTGTATGTATGGGTAGTTGAGTATGCCATTCACTAGCATGGAATTAACACATATATGCCAAGGATAGAATAGAACATGTAGGTCCAAAAAATGTTTTTGGATTTTTTTGAATGTTTTTGGAAAATTTCAGAGAGGAAATATCAACCTATGATGCCATCTAATGGATTTTCATATATATCTTATCTCCCTGAATATAAAACTTAAAACATTAAGTTAGATATTTTACATTATTTGCATCATGATTAGATAGGTTTAAAAGGTACATGGAATGTTCCTCTTCATGTTTTTAATATGTAGTATAAGAATTAATTTTATCATTTGAGATATGTATTAATTTTCCTCGTGAGGAAAGGAAATACCTTACTGATTTGGCTAAATTTTTGCTTCCATATAGTATAGCCAAAGATTTCATAATGTAAGTGCATATGGAGATATTATAGGCATAACCCACACTCATTTTTTAATTAATTTAAGACCAAAAGTAATTGATATTAGTATGTTTCCCAAGGATTCTTTCCAAGTGATCTTCTTTTTTAAGTCTTGTATATCAAAACCAAGATGCTAAAAATACTTTATATGACAAGTTGTATTTACTTGTGTAGGATTAATATGGTTATGTCAAGAATAATTGCCACCCATATATAATGTAATAATTAAATATTATTGGTGTGGATTATTTTTGGGTTGTTGTGAGCCTAATTCCTTTAGAGGATCCTCAAATGTAATCTTTTGGTCATCGATAAGATCTTGGATCTTATGATTTAAGGTAAATCAATGGGTTGTAGAATACCCTTGTCCTTGATGATAATCAAAATAAGCATTTGATTCATATCCTTTGATTAGAGGTCAACTCACATCAATGTCAATATGATGAGGGATAGATATAAGCTAGCACTTTAGTGACCATATGAGTAATGAAGTTGGGGACTTAGGTAAACATGTAAATTTTCTCCTTAGTGTATTGGATAAGACAAATTGATTAGTTTCTTGCACTAGTGTATCAAGTTTGCATATTTAGAGTGTTTTGATTTATAATTATCCAATTTTTGGACCATTGCATAGTGTTTAAAGGGGTTAGGATATGTTGGACCTATGTAAGGGATTTCTTGATGACAAAATTTTAAGCATGCATGTAATGCAAAAGGAATCACATAAATTTTATGTATCCAATACTATCCTATATAATGTTATATTTCAAATTATTTGGCATAATTTAGAACAAAGTGGGAAATGTATGGGGACCCACGATAATATTCAATGTAATTTAACCAGCTAGAGGGCTTTGTGAATTATCAAACCTTTTTATTTGTATAACTATCTTTTGAATAAGGTTTGGGTTAAAACCCATAGTGGTTAAGAATTATTGATACAAATGTTTAGGTTTGATCCATTATTAATGAGAAATCTTTTGATACATTTACTTTGTGTTATCACTTTTATAAGGAAATTTTGGTCAATAATATATTTAGATGGTAAATCTATTGTATCAAAGGTGATGAGTTTGTTATAATTCTTGAGATTGTTAATAATATTTGTAAAATAATTAGGCTCAATATCACTTATAACTTATGTCTCATGTAATGCCTCCTATAAGATATCCTTATAGACATTAGATTGATTTAGGAGGTTAAGGATTGAATTTTTTGCATGTGGATTGCTCTATTTGTCAATAATGTCATATCCCTTAGATTATGATTTTGTGGCATTGAAAAAATAATTTTGAGGAGATATTAAATGTTGCTTGCTATTTAGAACCTTATTATTATAACCATTAGAACAAGAAGGATCCTATAAGAACATAGGTTATGAATTACTTATATATCAGAATGATTTAATCAGTCATGAGATATAAAAATTAATAACTAATATAAGGTATTAGACCATGAAATAATTTATATATATGTCCATAGAAAACATGATTGCAAATGTATAACAATCAGGGAGTATCAATAATTTTTTTATAAAAACCTAAGTGACTTAGGGTTTGATGTTCACATTAGGTTCACCAAATGTGTAAACATATAATGTTGATCTAAGGTGATCTTATCATTAACCCTAGATTTGAATTAAATGAGTATATAGAAATGAAATTGCACAAAGGTGCTAATCATCTAATAGGCCAATTAGATGTTAATCTCAGATATAAGCATACATTGAATTTATTATGCTAAGATAGTTTAAATATGCAAAGTAAAACTTTGTTAGATATATGAATGAAAAAGAATCTATGTACTTATATTATTATAATTGTAATTTAGTTATAGATATAGAATAGGTAGAAAGAAAACTAGAAGGAGATTTTAGAATAGTCATCATATTCTAGATCTGACACTTCTAGACCTTTGGATAATAACGTCACCTTGGGATGGTTGTGTCGATATTACTATCTAGGTTCAACAAAAGTGTCATGTATATAATACTTACTAGAAAAAATGTGACCACCTAGATTATTCTATCTTTTTATTTGCCTTTACTTTGGTGCATTCAAATCTGGATCATGCACTATCACTCGTAAAATGGCAAAAGCTTAGTTCTCCATCTTCATAGTGACCTTGGGGAAAAATGGGTTAGTGGGAACATGTGTTGAGATAACCTCAAACACCCTACTATAAGTGGGAACTACCTACATAGATAATAATCCATAATAGGGCCTCATACTCATGTAGTTCTCCCATACATGTTGGATTGTGTGTGAATCATACAATATGTGTAAAGCAAGTACAATAGTGACATAGCTTTTAAATTGGAAAATTGAGATTTTGGGATAATATTTTAGTAATTAAGACCTATAGATGTGTTTTTCCTATGAATAGTATGGAAATAAGGAAAATTTATTCAATTTAATGCTTGATAGAGTGATTTTTATGAGTTACCATGGTCTCTTTGGTATTTTGCTTAGTGTAGCTAGGTGAGGAATGAATGAGGGTTGATATTATATTTATATCAATCCATTTGGATTAATAGATTAAATTAAAGAACTTAGGCTTACCATTATGATACATTTCATTTGAAAATTTGATGACTTTAGGGCATTGGAAACTTGTGTCAGGATAAGATAGTAGTGTCAACACTACTGTCTATCTTAAACATTAGTGTCCAAGGTGTAGGGACATAGGTATAGGCTCAAAACTTGCAAAGATGGAAGATAAGTACATTTTAAGAATTTTGGGTAAGAAATAAGGCCTGGGTCATGCACATAAGACTAGTTAGACTAAGATATATAATCCAAGGTGCATAAGATAGAGAAAATGTGAGACTTGCATAAGCAAGAAAAGGTATAGATCTTAGAGGAATAACCAAGGTTTAAGATTGCCAAGTGTAAATGATTGAGGTTTTATATAATCATAAAATATCATCTATGAATGTAAACAACTAGATCATTATTTATATGATGGAGGAATATCTATTAATCATTGAGTCCTTTTAGAATGTCTTCTTTAATCATCTGTATAGAGAAATAATTCATATAACTAGCTATTTCACAATTATGGGAGTGTTCTCTCCAAAATTTTAAGACTTAGCTAAGGGAAGAGGACCTATATGATGATATCGCTTATAAAATTACTAAGGAAATCCCAAATATGGTTCATTAATAGTGGTAAGAATTTTTATATAAAAGGAGATGCCCCTAGTCATATATATATTTCATGAAGGTTGTGATGTTATGGTATGATATCATTACCAAGATATCTTGGATCATATTAATTATGATTTTGTATCTAGACATAGAATCACCTAATAGGATATTGAAAGCTCTTCTTATCTCATAATGATTTACACAGGTTGGTATTATGAGAAAACTAAGGGGTGTGTGAGTGGTTTTAGCTACTGACACTTTATTCATTTTTAGTTCTAAAGCTACATTGACATTTATTTTTGGGATAATTATGGTGTTAAAAGCATGGGAAAATATATACTTATAATTAAACCTTCATCAACCAATGATTTAATGAAGGATGCATAGGTTTTAGAGTTCTTCTTATAGGAGGATTTTATACATTCATTCATAGGATTAAAGGTCATGACCAACATGTTTCCAAGAGATTCTCTAATAACTAGAAGGAGAGAGTAGTTAAGATTAAGGGGATATCCATTGAGGAGACTGAAGAGAATCTGGTTGCTCAAGTGTCTAGTTTAAATATTGAAGAGTTCAAATACACTAAAAATAGCAAAGATTATAAATGTGATAAGGACAAGTTTATTATGGATAATGAGGATCTCACTATGTATTAAGGAGGATACCTAAGAGAGGATTTCCCTCGGTTCTATGATGAGGTTGCCAAGAATATTTTTTAGATACATCATGATTGAAGGTAGGTAGATGGTGGCTCATTTTTATAATTTCACCTTCCTTAATTAATTTAGGCATCATCTCCTAATAAATTTAACTTTTTATATCCTTCACTCCTTGGAGAGTTCTATTATGGATGCCAATAAGGGTAAGAATAAATTACCCCTACATTAGGTGGTATTTTTTTTTATCTACAAATATTTTATTAGTATCAATAGAGGCCATTATCACATCCCTTCTTTGGGATATTCTCATCCCAAGTATCTTAACATTTAGAATATAACCCTAATGTTTTCATCCAAAGGAAAATAGGTTTTTAAGGAGGTAGATAAGCATAATAACTAGCACAAGGAATGTCTCTAAGAAGGGAGAACCACTAAGACACATTTCAATTTAATTATGGATCATGATCATAAAATTCAAGAAGTCATGGAAGGTTTATAACTTCTCAAGGATGGTAGATGGGATGAATAAAATATTCCAATCACCAAAGTTGATAATAAAAATAAGGAAAAGGGTGGTGGTGATATTAAAATAATTAATAATAAAATACAATAATAAAGAAATATGGAAGAAATGACTGAGGAGATAGAACTACAAAAAGCTTTTTTATGTTAGTTTATGAAAGAACACAACAAGATGAAAGACTCCATCAATAATCTCAACCAAAAAAGAGGAATATATGCTTTAAATTGGATTTTGAAGAGGTTAACACCCATGTGAAAATATTCAAATACAAATCTTGGAGAAGTAAAATGAAGTTCTTAAACAAAATTTGTGCATTCTCATGGAGTTTTAAAAAGTGGCTATGAAAAATTATATTACTAGTATGGATGGCTGGAGGCACCTTATTAAGAGGAAACAAGAGGAGGAAGTACCTAGTAATTAAGGTAAGAAGTCAAAGGGATCAATAAAGGAAATGAAAATTGAATCCCAGTCTCAAGGACTTTCACCTTTTTGTTCTACTATTTTAGTGTTATTTTTCTACCATTTTTTGCTATTATCCTATTTTGTCTTATATTTAGTTATTTTAGGAGGGTTCTTATGTTTTATCTCTCTCTCATGGCCAAAATTTCATGTGCCTTGTAAAGGGGGTCCATTTTTAAAACCCCACTTTACCAATAATAAAAAACATCATTGCTTCCAAGTATAATTTTTTTATTCCACATATAAATGAGGAATATGAATTACCAAGTGAACACTATGAGAAACTGTATGGTGTAATCACTTAAAAGTGATAATTTTATGTTAAGAGTGTCACTTGAGTTAAACTTATCCCTAGGGTAGCCACAAACCTATTCTTAAGCATTATACTCACTTTTATAGTCATTTAATATACCATAGTCACATATATCCAGTCAAAAAATAGTCCCAAAAGTATTATCTCTGACCCCAATCCAACTTTCTTATCAATATATAAAGAGGAAATTAGCACCACATTTGAAACACTACAACCACATGGTATTAGCGTGCCCAACTGGGTGTAACTATCCTTAGCCATAGCTCTTCCCAATGGATAGTTTTTTCAAACATAAGCCCCTCCTAAGGTTAGCCTAAGCTCATTTTATTATTTGTACAAGCAATAAAAACCTATAAATGTAAGTCTAATTTACCTCTATTCATTATATGGAAAATAGATGCAAGAGTTATTGAAACCAAAGATAAAGTTGAGAAAGTTCAAAGTATTTGATCCCTATTCTTCCCTACTTATACATACTACCATACACATCATCCCTAATCCCAATTTTAAAACATTTCAAATCTCAATAACATTCAAGGCATACAAGGCCACTCTCACTCTATAATTCACTTTCACATACATCAAACACTAGGTGGGAGAATTACATTAGGCTTGATTCATCTTTGGAGTATTGGTATGTAGGCAATTATCTACAAAATGGGGTGTTTAGAATGTCTAATCCATATTAATAACATAAAATCAAAACTATTTCTCATGCCATACTTGTAAGGAGATTAGGGTTTACACATTAAATTAGGTCTTCTAGGCACAACATAAATATCTAAGTTTTGGTCACGTAGGAATAGGACAATACAAACATAGACATAAGTGCTCTCATAAAATAGGAACAATCTTGTAAATGGGACATTAATACAAAATCGAGGACACTACACATATATGGCATTATTTTCCATACTAGGCACTACTATCTAGTGAAGAGATGAACACCAGAATCTTATTGATGATATAGACTACTACCTAGTTATCAAATTTTAGAACCTAGATCATCTGTGATAGTAAGTTTTTAGATAAGTCTCTATTTATGCATATTTATTGATATTATTATAAATTCAAATGCTATAAAAAATCAATACTTAATTATTCCATATTTATTTGACTAATTTAGACATCTCACCCATTTAGTCTAATCATAGGATTTTCATTGTAAAACCCTAAAAGGTTAAATCATTTGGTGAACCCATCTTACTTCAAATATTGCATCAAACCCTAGATTGCATTAATCAATTTTTTTTGCAATAAATTTAGGGGTAAATACTTATAATTTTTTAAAAAACTTAGCTAAATTAAATCAATTTTACATTAGGGTTTCAATTTATTTTATATATAATTTAAAATATTGAAAATAAACCCTAGCTTCAAAAACCCTAACCCTAGAAACAATTAAGATTTGTATCCTTTTCTATCTAAAATCATTTTTTAATTACAAAAATATCATATTTGTTGCAATATTTCATTTTTTTCAATCTTTAAAAGATTCCTATTCTTAAACATTTCAAAATATACAAAACTTATTTCCTACCTTTCAACCTAAAATGGTAGAATTTAACAATAAATTTGATGAAACCAATAAGTGTA